>OX401414.1:332410-576330 GCA_947846245.1 Cerastoderma edule | reverse complement strand
TGAATTCAATCTATTCAACTGCATCCTGGATATTAAACAAGTACTCCCACGATTTGTGGGTTAGTCAGGCCAGTTTTCACCTCCCCTTGCAGGGATCAAACCCGGCACCTTTGGTACAAAAGGCTGATGCTCTGCCTCTGCACCACTGTTGGCCACAGTGACCTAGGACCTGGGATCTTCACCATGACAAACCACATTAGCAACTTATGAAAATCTGTAGCCATAATTTTCAGTTTGTAGCAAATGGCCAAGTTCGTGATCTACAGTTGGAACCCTGAAAGAGATGCAGGATTTTGTTTCAGCCTACCTTTATATAGTAATCCAATCTCCAATCTACATCCACTATATGGGGCGGACTTGAACCAACACTGCAATGATCAAATAAACATTTTTAATAGTTTAGTTTAAAGTTATTCATTTAACATTGATATTGAAATAAATTTGAATTACTTATATTTGTCTCTCTTGATTATGATTCCTGGATGTGTAACTGGACGATACTGTTGTGTTTAGCCTTTTGAGATGGTAACAGCTATGAAGAAAGATGTATAATAGTTGGTTTATTCATGTAAGCACAGTTGTGACGCCCTATTTTGTAAAAAAGAGACAGAGTGATGAAGGCATCTATTTCCATAAATTAAATATTTCGCATTGATAAGTCATCATGGTATTTAATAAAGGAAACTAAAATGGAGACGATTAAAGTTGTCATTCATCAACAGACTTAATCCATTACCAAACAATAACGACATTTGACCACTTTGATGCAGACAACTCTGGAAAACAGAGAGGGAAAAGGAGAAATTGCTCATAACAAGCAATTTCTGCTTTTCCCATAATGTTTTCTGTCCCTTCAGAAGATCATTTTCCATGTTATCACAATTTGAAATGTCGTCTGCAAAGTCTTAAATTTGGCATTTGGGAAAGACTTAACAGAACTGCCAAAACCTTCACCCCAAGGCCACAAAAGAAGTTTGCAGATACATAACCAGCACTCACATTGAAAATGAATTTCTGAAAAGTCACAAGGTAAATGTTGCTACTCAAGGAATTCGAACCTACAACCATCCCGTCCTCCTGCCAATGCTTAACCCAGGAACACTGTCATAGATCTATTTCTGATAAGGGGTACCAATAATTAAAGGTTTAGAGACGAAGTAGGGAAGTTAACAAGGGAAATAGTTTGAAGAATGCTTCTTATCTGGATACCAGACTTTATCAACATACCTGTTTAGAAGTATCTGCATTAATGACTTCTTAGACTGCAATGGAAAACATGATAATGTATAAAAAGAGAATGGATGAAGTTATACACATTGACAAAAGTCTTGAAACTTGTTAATCAAATTAAGACTACATTTAGTATTTTCTATGTCTCACAAAAACAATAGGATAAATAGTGAATAAGTGTATGTCAAAAACCATCTTTTTTCTTCATTTAACCCCTAAGTCTATAATACCTGAGTGTATTTACTATTATTTTTCTGTATCTTTCATGGTTGTTGTCAGCTTTTGCTTTCAACTAGGACTAATGACAAAATCCTATATGAAGAAATGGATTATGAATCAACATGAAAGATAGGACGTGGAAGATAAATTCATATGTGTTTTTCGTAATACTTACACTATATATTTTACTAAAGGTCTCTATTTTATCAGTTGTAAATTTGCAATCCTCCAACACTGGACTGAAAATAGATTTGAATATATATGAATAAGATTTAACTTGTTGTTGGAATTTTACAATGTTTGAGAAGTTATTCCTTTTCCATTTTAACTATAAGTGTATATTTGGTTTATCTTTCAACTTGGTCATAAAATAATATGAGGCTCATGGTAAAAGTAGGAGTTTCAAACACACATGTTCACACATAAAATTCTTATCAACGCCTTCCATTAAAGAACAATTAACCCTTACAGCAGCCTGCAGGTATCATTTTACATTGAATTAATAGAACAAGTTTGCAAATAGATTGTAAGTCCTCTGCTTACTGCAATGATTTAAATTTCAAAAATCCATTAACCATGTATCTTTTAACAATCAATAAAAGTTTTGATTTTCTTTCATGCTGTTAAAACAAAACCAGTTGTTAGCTATATTGGTAGAGTATTGTACTGATGTTTAGATAATTGCAGGTATGAGCCTCCCAATTGATATTTTTGCAGTAATTTTGAAAATTATTCTTACACTGCCTGCAGGAAGTTATTGGGATTAAAAACTGCTTGTAAATACCTTATAGATGAGGGCTCTGAGTCATATTTTGCTGCCTCTGCAATTAGAGCTACCAATGCCGCATATGCTTCTTTTAAAGATGCTTGGTCAAGGCTTTTAAAAGATGGGTCCTCTGTAAAATCAAATAAATCATTTATGGTCATATGTTACAGAACAATGTTATTCCAAAACTTTGCTAAGAGAAAGGCAGATCAGCAAACTCACAGTTGAGAAAAGGAAGAACTTCTTCTAATGTAAATCCAAATAAATCACCAGTCTTTGAGTATATGCAGAGAGGTGCATTAATTCTGTTCCCTGACCTCATCACCTAGAAAAGAATACAGAAAGAAAGAGAGTGGAGAGAGAAACAGACATATAAATGTACAAACAAAGCAACAAACAGACAGAGATAGAAACAATCAGACACAAAAGACCTAATGCACAATGAGTTTTGAAGGGATTATAGACTAAGCGTACCAATGCCTTAGCGTACCATAGCCTAAGTGTACCATTTTTCGGTCTTAGCATACCACATATAAAATATAGTTGGGTTTGATAAGGTGGTACGCTTGATAATTGGTGCTATTAGCGCATTAGTTTAAATATAATTCCATACAAGTATAATACTGTCAAGATATTTAATTTGTTTTTTGGGGGTCATTTGTAAGATTTATTTAGTTAAAAAAGAAAATAAGACTATTTTCATGTTATATTTTAGTTTTATATCAATGTAAAAAGTATATACATGTAGAAGAACAGCAACATGTACACAAGAAACATTTACTGATAATGTATAAACTACTGGTTGCCTTCAGGTGAATCAGTTGATAATCAGGTTGTTTGGTGAATGTTTGACCAGCTCTATATAATTACCCAATGTTTGCATTATGGCATTCAATGTTGATTGAGCAATGGGGTATTAGTGTATTTGGCAATGAAATACGCAACATTGATTTTGCATTCTGGTTATGCACTTTAACATGTAGTAATACATATTTGATAAAAAACTACGGTGTAAAATCATTATTAATGCAAAACATTATAACAAATAAATAATGTTTCTATATATATGTATGATACATTAGGTTCTGGTACAGTGTTACGCTTATGCTCCAAAATGGTACGCTAAGGCAATGGTACGCTTAGTCCATGACCTGTTTTTAAGGTCTTAGAAATCGAGATATAATGGCACAGATAAGATGTCAAAACATTGTCTGGTAGAAGTAATGTAACTACCGTGTCTGTCGGTGGCAACCAGACATCAGCCACAAGACGTTACGACATCGTATCTAATTGCCTGGATGATATTTGACTAATCCAAAGAAAATAAAAGGTTTATAAACTCTTCACACTGGTATTTCTGTTGAAGCACCAAATCCACGATGCTGTAATGGATAGCCTCAGGAACTAGAGACCGGTCAACCCGAGTTCAATACCTGAAGGGGCCATTTATTTCACCGTGGATTTTCCTTTGGCAAGACACACTTCCTAGCCAGGTACTGGTTGGTAATCAAGGGAATATGTTCTATAACACTTATTGCAAAGACTGAGTCCTCTACATTTATGCAAGAACAATAGGTATTTGTAAGTAAGTAACCTCATCAATGATAGAAGAAATTCACATCTATCAAAGAGAGAAAATTCGCTGCGAAGTAAACGTTAACTACTCACTCGATATCATGTGTCTGTGTCTCTCATCCAGAACACCGTCGAAAGCCCGAGTCACAAGGACAGAAAAGTTTTTGTCGGGAACATGGGCAGCATCAGCAGCAAGTGCCAATCCGTCTAAAACCGACTGCGATAGTTCCATTTCAAGAGTTTGTTTTGGTTTTCGCCCACTTCCGGGAACAAGATCATTCAGGCGCTTTACTTTGACTGGAATCCTGGCTCATTCACTATTATTCTGTTTCTTTTATATAATCAATGACTTTGTTGGTCATGCAACATGTGTGTGTGTGTGTATGTGTGTGTGGGTGTGGGGTGGGGGGTGGGGGTGGGGGATGTTAGGAAGAGGTCTCAAATCCAATCTTCTCGAGCAGTGCTGGCACTTTTCATGGGATGGTCCTTGCGCAAGACAATGCAGAGCCCTAGCCCTACACTGGTGAAAGTCAGGAAACAGTAATATATATGAAATACTGATTACATGGTCTTCAACATTACTAAGTATTTGTAGTTTTACATTTGCTTATCCGTAACAAAAGTTATGATGAAACCAGAAGGCAATACATTGATAGATCAAAATTAACTTAAAATGTGCTTTTTTTTCCCATCAAAGAAACTCTCATGTCAACAATGCTTCATGAAAATGATAAGAAAATTCCTTCACTTATTCAAACTTCCTGTCTAATAAAAAGGCACTTTTATCGGGAGAGACAATCTTGGCAATGTTTGATTAGGTTGCATGTTTCACAAGAATAAAAGAATACAAAACCCCCAAGATGTTGGAAAGAAAAAGTGTACATTAACCAGTCTCTGAGGACAGTGGTCAGGAAATAAGGAAATACTGAGCTAAAATAATGACTTGGAAATATACATACAAAAACACAGAAATGAATTTAAATAACAAGAACAACTTTATTTTCAAAATAATACTCAAACAAATTATAAGACATTCAGACGTTATCTGCGTCCATGAATGAAATGAGCTCTCCCAATACAATGTACCTTGTTTTAATACATGGCTTTGTGAGTCCTAAAGAAATGAAAGCCACAGTAAAAGTAGACAATAGCTTAAAAGTATGAAACAGTTTTACACAATACAATCAATATTGTTTTAAGCGACGATAGTTATATGAGACAGATTCAGCTTAATACAGATGTCACTAATCAGAAAGCTCCAGTATGAGTTTTCTGAATGCTGTATTAAGATTGGCTCATACTAAATCATCTTTGGGGCAATGTTCAAGCATGGTCGCTCAAAACAACCTTGACTGTATTTCTTTTGTAGTATTGCTTTGAAACCATTATAACAAAAGGCGGCATTGCTCATCTCTACCAATACCACACACACACGTAAAATAAAAGTGACATAATTTTAAGGTTGTCAAGTGCAATTTTAAATTGCTTACAGGATATCAAGTACCAGAAAAGATAGGACATTTTCCTAAGCTTTCTTTAAAAATACATTTTTCACAGATAGAGAATCTAATCCTATTGAATCTTCTTTAGATGGACAGCTTAGGTCATTTAGCACACATAACGATGATGTGGTTGAAAGTATTTGGAAATATTCACAGGCTAAAATACAAATTTGTAATGAGTGAGATGTAATTAAACACAGATTTGTAGTGAGTTATGAGAAAATAAGTTTTTTGTAATGAATGAGACCTAGATGAATTTGGACAAGAAGGCTGCACAATGCAAGAGTGGGTAACAAGAATTGCTAACACGAAGATGTGACCTTTTTATATGTTTGGATTCCTACTGTTCATTTTCTTGATCCAGCCTTTTCAGGTTGGGATGTTGACCCTTTTTAACCCTTTCCTAAACAATAACGACATTTGACCAGTTTGTTGCAGACGACTTTAGAAAACATTGTGGGAAAAAGATAAATTGCTTGTAACAAGCAATTTTTCCTTTTCCCACAAAGTTTTCTGCCCTATCAGAGGATTATTTTTTCAATTTCATCACATTTTGAAATGTCGTCTGCAAACTCTTCCAATTTGAGACAGTCGGAAATTTGTTGTTTGGGAATGTGTTAAAGACTTGTTTCACCAGTTTTGTTATATGGTGTTTACACTGGTGTTAACAATGTTTCATTTGTTTTACTGCTTTTAATTTGGCCTTTGTCCTCTTAAATAGTCTTCTATTCAGCATTTTATAAATCATTTCCTTTAATTAAAATGTCTTCAATATCTATCTACAAATCAGTGCACCATGAAAAACTTAAAACAAGTACTCAATTTTAACTGAGTAAGAAAAAAGCGAACATCATTTGGATATACTGAAGCAAAACCAAAGACTTAAATGGATTTGAGAGAGCTCATTTCAAACATAAAAATTAAAATCAATGAAAATAAAATATTCCAAAGAAAGGATTCAAAGAAACATTTACAAATAGATAGAGATGTTCCCTTCGCTTATCTAAACAGCGAAGCTTTTCTTTTAATATATGAATTCCAATCATTGAAATAAAAAAATAGACAATGTCTGACAATGTCTATCAATTATTCATCCCTTTAGCATTCAGCCTTATACACATTATCAGTAAAATCTTTAACTTGTTATCATTATCATACATGAACAGTCATTTATGGTTATTTCACCATTGGCTAACAAAGGAATTTGAACTTCTTTTTTAACACAAAGTAAAACTCATTGATTAAGACCAAAATTTTGATTGAAAAATTCACCAAAGTAATCTTAAGCATTAGCAATAATAAAAGTATCTTAGAACAGGAAATAGAGTTTGTCTTAAAACACACATGACTCAAAGCTCCAAAGGTTGATACTCATAACAGTAAAACAGGTTGATTACAGACAAATCTCAAATGATTACAAAACAAACAACTTTATAAATGCACCTGGAAAATCATTAAAAATAATGGCACAACCATGCAACATTCAAGACAAAATATGCCCAGTCATGTATAATGTAAGGGCACTGCATAGCATTGGTAGATTCAAGATCCCTGGCATGTCTTGTTAAACACAAGAGCACTTCAATGTCATGTATATCATAAGGGAAATGCATAGCAATGTTAAATATAAGATACATGACTCTCAGCAATCTATTATTTACCATTGCAACACATTTCCCTTATGTCATATATGACCTTGAAGTGCTATCATGTCATGTCAAACATAAGAGCACTTCAAGGTCATGTAAAAAATAGTCTATGAAAGAACTACTCTATTGGTTTCTTTTCAGTTCGTGTTCCTGGTATTTCCTCGCCAGCAACACTTCAAAACCTGGTCAGTTTACCGTCAGTCACAAGTTAAAACTTGTAGATAGAAACAATCTTTATACAGTCAGGATTTTTCTTGTCTTAAACAAACAACAGGATTAAAAAGAACACAAATAATTTGTATCTAATCTCAAACTATTAGTTTCATTTAACGCCAAATCTTTCAGAAAATGATCAATTCAAGCTATGTCCTAGTCAAACTTGCTATATCCCCCTTTACCAAACGTCAAATTTACAACTGTTCCAAATTGAAAGAGTTTGCAGACGACAATTTGAAATGTGAACTGATGAAATTGAAAAACAATCTTCTGATAGGGCAGAAAACATTGTGGGAAAAGGAGAAATTGCTCATTAAGAGCAATTTCTCATTTTCCCACAATGTTTTCCTGAGTTGTCTGCAACAAACTGGTCAAATGTACTTTGATAATGGATTAAGCAACGACTCTTAAACAATGATATTAAGTCTGAGGCTATCTGAATTGGACTAAGTTGCTCAGGAAGCTCTTTCTCATACCAATGCTGGTACTGTAAGAGTGAAATACAGTCACAGTAGATTCGCTTTGTTGTGGAATTCTCTAAATGGTTTACTCTAGTTTCATTTTATGTAAAATAGTCATAAGGCAAAATATCCAGCATCCTATGCAAGCATCCAAACCACACAGACATAACTAACAGTACTTCTACAACAGATCAAAATGTCATTGATTGAGTGATCTATTCTTATGTTCATCTAGAACTCACACAGCTTAACATCTCAAAGGTTCAAACATAATCAAGAACAAATAAAAACTGATTGCACCATCAAATTGAACACATAATTGTCATCCAAACATATACCTTGGGATAATACATTTGTAGAAAAAATTTAAGACTAAGTCTAGGCAAAAGTTAGAAATGTCAGTTTGTGAGAACTATTTTTGACAACAAAAGACATCTTTGGGGAGAATCAATATAATTCAAACTTTCATATATGTGGCAACATTATTCATAATATTTTAGGAAAAGTGTTTGAAACATCATGGTTACCAGAACAAGAACTTAACACTTTATATTCTTACAAAATTAATTATCAATGATTTTTTATTATCAAACATCAAATATATATTCATAATTGTAACATCTTTTAACTGAAATGTCCTTGAAACGAAATGAGACTTTTTGGTCCGTGTTTTCTGCTTTTAAAGTATGAATCATGTCGAGGGTTCGCAGCAAGACAATAGCAACTCCTTTCACTTTTCTAAATAAGTTGCTATAGTCTTGTATTGAACTGTTAACATGCAATGCTATCATAATTCTGCAAGCGGTTTATTAAAAAGGAATAGAAATGGAGTCCTGTAATAACACATAAAACTATGGAACTAAACAGTTATATATTAAATATATTCAACATAAACTTAATGAACAAATATCTATTATCTTCAGTTCTATAAAAACTACATACATGTAGATTAATCGGTTTGCTGTACTTTTGCACATCATCAATCTTTTAGTGTCTTAGGTCAACACAATTCTTGCTATTTCTATAAAACAATACAAGTTTGCTTCAAACCATTTATGAAACATTCCACAGAACAATTTGTTACAATGTTTTCAGCTAACATGAATCAATGAAACAGATTCAAAAGTAGATGAAAAACAGAGAATCTTAAAATGAAAATGCTGGCAATAAGCTAGTGAGTATTAAAAGATATGATAACATTCAATTATCACAGACATCAAAAGACCTATTGCCCAATACTGAATCTCTTATCATCGCTAAGTGAAAGCATCTGAAGATAAAAATAATCAAACTTGAAGAAACATTTGTACACTGACATTGATGTGCAAAATCTAAAATGTGCTATCTGACACAAATTGTTTGATTGGAAAAAATGATAAATGCTTTGCGCTTTATAAAAATGCGTAGTATGTGATGACAGACTAAGTTGTGTTTGTAATCAAGAACTTAAGACTGAGAGTAAGGCACAAAGCATTTGTCAAAAGGCGATATGCAATTTCTGCATAAATGATCTCCGATAAAATTGTCAGATTTAGTGAATACAAACTAGCAGCAATATGAAATACTGGCAGCAAACTAATTGTAATACAAAAATGCATAGCTATCGGAAAATGCTTTTAACAATGGTTTTTATAAGATACCCGAAATTATCATTAGAGACTGTTTCTTCTATAGTTCAATCTTTGCCAGTCATGTGCTGCAGGCAAATAAAACACAGCTATTGAAGAGTGATTTGTTGTTAAGAGGTTAAATATTCTGTGTCCCCAACATCCATGATTTCAATCTTCCATGGAGGAGTCTGAGTCTGAAACCATGACGGCATCATCTTCTGTATTCTCAACAACTTTCTGAACAACTCTTTCTGTATTCTCAACAACTTTCTTAACATCTTTTAACCGTGACGATCGACGGAGGGGGCCGTAAATTTTAAAAGGTTCTGTACGCCGTATTCCCTTCAATTTTGCCTCATAAAACTCTATCACTGGTAAGACAGGCAGTTCAAATCTGGGACTCAGAAATCTTGATTCTGCTGAATGAATAAGTGTGTAGGAATGTGTTTGTTTAAGTTCCGTTCCTGAACTCCGGTGGGATTCCACTGATGTTGAGCATGAAGGTCTTGGATTACACCGCACATCCTTCATTGGACCACAATACTCTAGACAGGGAGAACTAGATGTAGGTGTACGTGGTGGTTCAACCAAGCTTCTATTACAACTCTTCCCTTTCGTTGGACTAGTCTTTATAAAGGGCTGTAACACAGAGGTTATGTGGTTTGAGCGCGGGGCGTTGGATTTTGGGCGTTCCACTCGAGATCTTGATGTCATACATGACCTTGAGGGGCGCTCAGTCTTCTTCTGATTACAACGCTCCTCTTTAGTTGGAACCGGAGGATGAGGTGTCTTTGTACACATAGGCAAAACCTTGTTTGTTTTACAACGCTTCCCTTGTGTTGGACTAGAAGAGTTTGGACTAGTCTGTAAAATTCTGTGTAAAGAGTTATGCTGTAGTGATTGTGATGTTTTGGATTTCTGGCGATCAAATGAAGATCCTGATGTCTTACAGGATCTTGATGAAGGCTTCCTCTTGTTCAAACCACAACTCTCCCCTTGTGTTGAACTGTGAGATGTTTTTGGACTTGTCTGTAAATATATCTGATGTTTTGACTGTGATGTTTTTGATTTTTGGTGCTCCAATTTAGAGTCTGATGTCTTACACATTCTTGTGTTAGGCTGAACCTTGCTCGAACTACAATGCTCCCCTTGTGTTGGACTAGATATCCTAGGACTAGTCTTTGAAAATCTCTGTAATAATGAACACGGCTGTTTTGGGCGTGATGCATTGGACTTCTGGCGTTCCAAATGAGATTCTGATGTATAACACAATCTTGGGGAAGGCTTATCCGCAGGTGTGAGCTTCCTACACTTGGGTTCTGAATCTGCTTCCTTCTGAGTTTTCTGATCAGGAGTCCTCTGGATCGGATGTTGGCCTTTCTTAAACGCCCTCTTTAATACCATTTCTGTGTTATCCGTTGAAGTCTGGTACAAGTTCAATATCACATGACATTTGACCCCAAACAGCTCTTCTGCTGTTTCCAGTATTGTCTTCATGTCCTCGTAACTCGCCTCTGCTCCCTCATCATTGAACGCTAGCTCACCACTCATAATATCCTCCACACTACACTCCTTCAGTATCCGGTGGGAATACAGGTGGTGGGAGTAGAACATCTTGTTATCGTTCAGTCCTTTCCACAGGAATGTTAAGTAAGGACGAGCCATGAGATCGACATAACCTGAAATATCGGATAGAATCAAGAAGTTTGGTCAACTGAACAACTAATCCACCAACGGGATGGATAAACTTAAACATTTCTATACACCTCCTTTTCTAGGGTGAGTATTCATGCGTGATAAAGTCTGACAGATCTAGGAACTCACAGACAGATATACAGAAACATTTCTATATACATATTGTTTTGTTGGTGGTGGTTCTGTTTTGGGGTGGGTGGGTGGGGGGGTGTTGTTATTCAATCGAGATTGGGTGTAAGTGGGGTAGAGTAGTTAAAGTGGGATAAAGTCTTGCTGATCTAGGAACTCAAAGCGTTGTATAACAGAGAAACTGATGCATGGCTGATGAAGATATAAACAGTGTTTCAAGATTTTAATGTAATACATAGAATAACATGTTTCAGCTATTAAGTCTTTCAATAAAACATGCAGTGGATGCCTTCCGAAGCCATTGCCACAAGAGAAATTGATTATTTTATCAACATAATGATAATTCATATCAAAGACTTCCAGCCTAAACTACATACATAACTCCATAACGAGTCTTTTCCACACCCTGTATTCAGTGTGGATCAAATTCGATTCTTGACAGGGGTAAGATAGTCATCTCCTGTACTTGGTAAATGTTAACGCATATCTTCTCTAATAGTGACATAACAAAGTAGTGACACCATAATCTTCATTCATAAGACAATAAAAGTTGTTTTAAGATGTAGATGCCATCACTAACATATATCAAGATATATCTAGCGAAAAACGTGCAATTAAATTCATCTACACAAAAAGGAGTACCTGCCTGTAACATCTGAGTATCTTCACCTGTCATCACACACATCTCAAATGTCTGCAGTAACAGCTTTTAATTATGTCAGTAGGAAGGAATGGGAGTTAACCCATTACCAAACAATAATGACATTTAACCACTTTGATGGCAGATGCAGACAACTCTGGAAAACCTTTTGGAAAAAGAAGAAATTGCTCGTCATGAGCAATTTTTCCTTTTCCTACAATGTTTTCTGCCCTATCAGAAGATTAACTTCTAATTTCATCACATTTTGAAAGGTACTCTGCAAACTCTTTCAATTTGGGACAGTTGAAAACTTGGTGTTTGGTAAAGGCTTCAGAAAGATTTCTCTCTCATTCATAAAAACAAATATTCACCTTCAGCTTGTTCATCATCTTCTTCCTTTAACTCCATGGAGGGGAAATCCAATCTTTTTTTAATTGATGGCCAACTGTCACTGCTGAATCTCATTGGGAATACATCACTGACGTGAACTTTCCCAAAAATCGGGAGGTCATCCATACCAACAGTTACTGTATCATCAATTGCCATCAAAATTGGTCTTGACTGTAGAGTGAGAAGCGTAAAAAATTAGACCATACTCAGAATTTCAGCATTTAATGTGCTGAAGATGACATTTGAACAAATTGTTAGAAAGTGGAAATTTATTTTTTAATCATCGTTTCCTCTTCTTTAATAACAAATCCATTTCTATTTTTTTTTCCATCTTATTTGATAGCTATGGTCCTGGGTACCGTTTTACTAAACAAATTACGGAAAACATTTGCATAAGTCAAAACTGATACACATGGATAGTATCTTCAACGAAAGTACAATATTGCAATGTGACACATCATTGGAAGCGTCCCGGAGAGACGATTCCAATGATGTGTCACTTTGCAATATTCCTTCGCCCAATTTTAAAATAAGAGGAATTGTTGTTGTAGACTTACGCAAATCTTAAGCGTAAACTGTTTAGTGAAACGGTACCCTGTATCCTAATGAAAATAATGATTATCTGTAAATAATTTTACCTTTAGATGTAAGATAAATTATTTGATAAAAAATATCTAGGCTGAAAAAAGCAATCCTTGATTTTAAATTGAACATATATGTGTATGTGATAAAAGGATAATTTCTTCATTAATTCAAAAATATATATTAGGAAAATGCATTTCAATTACAGGTTGTTTTCCTTAGTACCCAAAATTCTTGTAAGACCATTATATTAAAAATCTGGAAACTGTTTAACCCATTTCTAGACTTACTTTAACAAAGAGAAAGAATTTCTCACCTCAGTATTATCATTATCAGCCTCCATTTTTCTGAAAAAGGAAAACCAAATCTGACATAAATTATCAAAGCTATTGTTTCCATCATAGCGCTGGCAAAATCCATACCATTTCAGTCAAAGATTAATAAAAAAACAAGTGTCATATCATCATGAAGCTATTGTACATCTTAATACAAAATAACTTCACATCTTAACCATTTAGGATTTCATGATATTCCTAAATGCTTGCATGATTCAAACATGTATTGCTTTGAGTAGACAAAGAACTTGGTATTTCTGCCAACTCAATATATACCAAAATTCATGTTTGTTAGAAAAGTTATCAAACAAAACCAATAGAAACCAACCCGAATTTTAAACTTTATGTGTGCATCAAATTTTCTTGATAAATAACATGCATTTTATGATCACATCAACATTTGCTCTGGCAAGACTGGATGTTTTAAGGTGTATCAACACCTAGGGTCATTAAGCCTGCATGTTAAATACTTATCTATACAGTCTAACTTGTGTTAAGCAGCCACCCTTTTAAGCAGCCAACCTGCCTTAAACAGCCACTACAGAAAGTCCCATTGTTAGATTTATAGTGTAAATCAATTTGTGTTAAGCAGCCAACCTGTCTTAAACAGCCAATTTACTCTGTCCCATAGGCTGGCCTCTTAACACAGGTTTGACTGTATTTCTATATGGGTTATTACATGACATCAATAATATTTCGTTCATCTTACAATGCACAACCCTTAATGAAGATCCTATACTCAACTGTCCATAAGGACTGGTCAAGCTGCGTAGAACCATCAGCATTATTTAGACAGTAGACACTGCCTCTCATGAAAATCCTAAAGCCGTCAAGTTCTGTACTCTAACTGTGGAGGCCCCTAATAATGTGGATAATAGAATATTAAATTATTAAAAGATTAAAATATATTTGGCATATGAAGAAATATTTAATAATTTGTAATGAGTTTATGATAGTAAATAGATAATTTGTAGTGACTTAATGATAGTAAATAGATAATTTGTAGTGACTTAATGATACCATATAGATAATTGTAATACTTACCTTGGATGATAGAGCACTGATACTAAACTGGCATAAATTGACACCTGTCTGACCTCTCGGTATTTGAGGCTATCAAATAGCTCAAACCAAGACTCACTCGGTATTGGCTGAAAATAAACGAGAACTTAAAAAACTGACTTGAATATGTAATATTTTAATGAATTCTTTTCTTGAATTCATGAGTCACTACCTCGATTTTGCCTTTAAGTAAAAAACCTTACCACATTTTACAAATACAGTTGAGCCTCGTTTATCTGGACACTTTCGTCCCCAGGAGTATTGTCTGTATTGACGGATAATCCGGAATAAAGAATCGGTGAGTTTCCAGTGAAATCTTTACCTATACACCGTTTTTCGTAATAATAACTATAACGTAGAAAATATGTATTAACTGACAATGATTGCCAGACAATGTCTCCTGATCGCTGTCAATGCAGCGAGTCGTCACCTTTTACAAACTTGACTTTCTGCACACGAAGATGATTACAATTAGGTAAGACCAGTTAACTGACAGAATGACCGATTTACAATCAACACCTTTCATTACACCACACTTGGTGACATTTAATGATAAAGCATAAGTGCGAATTTGCCAAAAGTGTGTATGTCTGATTACCGTATTGTCAATAAACTTAGGTAACCAAATTCCGGATTAAACAGTGCAATTAATGAAGGTAAGAACCGTTCCCTAATTCTGTCCGGATGGCAAATAATCCGGAATGACGACCGAACTATCGAGGGTTGATTGAACTAGGTAACAGAGTCTCCCCCTGCATTATAAGAACAGAGATTCTAGGCCATCAACAAAAGCTAGTATTACATAAAAGCCTTGTCAAGTAAGACTCACATGGAAACTGCTGTTGGAACATAAAAAAGAAATCTGTAGTCCTAATTTATTGTATACATACAGGAATATCCTTTACTTCTGCAAGAACGTCGTCTGCGCATGAGGCCAACTCAAGTCCCGGGGTATAACCACCAACACCTGCATTTTCTAACTCTTCGGTACACTGCCTCAGTTTGGACCAGTGTACAAGGGCTCTTATTCGAGTCTGTGTTGTTAACATCGAAAAGGCATCCTCATCTAGTACCTTCACCTATGATATTTATATACAAACTATTTTCTTTTGCATAGATAAGACTGTAAATAACATTCTACAATCTTATTTATATATGGGCTTTTACAATTCATCAACATTATTTCAATAATGTTGTGATGCCTAACTCTTAATGATGGAGGAAAACTCCAAATCCAATTGCCATTGAGGGATGGTCAAGCTAGGTAGAACCATCAGATTTCCATAAGTCAGTCGGGCGACTGCCTCTCATGAAAATCAAAATGCCATTACCAGGGTTTAAACCTTAGCCAAGAGGGGTCAGGTGCATTCAAGTTCTGTATTCTGACCAGTAGCCCAAGGAGACTCCTATTTCAGCATCAACATTGAACAGTACTCAGTATCCTATGACATTGACACAACAGAATATACCTGCCACTTCATGAATAAAACTGTAAATACAATTCTCCTTTTTATCAGATGCATTGAGTTCATCACAGGAAGTAATCCCAAATAATTGAAAGCATAGCCTAGTTTTCTTATAATTAGGAAAAAGAAAAATCTGTCTCTATTTTTACCCAGTTAAATGCTTTATTAGCACTTATTTCAAAGTAGAGAGGAAATAAACATGAAACTATAAAAATTGAAGAACAATTTGGGGAGCACATGTTGTCCATAAAATTCAACAAAACCACATACTGCTGACGACCAATCCAAGTACCTACCTCTGTTTCCTCCGTGGACGTCAAAAATGTCAATTTTTTCTGATGGGGTCCTTCCTTTTTATTTAGCACAATTACCACACGGACATTTGTGCAGAGTAAAAGGTTTCCGGGCTTAATGTCAACTGGGGTCAAACCCTAGAAATACAAGAGGAATTTTTATATCAATTTATTCAAATGGGTTCTTACAACGTGATAACATTGTTTCAGTCATGTTGCAAAGCTCGACTCATTATGATGGAGGAAGACCCTTATCTAAACCGCCCATAATAGCTAGTCAAGACGGGTATAACCATTGATGCGCTGTGATTAAAACAACATTCATTATTTTCAAAAGTATTCTATAACTGAATGCACATAATATATATAGGTAAGAGTAACATGGTCTTCAAGCTTCCTTCACAATCAATGTAAAAAATATGTTTAAACTATGAATATAGAATACAATTTGATGACAAACACCTAGAGAAAATAAAGACTTTTTTTATGAAATGGCACATATTACTGCAAAGTGCTCTCATCGGGTCTAATCAAGCAAATGTTAAAGTTGTGATCAGAACACAAAGAATGATCATGAAAGCCCACAAGAGCCTTCTCCAGGTTTCTTAAGCCATGTGGGGCCCAAGCGCCTGAATTGATCCAAATGTGCTTGAAATTTGCCCACAGCCCTTCAAATATGTCCCACAGCTGATCAACATGCATTGTTTATTATCTTTGACTTGGTTTAAAAGGAGTATTTTTGGTCTTTTAATTCCAAAAGTATGCTAAAATTTCACCATTTAATGATGCATCTGTAAAAATCCCAGTGTCTGAAAAAAATCCTGGAGAAGACCCTGCCTAGTGTTATCATCACTTGGTCTTGTATGGTTATCTAATAAGGCTATTTTTTCACTTCCTTGCTTTTGCTTAAAGAAGAACATTAAGAACACTTACGATTGATGCGTGGTATATCTGTACAACAAAAGGCAATGATGTGGTGCCATCCTTGAGCTGTATCCACTGTCTTACCCAAAACGCTCCACTGTCGTGACTGAACCTTTCTGAAAACAAGGAAAAGCGGGCTTAATTCCAAACCAACCATTATTAATATTGGAGATAATTCTTCATAAATGTCCTCTAAAACTTTAACGGCCTATTCATGTCTTCTGAAATCATTTAGTTTTTAGAGTCTTGTACTAGATAATTGTGGAGGCTTAACAAGGAGAATGCGTTGAATTAATCTAAGGATCAATGAAAATCCAATCTCTTTTTTTTTTAAATACTTATTTCAACAACTCGCAGCAACAGACTCAAAATTTTTGGGAATTTTTTTTTTTACATTAATTCATGTCGTGTATAATGGAAAGAAAATGCTTTCCAAAATACTTTTTAATATCTTCTACCTAATGATTCCTAGTGTAAAATGATCA
This sequence comes from Cerastoderma edule, assembly GCA_947846245.1. Taxonomy (NCBI): domain Eukaryota; kingdom Metazoa; phylum Mollusca; class Bivalvia; order Cardiida; family Cardiidae; genus Cerastoderma; species Cerastoderma edule. The sequence continues at coordinate 559,101 of OX401414.1, read as the reverse complement.
CAAAACTCCATTAGAGGGTATTATAAAAGTTTTATCTTGTCACTAGGGCATTTTACACACCAAAAACAGGGTGCCATATAACATTTTTGACATCCATCTCTAGATCACCAAATAATATTCTTACACCTTGTCTAATAACATTTCTGATTCACAACACCAGCCATCTGTTCTCTATTTATTCAATAAGAAAGAAGGTTCATAAGTCACTTTACTTACTCATGGGCTCCCTTTCATATCTCCCAACATAAAACACAACACCCGCCACATCCACAATGGTGTTATCATGCATGGTCCTATAAATACGAGTGGTTGGTAAATATAATCAATCATTTAGTCTATTTCTACACTAATTTCGTTTAGTGTTTAACCTACATTTTCATCCAATGAGAATGCGTCAATTTGAAATTTTTTGTTGGTTTATTTTCCATAAACTAATATTCGAGTGTTCTATCTGGGCTCTTAAACCTACTTTCATCTATAATTGATCAAAGAATGGCACAAAATAGAATCAAGAAAAAGAGCCTTTAATTGCAAAGCACCTTAAGACATATTGATAAAATTTTCATTATACAGATTCAAAGGAAATAACTGTTTATCCCCATCACATTATTGGCGGAATCAAACAAGCAAGAATTTCTTCTCAACGAATTGTATGGAATGTATAACTATTGGCACTATTCTATATCAAAAACAAACAAAAGCTCTTTCTCTTCTGTTGTTTTTTTTTCTGTTCATGTTCAAAAAAATAAAAACATTTGTCAAAGTGACAAAATAAAATATTTTAAAAGAAACGTTTGTAGTCACTAAAAAAGAGCAATATCTGCTCATGATGAACAAATCTTTTATTTACTTTGTCATCATTTTTATTGATTATCCATTTTGTCAACACTATTTGAGTAATATGTTGAGATGCCAGACTCATTATCTATCCACAAGGCCAGGAAGGTAAAATCAAGTGTCTGTATTCCCAGCATGCTTAAAAACCTTAATGGATGAGTGAATTTTAAGTGAAATCCACTTGATAACCATAACATCAACAAGTACACCACTTGATAACCATTACATCACCAAGTGTACCACTTGGTAACCATTACATCAACAAGTGCACCACTTGATAACCATAACATCAACAAGTACACCACTTGATAACCATTACATCAACAAGTACACCATTTGATAACCATTACATCAACAAGTACACCATTTGATAACCATTGCATCAACAAGTACACCATTTGATAACCATTACATCAACAAGTACACCATTTAATAACTATTACATCAACAAGTGCACCATTTGATAACCATTACATCAACAAGTGCACCATTTGATAACCATTACATCAACAAGTGCACCACTTGATAACCATTACATCAACAAATGCACCACTTGATAACCATTACATCAACAAGTGCACCACTTGATAACCATTACATCAACAATTGTACCACTTGATAACCATTACATCAACAGGTGCACCTCTTGATAACCATTACATCAACAGGTGCACCTCTTGATAACCATTACATCAACAAGTGCACCATTTGATAACCATTACATCAACAAGTGCACCATTTGATAACCATTACATCAACAAGTGCACCATTTGATAACCATTACATCAACAAGTACACCACTTGATAACCATTACATCAACAAGTGCACCACTTGATAACCAATACATCAACAAGTGCACCATTTGATAACCAGTACATCAACAAGTGGACCACTTGATAACCAATACATCAACAAGTGTACCATTTGATAACCATTACATCAACAAGTACACCACTTGATAACTATTTTAGGGCTCATATCCAGGAATTGGAGGTCATTTACTATATAAGTTTGGGGTCAAGTAAAACCCTGAACGGCCCATCATTTCTCCTTCACTCACCCGACTTGTTTCCGTGAGACGAGGTTATACAAGACAGGAGGAAGTGCCAGGTTGTCTGGTATAGACCCCGGCCTGACCTTGATGACCTCTGCTGGTGGGCAGCTGTGATTTACACTCAATTCCATGTCCATTAAGTGCTTGTTACCCACAGCTTTCACCAGTTTCTCTCTTTCTAGTGGACGGTATAAACCTCGCCTTGTAAAGTGGCGTAATAGCAGGACATCTCCTACTGATATGCTAAAAAAAAAAGGACCATTAAACATAATTAAGTTTTAACTTATCAATTTAACATTGATTGAGAAACGCGGAGAGGGGCCCTGTGATTTCAAGTTCTGTACTCCAACCACTAGGCCACCGAGGCCCATGACTGTCTCTGCAAGATTGCTTCCATCACACACTTGAATCAATTACTACATGAAAACATCTATGACACAGAATCAATCAAAGAAAATAACTGTTAAATGCAATATCTTTGTTTCTGCAAATTTGCAAATACAGAAAGTCTGTAAGGTTTTAAGGCGCATAAACAGCTGCAGTGATTTGGCGTATATTATGATGATGAAGATATATGTATATTGTGTTCTTTACAGGCCAAGACGTGTTATTTGAAAAAGAAATAAAAATTTATTATGAGTGAATAATATCAAATAATTTGTAATGAGTAAATGATATCAAATAAGTAATTTGTAGTATGTAAATGATATTAAATAAATAGTTTGTAATGCATGAATGGTCATATTCAATACACTGCAGACTCATTATAACGCGGTCGTCGGGAGCCATGATGCTAGATCCGCGTTAATAGTGGGGTTGACAAATATAACGCGAGGTCCCTTACGCGCTATATGCCAGACCATAACCACTTAAGAAACAATAAGATTCAAGAAGTAGTCTATTCATATTTCAAGATTGTGTTGAGTTACGGACTTATCATTGAATTTATTGTGAATAAAAGAAAAGCAAATAAAAAACATAATCAAAACTTACATGTTTAACTATATATTCCTTTTTATTTGTTTCATTACGATTCAAGTTAAGGAGCATTGATAGAGGCACGTGCAGTTTAAATACACACTACAGAAAAAGGAGGGTGGATTCAGTTAACCCATGTTCTATTTATAGATTTAAACTCCAAGTTAGGAGTGAGTAAATTTTATCGAAGTTCTCCCAGCATGTGTACCTAATATGCTTTACCATTTAAACTAGGTGTAAAACACTCCCCTGAATAAGCGTGTACAAACTAATGATATTATGTAATTTATCAACACTATGTACACATAGATTTAAATCTTCCCTCGGGTCACGGATTGTGTACATATAAAGGCCACGCGCTTTGTTTAAAAGACCGTGACAAACAATGGGGATTACCCAGGGAGTTATTGATTTTCACGCCTTTGGAGTGCAATTTGTAGGTAGACTTTCTATTTAGTTTGCCGACCGCGTCATTTTTCAGAAAGGGGGAGATTTAGGCTATTGTTTAAGCCCTAATGTGCTTGAAATTTTGGGAGCCATAGGAGACCCGCGTTATAATGAGTATCGCGTTATAACGGGTCGCGGTATAATGAGTCTGCAGTGTATGTATTTTAGATATTAAATCTTATGTGATTGTACTGTCTAAATTTCTTTTAAACCAATTGATTCCAATGGCCATCCACAATGTTAGGATCATGATAGAAATAATAAAAATACAGAAGACATCTCATCTTATTTGAGGCCCGGAGACTGTCTGGTGGTGGGGATAAAATGCTAGAGAATGGGAGCGATATACTGACCTATAGTACCATTCCGCAGCCATTCGATTCCACAGAACCACCGTACAAATCCCACTTCCATCCCCCACCAAGATTTTAGCCTGGAAATCAAGAAATGAACAAGTACTAACCCTTTGAAAGCTGGATAATTTTCTAAAAAAGATTTTTGTGTCGTTTTCTTTCCAATACCTCAAATATCTGCTTAATTTTGCTGAGGAAAGATACTCAGAGAAGCAAACATGTTGGATCACAGGCCAGCCGCCAATTAACTTGGCTGCTGGCCTGTGATATAACCTGTTTGCATAAGCATGAGGTCAGTTTCAGCACTATAAGGGCTAACACCAGTGTGAAAAAAATTCTACATTATTCCCCACAAGTAAGGTTTATAAAAATATGAGAGAGAATTGGATTTTTAAATATCTTCTAATGCTACTTTAGTAACAAATGTTTTCGATGTTACATTTATGTCCAACAGCATTTCTCTAAGGTTTAAATAATTCATATATAAATGTTTTGTGTTTGTTTCAATGTTTTAAAGACAACCATCTGCTTCACCTTTACAGACTTAATAAAGACATTGTTTGATTGAATGACATAAAGATTCAAGCATTTCCAGTCAAAATTAAGCAGCAGGGTGCCGTTTTACTGAACAACTTAAGGAAAATATTTGCATAAGTCATAACTGATAAACATGGATAATAGCTTCAATGAAAGAACAATATTGCAATGTGGCACGACATTGGAAGCGTCTCTGAGAGACGATTCCAATGATGTGTTACTTTGCAATATTGCTTAGCCCAATATTGAAATAAGAGGAATTGTTGTTTTAGACTTACGCAAATCTTAAGCGTAAACTGTTTAGTAAAACAGTACCTAGAACCTTATACAAGTGGTATTACCATACCTCTCAAATGACATGCTTTCCATCAGCCTATGGGACCATTTAACACACATTCAAATCAGATAAGATGGGTTCTAGTACTGTTGTCAACAGTGCTTTGGTCATATCTCAGCAGTCGGCATCTATCCATGCTCCTAGGTAGTGTTTCCTCACCACTGCACAGTCTTTATAAACCATAGACTGCTTTCCCACATGGACATAATGAACTTACAGTGTTGAGACACAAATAAATTGTGTTGAATCATTTTATATCGATCAGAAAAAAAAATAAGGTGGTTCTTATACTCAGGAACATGGCATTTAAAGCCTTACATCCAACTGACAAGGTTAACGAAACCCAGCCATTAATTACAATTCATCATATGCCATGATAAATTACAACCCAAAGTGTAAATCAAGCACTCATACCTGCATCGGCCATTTGTCATTTCTGTCAGGCTTCGGGTAGAGAAATAGGCGTAATTTCAGCAACACTTTAACGCATACCATTGGATTGCGGCGCATATCAAGGCTCAAATCTCCAAGATTCATAATGTTGCCATGGAGATTGCCAAGGTTTTCTCTTACAGGTTCTACAACATAAAGTAAGAAATTAATGTAAAAAAAAATGAAATTCTATATAGTATTAATAAAATACTTAGAATTGAACTTATCTGCTCTGGGCGACGAATGTCAGGACATTTTTGTTATTGAAAAAAAAGTAATACCTTTTAAATATAATCCCTATGGAAAAAAGCCTTCAAAATCACTATAAAAACAGGAGGGATTTTAAATAAAGGTTGGCTGGTTAAGTGACCAATATTTACGATATAAAAACAAATTGCAAATGGTGGCTGCCATGAAGGAGCAAGTATTGATGCATTTTTCAGCAGATTACTTTTGTTTTCCACTATTCTATATACACCATGTTCCATCCATTAATTTTCCACAACAGCCTGTGATTGTTGTTTCCATTTGAGCCATGCCGATCACTCCAAGACCCTGCAATTTTGAGTTGGGGTTTTTGTGCAAAACAGTTGGGCAAAGACTGTTTCCTGTATCTGGTGACAGCCTATATGTTATATGTACCCCAAAACCAAAGGAATACACCTCCCAAACAACGGAACTCCGAATAACTACGTACCATATAGGACTTTTTTCAGCCATGCCTTTTTCGCAAATTTGTTTTCAATTCATATCGTGCCGAATTTCCCCAAATCATTTTTTTATTGATTTTGATTGTTTGGTGTTTAACACTGTATCAACTATTTTCCAGTTATGTAATGGCTTTCCTGGCTCCACCAGTAGGCTTATTTTTATTGAGCCTTTTTGGTAGCAATGATGTGGAAAAACAAAAGTTTAAGAAAACATATTAGAAGTAGCCTTACTGTTTATTTTCCAGGCCTCACCAACCACCTCCACGCTCGACCACACACTGTTAAAGTAGCTTCTAGAGGAAGTAATCGGACCTTCTACAGGATTTTCCTTTTGTAATTGGACAAGCCGTTCAATCTCGGTCAGATCTGAAAATAAACAATTACAAACTGTAATGTACAAATGTCATTTTATGAAACCCACAACATTATCAGAATATACATGAGAATTAGGCCAATAATTATATTTGTTGAGCATAACATCTCCACATGCAGAAGATAGAGAACAGGTTCCTTTGAGGCTTGTGTTGATTTTCATTAGGTTGGTCAGTTTTAATTCATAACCCCATAATTCCATAATTTACTGCACCTTGAGCAAATGACCTTAGATTGAATGTGACAGAAAAAGAAGTTGCTAATAAAGAACCAATAAAATGCTGTTTCTCATTATTGATTATACTCTTGTTTCCAATAACACACTCTTCAGTTTATTTGTTGATCAGGCCAACAGTCCTCTGATGAGGGTGGGGCCTGATTGTCCATGTGATCCATGTTATCAAATTTGAATAGTCACAAAATTAAAGCCTGGTGGGTGTGAACATAACTACAATTAAACCTTTCAAGAGACATGCAACAATTTTCTGGACCTGTTAAAAAATGTTTTGATTAGCAGGTCTAGCTTGTTAGGGGAGGGCTACCGTAAACAAGTATATTCTTTAAAGGTGTTATATTCATTTAATTAAACACCAGGGCTTGTTTCCTCTTGAATTGGGAAAAGGCCCCAGCCTTTTGAATTTGGGAAGTTTAACTGCTGGAATTGGGAAACCAAAAAACTGATAAAACGTTAAATGTTTGAGAAAAATGCAAGATTTCAAGGAACAAATCCAATTGGAAAGGTGCCTTTTATAGACCCCTGTCAGATGACACAAGAAAACCCTGATTATGCTTATGACAATCCCATCTATAAACTATCTAATCTCCTACCCTGTAATGCGTCGTCATCTGTGTCTTCATCTGTGTCTTTATCCAATACAATGGGTTCCTGGTTGAGTCTTAGTGGTGGCGTATCTGGCATCCATGAAGGACCAGCCACGGGTTCCGGCGCTCTCGGTGATTGGAGGGTCTTCTTTCCCTTTCCTGTATCTTTCAAGGAACTACCACTCGTATCTCCAGGCCTTTTCGGTGATTGGCGTATTTTCTTAACTTTTCCCCTTAGGGGGGTGTCGCTGTCACTAAAACCTTCAGGTGCTCTTGGTAATTGGGGCACTTTCTCTCCCTTTCCTTTACCCTTCAAGGCACTATATCTCAAATCTTCAGACACACTCTCTGATTGGGACAAACTTTTTACCTCCAGGAGGACATCACTGTCACAGTCACTGTCACTCAACTCTTCAAGGTCTGGTGAAGAAAATAAAGAAATATCATTACACTGGAACTAAAAATACATCTGGCCTTACTTAATCTATTTGGAAAGTTTTGTGAAAAACAGCGAGAGCTTAAGATGATTTTTTTTTTCTTCCTTATTAGTTTAAACATAATAAGAAATCAAGTCATCAACGCGTTTGTATTCCAGATATTCCAAATTCATCCATATTGTACCGACATGACAAATCTTTGGCATTTCTTTATACCACATGAGAGCGAGGTCAACATTTACTGTGAAAAATCTACATTAAACATACACAATCCTTGGATCTAAATGATCTCAAAAACAAGGTCAGTATAATAGGTCAATAATAGGTCAAACCCAATTTCATCATGTATGACTTATGAATGTTAATTGTTACCCCATTATAACTGCAATAATTTATTTGACTAATACTATGTAAGTTGCTATACAAGGCTGCTTGCTAGATTGTATAATTTTTGTAAAATCACATACTTACATATATTGTAAATTTCTATCTCTCTTTGATTGCATAATCAACTTATCGAAATTCAAATGCAGAGATATTTGAAATTTTAATGTTTTTTAATTCAATATGTCTGCTGTATACGTACATCTTTTACATCATATCTTTATCAGTAATAGGTAGAATATAAGCAGTGGTTGATATTCAAAAGTGTTCATCGGAAGAAATTATTACTTTAACCCATTACCAAACAATAACATCATTCAACCACTTTATTGCAGAAAAGATGCGGGGAAAGGAGAAAGTGCTCCTTCCTTTTCCCACAATGTTTTCTGCCCTATCAGATTATTATAATTTTTTCAATTTCATCACATTTTGAAATGTTGTGTGCAAACTCTTTGAATTTGGGACAGTTAAGAACTTGAAGTTTGGTAAAGGGTTAAAGTGCATACTTAAGGAGAACTTCATGTCAATCAAAGGATTTCTGTTCATACCCAAATTGTCGCCAGCAGTGTGTGTCTCCATAGAATCAGCTTTGGAAGCCTTATCTGACTGCACATCCTGATCATCGTCAACTATTTGGACTTCATCTGTAGACCAAGTTCAGTAATGTAATATTATGTTCATTACTACATTGTCATCTTGTTCATGCATTGAAGGAACACTGCCTGATCTTTATGTTTAATTTCAAGATAAGTTTTGAAAATTATGAATAGAAGAAATTACTAATGAAAGGAAAACATGCAAAACGATGATTTAAATCAAACCATTTTTTTGTTCCACTTTCCCCCAGAAAATCTTTTATTTTATAAAAAACTCTATAACCACACTTTTGTATCAATGGTTTCTCATATCTGCTGCTGCATGTGTAATAAAATGGATATTATAAGAAAATCGAAAAATCTCTATAATTTGGTATTGTACATATTTTCTCCTATGCAGAGGCTGCTATCACTCTGAAATGAAACAATCGGCAGATGACAATGTGACGGTTCTAACTTTCCCTCGCTTGTTTGCTCAATCATATTGAAATGGAGACATTTTTGAGAAGACAAATTTTACTAATCATCATTAGTTTCTTTACTCTTCTATTACAGGAATTGTAAATGTGTGGTCTCATAGTACTACAGTATGATAAGGTTGTTTTAATTCATACCTCCATGAATGAAAAAAACCAGCTTCATTCTTTCAATATTATCTCAATGTTCACCATACCTGTATCTTTAGGGTCCTTCTTGATGACTTTGATGTCTTTCACTATAAGGATATCAGCCCCATTATGACTCGTTTCGTTTGTTTGTACTTTAAAATCCGTTAGGCTGATCACACTGCCAGCTTGTATCTGAAACATAAATATACTTAGTGAGAAATACAATCTCATTATATCTTCCCCATTAACCAAAACCTGCTTTGTGTGAATTATGATGAAATATTCTTTGTGAGGATTCTAACCCCGGTGATGGCATTTGGATTTTAATGAAAGTCCTGACTGACTTACCATTACAGAATACTGATGGTTTTACCTGGCATGACCAGCCCTTATTGGCAGTTGTTACCTGGCTTGACCAGCCCTTATTGGCAGTTGTTACCTGGCTTGACCAGCCCTTATTGGCAGTTGTTACCTGGCTTGACCAGCTCTTATTGGCTGTTGTTACCTGGCTTGACCAGCCCTTATTGGCAGTTGTTACCTGGCTTGACCAGCCCTTATTGGCAGTTGTTACCTGGCATGACCAGCCCTTATTGGCAGTTGTTACCTGGCATGACCAGCCCTTATTGGCAGTTGTTACCTGGCATGACCAGCCCTTATTGGCAGTTGTTACCTGGCTTGACCAGCCTTTTTGGCAGTTGTTACCTGGCTTGACCAGCCCTTATTGGCAGTTGAGTATGGCGTCATTCTACATTATGAAGAGCTGGGCAATACAACATAACGAAAATTATGTTGATGCGATGTAAAAACACAAGTAAATAAATATCATGTGCCTGTCTGTATAAGTGGGATAACCAACGCAATATGGCTGAAAAACATTTAAAAAAAAGTAAAATTTTTAATAATGAATTAGATAAATTATAAAATAACTACATCATGGATTCATGACACATTTCAAACTTACCTTGTTTGTTTGTACAAAGTTATTCAATGAATGGTCAAGAATGACCTTGATTTTTTCATCTTTGTAGCTCAAGGTTAGTTGGATTACATCAATATCTATAAGCTTGTTCCCTACAAAGCCAATTTCCTTCTGATGTTTTGGGTCACTGATATAACGTTCGACCACCAAAACCTGGAAGGTAAAATATTGACGATTATGATGAGTATGCCAATTCCAATGTTTTGATATTGACAGTTACTCTAATTGAAAATGATATAAAGCTGCAGAGACAAACAGGGGCAGGTTAATGGTACACCATGAACGGTACCCCACCATGAATACACTTTTGTTTGAAAATGCTTTTGTCAATGCTTAGTTTCTTGAAAAGAGAGTTTACTGTGTGGTACAAATTTAAACGTTCTCTACACAATCTAGATTGTAATACGTGCGAAAGACCGTGCCGAAGGCACGGTCTGAAGGCCGCCTATATGTTACACGTACGTACGAAACGAAAGAAGGTACCTACAAAACCAAGGATTTCCGAATTACTCAGAACCCTATAGGACTTTTTTCGGCCATGTTGGTTGCAACCGGTTTTTTTGGCCCCATATGGCGCCATCTTGTCCGAAAATTTATTCTTATTCAGCTCTTTTACTAGCAATGATGTGGAAAAATCAAAGTTAACAAACAAAAAATAGAAGGATTTTCCTCCGAATTTTTTTTTAAAAACCTTAAACAATAAATTATTTTGTAAAATTTAGACCGCATTTCATTCTTTTCCGTTTATTTGGTGAAGGTGGCGTCTCTCATCCTAAAACCAGTCGATTCTACACATGTTGACATGGTGATTACACCAAGAACGTGTTACACTTTCCGTTTTTGTGTATCACGTGACAAGTCAGTTTCTTTACAACTCATCATCCTTTTGAGTGCTTCAAATCTTAAATGGAATGAAATGACCGCCTTGTTGAACGCACATCAACAACTATGACGTGAGGTAAGATAACTTTTTGTACGCTTTCATTTTCGTATAAATAACGCATATTTTTACAGTCTATTTTGTTAAATGCGACATGAATAAATCGAAGAGACTGGACCGTCATTCTATGTTTACAAACAAGATCATGAGGTGCACGTTACGACCACTGTCTTACTCAGAATATTGATTTTATGTTACGCATCTGGTGTCGGTGTAGTATATATTTACTCTAGTACACTTTCCAACTGTGTTAAAAACTATAGGTAATATGAACATACATTTTGGAGACGAAAGATAGGCTTGTTTACATTGAGATCGTTTCTAGGCTGAGTAACTTCGATTCTTGTTTTTGGATTGACGATGTGCTTGTTTTGTTTATTTACACGTTGTTTGCTATTTGAATATACCTATCATATGGTGACTTCCAAAACTTCTGTCTTTTCACCGACTATTAATGGGGACATAGTCGTGAAACATAGTAATGACTCTTATTCAAGTAAATTCCATTTGTCTGCTTTCCAGAGTCAGCCATAGTTCAGACTGTGTGAAGGTCAAATCCGAACCGGCAACCAAAGAAAAGAATGTTGTGGTGCTGCTTAAAGAAATATTCTTTTCTTATAAGCATATGTAAGTACAACTTATCTTTTTCATGAGTAATTATGTTATGAATAATACCTTGCAAATAGAGATCAGACAAATAAGGACATTTTTAATTGAAGAGCTTTTTACCTAAGAAAGAAGGGTTTACTTGAAATACAGGTGTTTTATACTGTTTTCAACACTATGTCAAACATAAAATGACTTTTAGTTTGTGTACATATCAATACATCCTCTTAGCATGGGTTTTCTAGAGAAAAACTGCACTGCAATATTTACCAATTAGATTACTTTATCTTTCTTCCATTCATAATTTGATGAGAAATCTTAATAAACAATGATTAAAAAGCATGCATAATGACAAATGAATTTCAAACAAGTGGCTGGAATAGTTTTGTATTTCCATTAATGTACATGGCTGAGGAGCGTTAAGGTACATGTCTGGATAACCTACCAGTATAAGGCTAGGAAATGTTTCTTGCCAAAAAACACTTCACAGCAATTTAGGTGAATGTCTTTGAGGATCAAACCCAGGTCCACACCACTAACCATTATGCAACTCTGGGACAAAACCATGTGTATATTTAAACCTTGCTATGACATGAACCAAATCTACTGACCTTTTCAAATGATATTCATCTAATGATCACAGATAAATGAACAAAGACATCATAAGTAATTCATTAACAAGATTTTGGCAAACATGTTGACAATTAAAGGAGATTCAAAACAAAGTTTTGGAATACAAAAAAGACTCTACAGTACTTTTGAAATGATATCTATTCAACATTCATGTTTTATGTACATATATACATCAAAACACTTCTGCTATGTACAAGGTACAGTGACAAAGACATAACCATTTAACATGGATCTTGTTTTTAACTTATATTTCTTCCATTATCTTTTTTAAACAGAAATAGTTGTGCCTGACAGAGGAGGTACTGTACATGAAAGTGATGACATGAAAGAGAGTCTTGACAAAAAGAAAACAGATGAAGAAGTGTATGAACATTTTCCCTGCATTTTTTTTTCTCTAAACTTTAAAATCTTAAACATGTGTGAAATCTATGTGTTGTAGCACAACACAAACAAGACTGACAGATATGCACATGTATTTCCCATACTGATAGATAGTTGTAGCAAAACTGTCTCAATTAGTGAGATGAAAGAAACTTTTCCCATAATGTTTAAGAAACTAGGGTTAAAAGTAAAATCATTAGACAGTAATAGTTTTTATTCATTATTTTGTACAGTATAAGGCAGCAGGTAGCATTTAAAAAACTGAGATACATATTGCCATTCAATTTATTGCATATTTTGCCACTGATTTTGAGGGACATTTTTACTGCAAAAGGTGCAAAAGGGTGAATTATTGTTCAATAAAATACAATAGTATCTGCTTAGTTTCAATAGTAAACCACTTAACCCATTACCAAACAATAATGTTATTTAACAACTTTGTTGAAGACGACCCTTGAAAACATTATGGGAAAAGGAGAAATTGCTCATGACAAGCTATTTTTCCTTTTCCCACAATGTTTTCTGCCCAATCAAAAGATTATTTTGCAATTTCGTAACGGTTTGAAATGTTGCCTGCAAACGCTTTCAATTTGGGAATTAAAAAATTTGGCGTTCAGTAAATTGTTAACTTATGTAAACACATTTTGAAGCAAGTGGGGCATAACAAATTTGAGTAAAGCCACCATTGTAACTAAATTATTTTTACAGTAAGTATTCCCTTTTGTCACAATGATTTTATTCTCTGCAAAAATGCTCTCTTTGTTTCTGATTACAAACTCTTTTGATTGTAAATACTTTCTATTTCAAACAATGAGGGCTTTACATTATGAAATCATTTGGACATTATTAGAAATAAAGCATAAACAATGATAATTTCTAAATGTTATTGTGTAAAGATATTGTTATTAATACTTTCTATTTCAAAAAATGAAGGCTTTACATTTTAAAATCATTTGGAAATTTGTAGAAATAAAGCATAGAGAATAATAATTTCTAAAGTTATTGGGTAAAAGACATTGTTATAAATAGAAACATTGCTTTGAAAGATTTCCTTAAATCACATTGGCTTCTTGTTCTCTGGTAAAGATATGTTAAATTCTTACTACCCTTTGAAACGCTTTGCATGTGGCAGGAGTCTTTTAGAAAACACCTTGACAAAATCATAAATTGAGTCAAATGACTAAATGAGCTGTTATCCTTTTTCTCATCATAGTTTTAATCAAATGTCATAGTTAAATCATACAATTTTCTTGTGCTCTGCTTTAACTTTCATTGGAAAGAGCCACAAATAAAGCCTGAATGAATTTTTAAGGATGGATGATGAAATGTTGTCTGTTTACTTTCAATAGAAGATGTAATAGTTATTTGAACATTATACAAAGATTCTGTGCTTTGTTCTCAAATAGGACTCCTTTTTGTAAATTATTCAAGAAATATAGATATTACACCTTGAAGATGACATTTGATAAGTATACTTTAATTAATAATTTGTTAAAAGGAGTGACAGCTTATTGACACAGCATTGTAGCACAAGTTATGTTCAAATGTGGTAAATATGCAAATTTGTATAACTACTTTCTTTTTTCTGACTACATAATGTAAATTATTCATTGCATTTTGAGAAGGTTAAATCAAATAAAGACTTGCACTACGGCTTATCATTTGAACAAGTTGTTGTATAGATCTGTACATATTCTATTGGAAAAAGTGTTTGTTATTACCATGAATAAATTTTGTGAATTGTCTAACAATTGTTTTTTGTTTATTTCAAGTTATCATAGAAGAACTTTTGGTGCTGTAGATAATTTCAAAGAACTTTGACAATGATGGATTTCCTTCATAATACAAACTTTTTCTCTATTTCATCATTAAAACATGTGTTGTGAAAGGTTATAAGAATGATTCAGAGAAAAACATAAACTTACAACATACATTTGGTGAAATTCTATATATAAGGTTTCAGTATAAGACAATATTGTATGTGCTTCACATATGTGAAGTACTTACTGAAGTCTTGCGTTGAATCCTCCCTCATTCTGCATGCCGAGATTTTGAAATTAAAATTTTGGTGGTTTTGATATTGCTCAAACAGTGTCTTCTGTTTCTTATTGCATTACTGATATGGGTAGGACAGCTAAAACATGAGAGTATCTAGCGAGAACCTCCAACCACACTTAAATGCTATCGTTGGATTATGGTTTAACCATATTTTCAACATAATGTTTCAGTTGTGTCAATAGACATATCCCTGCTCCTATTATTTCCTCACCAGTTCCTGTAAATAATCCTTCTAAGCCACTAACCACCTACCCTATACAAACATCATAGTTGCTCTGTGGTTTAGTCAAAATAATTCGACATGAAGCAACCTTCACCCCCACCCCTCCAAGCTTTGGTTAGGACCTGGTTCACAGCTAAAATATGAGTATGAAGTATCCATCCATAGCATCCAACATACATGAATATTTATTAGTCTTAACCCTTTTAAGTTTAAACTTATTTATTTTACATTGATTGTGAAACAAGTTCTTACAACTTAGATTAATCACTCTCCATTCTGCTTCCTGGATACATAACCAGTAATCGCGCCGAATGTGGATTAATGAAAATTCGCAAGGCAGATCCCGCTTTCCACGGGATTCAAACCCACGACCCTCGTGTCCAGAAGCCGACGCTCTACCTCTGGACCACTGTCCGCCATTTTTCCTTTTCCCACAATGTTTTCTGTCCCATAAGAAAATTATTTTCTAATTTTATCACATTTTAAAATGTCGTCTGCAAATTATTTCAATTTGGAACAGTCGAAAATTTGTTGTTTGGGAAAGGGTTATATGCTATTAGTGGATTATTGTTCAAAAACATTTCCAACAGAATGTTTCAGTTGTATAAATGGACATTAACCCATGCTCCTGTTATTTCCACACTAGACCCTGCCAATATTCCTCCTTAGCCACTGACAGCTAAACCCATACAAACATCATTGCTCTGTGGCTAGGAATTTAAAAAATCATGGTGCAATGACTTTCGAAAGAATATTGTACAAGCCAATGTATCAAACGCATATTGATGTATCAAGCTCGATACCAACTATACCTTTGTCTAATGACCATGTACCATTCATAATGGTTAGCGACTCGTATATCCTGGTGTTGTAGGTTATATATTTAACATATCTGATTTGAATCGTAACAATGGCTATCTCTTTAAAATTGGAGTGCCTTCTGACAAGACACTGCTTCCTTGTCTATTACTGATGCATTACAAAGGGAACATATGTAATACAAATCCAGAATTAGCACTGTTAATAAATTGAAGGAAAAAATCTCTTTCGCCCGGTTTAGGCTTTGCCTATTTTCATATTATATAAACTTAACAATTTAAAAGATACATTGCCTCATATAGTATTGGGATCACAATAGTGTGTCGAGCATATTGATGCAGTAATGCAGGGGTTGTGTTTTAAGCGGTATTTGCAAATGATGCACATTCAGATGACTATTTGAATTCGACTCTTTTTGGGTGCGAAATCGGATAGGGTGTCATAACCAAACTTATAAGATAAAAAGAAAATAGATGTATTGCCTCTCTTACCGTAAAATGGTTGTCTTGTATGGGAGCGTTTACGCCAGACCTTTTCTTTTTCGACATGGTTCCATTTGTCTTTACGGCATCTCCGCCATACGGGTGTTTATTTTTACCATACTGTGACTCAAAGCTGACGGCTACACCGGCGCAATAAATATTATGGTAGGACTATATCCAAATCATTGTACAGAATTGTAATTAGTGACGTAAAAATAAATTGTTATGACAAGTGAAAAGAATCATCGTTATGATAGTTGTCTGCTGAAAATCTGTTTAAATAAGTTTTTAACAAGATATCAATTGAGTTATACGTTAAACATAACACTACACAAACAGAAACACTACATTTCAAAAATCATTGTACTTTGAGATTATTCTGGTGTAGTCATACCATGGAGATATTTATAGCACATGATATGGCCGTGATGTATGGAAAAAAGGAAAATCTTCATTTTCCCCGCCATATGTTGTTGTTGTTGATTATTATTCAAGCTGCGTTTGATTTAAGCTTCGGTACGATTATATCAACTAGATTCGAAGAAAGATGCAAGTCGAATGAGACTGTACATGTAACGTTTTTTGGAAAGATTATGCAAATTTTTGACCTTTACACATATCTACAGAGAACATGGAATAATATTTGGATATATCCTACGATATCGCAACCAGAAAAAGGTGTCTTTTTAGTCTTTTTCACAACAGATCAGAAAAAAGACAGCGATTTAAATTGATTGAATGCGGCTCAGTTTTCGTTGTTCGGTTCGTTTCACTCCCGCAAATATATATGTTTCCTGTATACTATTTTCTTTATTTGAATGATACAGTCAATTCTTGAGGGCATATATTGACAACAATCGTCTGTTGAGGATGAAAATGAAGAAAAAATGAGATCAACACAATCTCTTAGTGCATAGGTTCAATACCAACAGTTACCAAACATATTCCGTGTGCACTGATTATGGAACAAGTGCTTTCAAATTAGATTAATTATCCTCGATTCTGCTTCCTCGATGCATAACCAGTCAGTCTCGCACCGAATATGGATTAACGAGAAGTAACACTCCCTTTTTGGTAACCATACACATCACCTAGATACAGGAAATCATTAGGGCCTACGCTTGGAAGGACAAGTTCAATGTTGAAAATGAAAGCTTATTGTCTGGGTCCTGGAAACCAGTGATATATCTGAAACAATGACTGGTTATGAGAAATTGCAAAGGTTTTGTTTTCTTTTCTGTTGTATTGAATGATCTCTGACATCGTGTATACGACATGGAAGCAAAATATATATATATTAAAAAAACTTTCAATATGAGGTTTGTCTAGGAAGATCTACGTTGCAAGATAAAAAACAAGTAAAATATTTTAATGTTATTGAACACTCCTCTGTATATCGTAAGTATGTGTTCTTAATCCGTCTAGACATTCCAAGCCAAGATTCCGGTTCAGTGAAGCGCTATTGAACGATAACCAATTTGAAATAAAACCTGAGTGATTGCAAATTTTATGACCAACTGTCAGAGACCTCCTGGCTTAGTGAAGCAGACTTGTTTTCTTTATCAAAAACACTTTAATAAATGTTTGAATTTTTAGAATAGTTCCATTGTTTCTTCACTTGTTTGAGTAACGTAAACACGCATGCATGACTCTAATAACCAAGTTAGACTTGATAAGGATTATCGAAGTACTATACATACTCTGCACAATGCAAATAGCACCGTCATTGGATGAACATGCAAAAATTACAACGCTTAACAAAAGCTTGCTCGTTTATTAACCCATTTTCAAGTTGTCATCTCTGTCGTCTGCAGATGCTTTTGATATCGGGGCAATCACAAATAAGCTTGTAGGTTGGACCTATAAAAACGTTAGTTTGATCATTTTAGTTTTGGTTGGTGTGTTAAGCCATTTTTAGTAACAGTCTACACACATCTACGGTGTTCAGTGAATTGTTCCATGCCCCTTGTATTCCCTTACCAGTATTACACAATATTCTTTCAAAGCCCTAAATAAATAAAACTTGGCCGCAGAGGGTATTTTGGAGCTTCAAGAACTTGTGGCCATACCTTTGAGCCGAAGTAATGTGTACGTATATAATTATGTGTTATCTGTTTACATATGATCGTTTAACTTGCAGCTACATGTATATCCTGACGTTTACTCGATTCATACATATGCTACCCTTTTCGAGTTTGAGCTGGACTTTTCCATCGTAATGCCAGCCATATTTCAAAGTCAAGGTCACCCGTTACTAAGGTTGTTTCCATGTCAAAACGCACGAGTTCGCATCAACACATACATTACGTGGCCAGACAGTAATTAATTACCGCGCAAAGATTGAATATTCCGAGTAATTCACCATAGAAGGCTTCATACACAGGTTATTGTATCCAGGCGGCATTAATGACAAACTCCCGCCAAAACGCAATGAAAATGACATGAATATTCCAGACTGTTCATCCGTGTATCCCAGACGCTCTATGAAATATGCAGATGAAACGTGCTGGGTTGATGAAGCGTTTGATAACCGAGCAGACATGCCGTGCGAACTCGTTATAAATTACCTTGTATGATCTATTGGTACGGAAAAAGAGAATGAGGAAAGAAAAAATCTTTCTTCATTTGTTGGTTACATATTTAACACGAAGACTCGACTACGGAGAAATACATTAATTTAATATCAGCTTCTAATTTATTTCATGATGGAGTGTTCGTGGGCAAGAG
The DNA here is from genome assembly GCA_947846245.1 of Cerastoderma edule. Taxonomy (NCBI): domain Eukaryota; kingdom Metazoa; phylum Mollusca; class Bivalvia; order Cardiida; family Cardiidae; genus Cerastoderma; species Cerastoderma edule. Next base: position 540,348 of record OX401414.1, on the reverse strand, counting down.
CCATAACTGTATCTTAGGTGCTGCAGACCTTAGAACAAGCACATATAAGCAAACTGTGGCCGTGATAAAGTTGTTGACATATTAAAACGGTGTAATATCCAAATAGAACAAACCAAAGCCAAAGTTCTACACTGGATATGATGGCTTTTGTGCCCCGTCATTAGACTGACTTCCGTGATACCCACATGTGTTCGATCTATGTTTGTACTGTTATGTTATGCACGTATATGTATTTATATGCAGGTAATATGTTTGGCACAAAGATTGTAATGTCAATAAACTTTTTGAAGCTTTAATTTTTTTTATTAAATAAGATTGGAAAATGGGCACGTAGTTCGGAAAATTGAATACCATTGTTCAAACTGATTTTGGTAAACATTCTAAATGTTTCTCTTTTCCAAATTGTTACCTTGATAAATTCTTGGTTTTGATTGGTCTGTATGCGACCTATGTCAAATACGCACCTATCATTAACTGGTTAAGTTGAGCATACTTAAACCTCTATCCCATGTTTTTCTATATTTCACCTAAGAAGAGCGCAAAGTGTCAGTTTTTAAGAAATCGAATTTAAAGCTTCACTGGCCTGTACGCTCCAAAATGAACGGTCCGAGGTTTTCTAATTTAAAGTCTTGGCTTCTTGCCATCGACGATGTGGAATTCATGAAGAAAAGTTCCATTTAGATAACGGACTCAAATAAATCACTGTTTATGAGAAAAGTTGTGAGTCAATCAATTTTAAACACACCTCGGCCTCCAAGATATTTGGCTGCGAAGTTTTGTCAGGGACGAATCAGATTGGCATATTTGAAGGCCAGCGTTATAGAGGAGAAACAAGATTAGCGCTCTGGAGCTAGATGAACCTCAGGTCAAAATATTTTAAGCAGAATACAGACGGTAAAGGTCAAAGTTCCTCGCATTGCCAAGTACATTGTACATAGTAACTCTGAATAAAAAGACACGCCTCCCTCTGAAAAGGTAACCACAACCCTTGATAGGATAACGATATTTGAATATGCAATTAAGAAAGTATTTTCAAAAACAAAAAGCGAGCCAATTTTTAAGCAATGCTAAACTTTCAGAGTTGAACTAAATACGACCTTCACGGAAGTACCCGAGAGAATGCGCGCGCATTCATGTGCAGCCTACTGACGGGGTCACATGACGAAGACAAGAACCACGTGCTGTTTGATGTAATTTAGCTGCGGTTTTAATCGTGTTCCGGGCCAATTTCTCGTCGTTACGTAACAGTTGATACATGGGGATTCAGGTCTATTCAAGGCATGTGTTTTCTGTCACGCAAGCGTTTCGGGGGAACCGTGACGGAAAGTACGCTCGCCTCAATAGCAAGGTCGATAGGAGGTACCAATCGTTATAAGAAAGGGGTCTTTTTGTATGGTGTTTAACACCGTATCAATATTTTTTCAGTTATGCAATGGCTTTCCCGGATCCACAAATACTAGACTAGGGCTCTGCAGTGATTTGCTTTAAGTAACTCCCACAAAACCAGATGTGTGAGTGGGGCTCAAACCCGGGACCCTTACGAGTCCGCTACCTTAACCACTGAGCTACACAGGATTCCTAACAGGCGTCCTTTTGTTTGAACCCAGCTCGGCCAATATACTCTCTGACGTTTGATTAAGTCATTGCAATATCAACATGCAATCATTATAGAACATTTGTCTTCATGTAGGAAAGCACTTTGTAGCTTGAAGGAAATGTTGCGAAGTACCGGTAACCATTGGTAACCATTGCTAAAAGCGAACGTTCGGCTGCAGAAACGACATGAACATTACTACATTAGAAGTTAGTTTTCATGCGATACTATTTTACATTGACACTTGTTCTATCAATGAACAACGCTACAAGCAAACACATTCGCCGACATTTAAGATACTGTATAGAAAATATCACTTTGGCTATTTCTTTTTTCAGAATGATAATGCTCAATGAAAACTGCTTCAAGGATACATATGAAACGGTTTTGTAGTTCTTTCTAATTTCAGATAATATTCTAAAATGATAAGTATTCTGCCAATTCGCATTGCAACAAGTAAACATATTTGATAATTCCAAAGATACTGTAATAAAAAGAGTGCGAAAGACAATATTTTACAATCATATAGTCAACGAACAATCCTACATGTTAGCTATGCATTGACTTTTGAATTGTTGTAATGAAAATAAGATTTCGGAAAACAATCTACAATGATATTGGTTCTTTCAATGGATAATTCTATAAGCATATATGTGGATTCCTTAATAGTCAGGTAACATATAGGAAAAGACAAGAAAGATGGTCTCTCTTTAGATGTATTTAATAAGAAAGAGTCATTAAATAAACACTTACTAATACAAAAATTGTTATTTTAGAGAATACACCAAACTCACTAGCTACAAATAAAATAACAATGAAAAGAAGGGGAATAATACATTTGAGTGCTTATTTGGTAACAAAGACGTGTAAAATATCATAGTTGACCATCGAAATAACTTTACCCTTACAAAACAAAAACGTAATACATAATACTTGTAGATACGATTATAAGAGATACGGATACCTTTGCTTTATCTGGAGATTGGAACACTTCGAGATTATAAGAATTACCGAATATTCATATAAATCATGGGTTGAAAAATAAATTTTAAACATATTGTATGTCATGTAATACATAACTTATTTGGTATCATTAACTTTCTGCAAATTTGCATAGACTGTATACACATATAATCATGATATATCTAAATATGACCTAAAGCATATTAATGGGCAAACTCTACCAAAGTGTTTTCCCGGTTCCCGCAAACATCGAATGTGTGAGTAACGAACAAAAAACCATGCAAGCAAAATTTGTACATGTGATTGGTGCGTTTGAAAGCATGGGAAACAGTCTACCGGTTGACTTGTGTATATATAACACAAATGGTTCTATCAAAATGATTGATTCGATCTTCATTGGTTGTTCAAATATTTGAGTCTTTCACAAATACATGTGAACCAAGAATCGTCAATTAGCTGAAATAGAGTAATAACGATGTTAAAGTCAAATGGACAAAAACTGAAAAGTGTCTCTATTCTTGACCTTAAACACCAATCATTTTATTGCAGTTGTTACAGAAGGCTTTAGAAAGCAGTGTGCCAAAAAATATGAAGTTTAGTTGCAATTTTGTCTATTTGTGTCTCGAGTTATAGGGTGGTAAAACAATAACTGTGACAAATTCAATGTCGAACTTAGATAGTCTTCAATCAGGTTTTCTGATGATCAGTGAATACTTGTATGAGTCGATGGGAAAGAATACATCAATATCATTTTCATTGTTATGCAGTTAAATGTATGTTTAATAACAATGAACTCATATGATTGGGTTCTAATAAACTTTGTTCTGTTGTATAAAAAATTCATCATTAAAAAAAGAAAGAAAAAGGGCAAGAAACAAGAATTACTAAAATCGAATATTGGATGACCATGGAGATTAAAACGTAAAAAACGTTACACTAGAATTGTCGTTTGATATTGTTCAAGGCTTTCAATGTGATACAGTAGTGCCTAAAAGTACACCATATTATCAGAAAACTTTTTGTACACGTCCTTTGTGTAACAATAGACAATGTCTGTTCAATACCGATGACAATAGAGTAATACAGACAAATGTATCGCTCGGTGCACCCTGGGAATATTGTAATATTTTCCTTTTTGACTTCAATTGTATTGGAAAAGACATAAAAACAACATTGTCTGGGCTTTTCCCATTAAAACCTGTAGCATCGTTGTCGAAGCCGCAAACCTTGAACCAAACAGATAATTGATTTTACAGACGTATTTTGAAATTTATAGCGAGAAAATTGTCTATATGAGCAGTTTTCTTTTTTCGTAGACAATTAATTTCGTATATTTCACAGGAAAGCTTTTGAATTACGAATTAATTTCAATATTTGTGACCATTTTAATCAAAGACAAACTTATATTTCCCTATTTAAGATTAAGAATTCATTTACAGAATCCGTGCGCGAGAATTCTTTCAAAAAAGTCCAATAACCTAATGATGTCTGGTCATAAATGGTGCCAGGAAATATATAAAACATGCCTGTACATACGATATATCAATAAGTTATCTCATAAAAAGACGTAAATAACCAATTCGCGCATATTCCTCGTGTCCTAGGGCTAGATGTAAAGACTTATGTAATGAAAGTGTATAAAATGCAATAAAGAAGTGCCCAATTTAATCGAAAAAAGCAATTGTATCAAACATTACGTTAATGCAAATGCTACGGTAAATGACAAGTCAAAGTTTGTTCCTAACATGAGTTCATGTTTTGACAATGCGAAGATGAATTTATCGGCTAATGGAAGGTGAAAGACTGCATGATCTCAATATCAACACTAGAAACAGTCCCGGTTTCAAAATGAAAAACAAAAGTAGACGGACCACTGGTGTAAATCGGTAAATGAGAGGTTCGGAGAGGCTGTGATTACACTGATTGCCAAAACGTCAAAGCTGCTGTGTCAATATCTTTACAAGTCGTCTTTAATTTCGAGAGTAATGTGCGAAACAAAGGTTTAATTCATCATCGCATATAGTTAAATACTTATTTACACCAATTTAAAAACTACCGTTTACGACAAGCCTCTTGTTCCGTATGATTTCCTTTTAATTTCAAACTAGTGCTCTTGTGTTAGAGTATCTAGCGCCAACCTGTATGTTAAGGACATTCTCGGTAGTTTTATCTGCGCACTTCATCTGCGCATCAAAGGGAGATAATAATCTGTTACCGAAGAGATACTTGCATAGTAGTCGGATAAACTTTTATTCGGATGAAATTTACTACATATGCATTTTCCCCAAGAATAATCATATTATCCATACAACTCTTAAAGGTTATTAACATCATTATATATTTCTCATGCAAATTAAGCCCCTGCTCCTATTTTTCAAGTTTAAAGTTATTTTAATCGTTTTTATAAATGTTTTTCAAATACGGTTACCATTGAAATTGTCATTTTACAGAAAAAGTAACTCGGCAACATGTACTTTTTTTTGCATTTTGTATTTCAATATTAAATTTTTCTTCACATACTGAAAAATGAGAAAATTCTATGAAAGGATTTTTTAAATATCTTCATTTATTTGTAATATACATAGCAATTTTCATTGTTTTTAGATGAATACAAAAACTTCAAAAACTGATTTGGATAACAAAAATTGTCCAGATAGTAATAAATTGAAAAAAAAAAAGAATCATAAAGTATTGAATATATGAATTCATGTTTTTTGTTAATTACTTTTCCAGAAATTATTTTATTACCTTGAAGATGGTATGGTCATTTTGATATTTTTGCCCAAAACGGTAACCATGGAATCTGTCATTTTACGAAAAAACTAACCCGTCGACCTGCATTTTTCTTTTCATTTTTAAATGCACAATAGAATTTTAAATAACATATCAAAAATTTAGAAAATTCTACGAAAGGATTATTTTCTTATAAAACTGCAGAACATGTCCTTAAAACGATATTTACAGGGAAAAAATCACCAAATTAGACCTTCACAGACAACACACCTGATCAAAACTTATACAACATATCTATGATAACGCCGTATTTCCATCGTTTATTTTAAGGATAAGTAGTAATGGAGGCTAGCCTGGGTATCTGGTCATGCTAACCACCTTCACTACTGATATACCGTAGATTGTTCTTGTAACAAAAGATTAATTAATAGCACAGGTCATTTCAAATTTATTAATGTCAAAGAAAAAAATTATTCAATTGTCCATACCTCGTTAACATTAACGACGCATGTTTCTCGTAGCAGTGCTTTAAGTAAATTTCTAGTCGATGCTATTGAATGTTTTAAGGACATGACCAATCGCAAGTGTTGTTATAACTTGTGGCCTAATCCACATGCTTATTTGTTTTGCCTTTTCACATCTTCTGTAAATACATGTATATCTATTCTTGTAAATATCTCATGTTTCTCATGTAGCTTGAATGCAGTAAGATGTGATTCAACAAAAATTGAATGCTTCTAAAAGGATTTAAGTTGATTTGCTTACCAAGTTTTACGAGCTATGGTCGATCTCAAACTTAAAAGAAAGCGAAATACCGCCGTCAATAATGAGACTGATTCAAGTGAAAAGCCTGACCTCCACCGACACTTTTTCTTTCTAAAAGTGCCCTTTGCCCATTTCCTCATTTAAGATTATGTATCTGCTCCCAAATGAAAGGAAGCGAACACTACACAAGGCAACAGAGATACATTTTTGGATACTTTTGGTAGAAACCATTTTGACAAACTGATAAGATGATTATTGGGAACAATTCGTCGTTAGGTCAAAGTGGTTTCTAAATGCTAGTTACGTAGAGGTGTTGAAATGAGGAATTTGTAGGAATAGGGTTAACCTATTACTGCTCTTCTATGAACGTTTATTTCCCTCGCTGTATGACGGAAGCTGTCGGGGGTAATTGTGATTTGTGCCCATTGTTATAAATGAACGGCAGCCGTTCGCGAAAACACATGCCCTTCTGGAAAACTGAGGAAATGTGAGGACAAAGATCAGATACCGTCCCTCTCCCTGTATAGTCTAATCCAATTTGACATTATCTGCACCCTTATTGACATTATCTGCACCCTTATTTATTCAAGTGCTAGAGTCTCGTTCGTATGGGAATGATCATCGAGCAAGTGTGTATCAAAAAGAAAATTTAGGTGGAACTAGTACTAGGAAATGTTATGTCATTACTTCACATTCTAACCATGTGCGATGAGTTCTGTTCACTTTATCCACACCCAATATAGATTCAGTGACTTGCTGGTCTAAGAATGGTAATCGAGAAAGTTTGTTTTAAAAATAACATTAAGGTGGAACTAGTACCAGGGGATGAGACGGTCATGACTTTATATTCTAATCAGGTGCGATGGGTTCCTGTATTGTTTCAATACGACCATGGTGGCAAGTGAGGTTCCCTTTTCTATTAGGACGGTTCGCGTATATATTTTCCGGTTATTCCACTGAGCAGCTGTTCTTCCCGCGGTTTTAATTAACGAAATGTAATTTCCAATCGAGTTGAAGAGAAAATGAACACTTTGCCCCTTTCAAGCAATTAGGAGGGCATCTCTTTTTTTTCGATAATTGGTTTTAGTCTAAACGCAACGTGTTACAAGTGATGGTTCGAACCATTAAATGTTGTGTTTGGTCAAATTGGGATTTAATTTCGTTTACAACACTTTACAATCAAAATCATGATTTCTACTCTATTTGTCCTTATCAATTGTGTCTCTTAAAAAGATCTGTTCATTGCCCGTAAAATACAGCCATTTAAGAATAAATCTTTTTAGCCACATATTTACAACTCAACTAAATCGAAAATGAATTACGACATGTGAAGTAGTACCTAACATAACAAAATAGAACGGTGGTTTAAATCCAAAATGGCGTCAATGAGTGCAACGAAGTTTAATTGAAACGTCCACAAGCAAACTGCGTAGATGGAATGAAAAGTGTTTTTGAAATACAAATTGAGCTATCCATGCTTTAAAATTACTTGAAAACGGTTCTTTACATCCAACTTTAGAGAAGATACAATAAAGGAAAAAACGAAAAGGAAAGGTAAAAAAAATCACACATAGAATTCTTTATCACACTTTCGGTCGGGGATCGAGATACGAGTTTTCGTCTGTAGCAAACTTTCCGCCGATTCCTGCCGCTCTAACAACTTCTTCCGGGAACCAGAGTCCGTCCGTCTGTTCCGGATATAACTGTCGTACACGTGTACAGAACTCCGCCGACACTGTATGAGTATATACATGAGACACACGATGATGATAATGCTGCCGATCACCGCAATGATCCCGATCTTGATCTCGTAGATCAGCTGTTTGTTGTCGTGAATGAGTTTATGGTAGATCTCTACCCGCGAAAGTGAGCCGGGCGAAATCTCGTCATGTGACCGGATGTCGGAACCCGTGTCGTCCATGTTGGTTCCCGGTGTAATTTTTCACTGTCGACTTCCGGTTGTTACTTCCGATTAATTGATAATCCGAGATAGTTTCAATCACAAATTGTTTCTGTTTCTTGCTGTTGAGAAGTTCATTTTTATACACTTTTTAATTAATTATTATCCTCCATCGATATAATGAAAACCCAAGCAATCTTCTAAATACGACAGCTTATTTGTAAAGGAGAAATCCATCTAAGCTAAATCCTTCCACAAAAATCATCAGTTCGAATGGCTCACGATATTTCACTTTCAGATATTGCCATTATATACTAGACAATTAAGAAGTGGTAATATATGTATGAAATATTCCATGTGTTGATTGAATTAACTACATGGAGCACATATATCTAAGCACGCTTTGGGTTTATATCCATTTTTGGAAACCGACAAAGTCCACTTTAATATCTAGAATCAATTAAGATCGGAACCACATCCAAGTATCCCTGTTTAAATCCCATCTTTTTACACATAAAGAAGTCCGTGGTGTTTTTATGTTTACCCGCAGAGAGATTCGTTGATTCTTCCGGTGACGACCAGAAAGAACATGTGTCTATTGGCCTTAAGACATGAGTATCATTCCGGTAAATTACAAGCACAGTTGGGCTCTTTCGGAATCATCTGCGAATGACCGGTGTTTCCTGTAGTTTTTTCAATTCCGCCGAACCAGCGTTATTCCTAATATCTAGTTTCAGTGTGGTTCATGGCAAGATACAAGAATCACAGGAACGTCCCTGAAAAGAGAAGTAACGTACATGAATACAATTTCAATGTGTTTATGTCTTAAAACAAACGCATAGCGAAACGACTTTCAAATGGACAACTACAAACATCAACAAAGGTCAGCTTGGGTAGTTTTCACAGACCTGCCTTGACATGTCATGCTTTCTTACTGCATTTTTTTTAAATAAAATAATGTGCAGAAAACTACTAGTATTAGGCAACAAGTTTTCCTCTTAATTACAACAAGGTCAGCTTGTGTAGTCCACACACATATTACGCGACAATGGCTTCTCATGTTGTGCTTTCTTGACGAATCTCTTTCCAAAATAAAATATGTTGCGGAAAACTATAAGGTTTCATGTTTTTCCTCTTAAACAAAAAAGGAGAATGTTCTTTAGAAAAGGAAGAATAACTCACACAAGGAATCATCTCATACCACAGTTTTTTTCAAAGGTTGTTTTCAGAAAATCTGTAAAACCACGATATTATTTGGTGAAGGTTAAACAAATAGAAATGCGGCGTTTCGCACTCAACACAATCGACGACCAAATATTAATGTTTTAACCATAAAGGAAACGAGAAATGCCCGTCTTATTCCCGGTTATTCACAGAAAGCACTTTGACAAAAAATGATTCCATATCAAATGGAATACATAAATTCTCTGCAGAAATTCGAGGAAACGAATAAATCTTTGTTTCAAAAGCTATTTTTTCCCAAAGTTCACAGCCGTAGAACTGCTGACATGAACAATCTATAGAACTGGGAATGCACAATAATATACATCTCTTTCACAAATGTGAGTAATCTACCCTGGAATGCTCTTCATCGAAGGTACGGAAGTTGTGATTAAAATACGGTTTGGACTTCCGGGAAGTAAAATAGGTAACAGCTGATTCGTTGTAAACCATTCGATTCCAAATGGTCTGTTCATGTAGAAATGATATCATACAGTCTGACCTAGGAAGATGTTCTTTCATTGACAATGGTCCTGCTTGGACTAATGTCGAAAATAGTTTTGCAAAAGCACTTGATAATGGAAAGAGAAATGTTCATGTGATGTTATTGGCTTTACCCTCAACACAACGTTTTAACATGTATAGAATACTCTAAAATAGTTTCAAAAAGATGTCTGACGTATTTGTATGGAAATGAAACACTGTCCATGCTAAACCATACCCTTATTTAATCTCCTAAATAAAGAAATTTGAAATAATATTTCAACGACCCACTAGAAACAAAGTTTCGTTTAATCCAGCCCAGTTTAAATCATATTGGGAATGTCACCTCTTATATCTTCCTTAATCACTTCCTAATTAAAACAATGTCTGACAACTTGATGTGATTTTATCAAGTAACGATGTGTCAACTTTTCATTACGTTTTTTGCCGGACAGGTTTGCCAAAAGATTCGTGAAAATGAAGAACGGTAGGTAACAAAACGCTGAAATATTCATAGAACCCGACACTGAGCGGACATCAGATGTGTGATAGCAAGACATGGACTGATTTCCGTTAACCCTTCATAAGACATACTAATGCATGTATCTGTAACAGATAAAATATGTGTATAGTTTAATTCGGTGCGAATGCTTGTGTCAAAATGCGCATTCTATTCCAATAAAAAGGAGCGAGATATATTTTGTATGAATTCAATAACATTTGAATGGTACCGCAATGTTTTTGAAAAAAAATATATCCATAGGCTTCCCGAGCTGTCCGAATTACATATTGTTAAGGAAAGAATCTAGGAAATTAATTAGAATCTTTGATAAAAGAAAAAAATTCGCATAACAAACCTGCCATTGGTATTCATACGCACGACAGCAACGTGTTTGTAATGAAGGGGTAAATCGGTTTAGAGTTTATTGGACTTTCAATAAAGTAGATGATCATGAGACATTACAGAGGACCTTTATGTTAGAATACCATGACCAATCATAAAATTGCTTCAGTTATTGGCATAGAACTTTTTATTTTGTTCGGTTTCGGTTAAACACCGTGCAACATTTTTTTTTATGAAAGAGTTCATTATGAATTGAGAGCTTTAAAACTTTTCTCCTTTCATAATAATGAATCATGTACTAAATGTTGTTGACGCGATGTAGTAAAAATACAACAACAATCCCATCCAACAATCAATGATTAAATAAATACGTTTTATTCATGTGTTGTATGTGTCGTTTGTTTGTAGATCTTTTTATTTTGATCCAAATCCCCGAAGATCACAGGCAATACTACGTTAAACTGGCAGACATAAAGCAGCTGTTTTTCTTCCAGAGTTCTATCTAATATCAAGTTTTGTTTCAATGAAATAATTGCCACGTCGGGAACGTGGGTTCCCCCTCTTCATCATGGATGGGGGATAATTGTGCGTTATGGGATTAAATGAAGAGCGGACCTGAAAGTGCGCTGAATATATATCACATGGGCGTCATGGGAGAAAGCTTTAACGAAGAAATATACGTAAAGTGTAAATATTGGTTAATTTTGCGAAAATAATTGATATTGATCAGAGTTTTAATCCAATGTCACTGTTTTTTTATTATGTGCTTGTTAACATAGTTTCATGTCTTTCCTTACCAGACTTGATAATTTCCCTTAAGGTGGTATCCGTATAACTGTTTCGTAATCTTTTGAACGTAAAACCAATGAGATATATTCTCAGAGGTGCGTAAAATGCATTCGGAAGCCAGCCTATGCGAACACTTTGAATAAACAGTTTCTTATTGTATTGATTAGTTATTTAAATCCTATCGAAATTGCAAAATGCATTGTGGCTTAATATATATGTTCATTATCTTATGTACCATCCCATTTCACATTTTGATTGATCTATTTGAGCTAGGTATCTTTCTACACTTCTTCACACCCCTTACGTCATATACACTCATTCTCATGCACCAGGAGTCTTTAAATAGCGCTGACCATTTAGCAATTTCAGCTGTTCTTCAAGGTGGTTTCAACACTAAATGCTATTTTTTCCATACTCTATTATAATTGTGTACTGTTGCTTTCTATTTGAACAACACTAAATATTCAACATGCTTTAATCGGTATAACAAATAAGCATGGATGCTAGTCTACAATGGTTATAGTAACAATTTGAACTCAAGCAGGCTAACGCTGTTTCGCCTTAAGCTAGCAGGAGAATAAAACGCATTTTAGCATCTACTAAAAGCAAGGTGTCTATCTTTACCTATGCCTCGCTGTTTCCATCAACCAGAGTTTAGTTCCATATCCCTATAATCACTTATAAGAGCCTATTATCGCCCTCTCTCCCAAACACATACTTTACGTGGCGAATCTACGATGATATATATCTCTATAAAACGCACGAAATAGAGAGAGAGAGAGGCGGTATTTGACGTCTATGCCTGAATACGATTGATCTTATCTTTCAAAATAATTCTTTCTCCTTTCCGTGTCAACTTCTTTCGCATGGTTCACATATAACGCTGGCACTTCGTGGAAGTGGGGCATATGTAAATCATCACTGATAGGTTGTAGGCTCGTGCCAGAATGAATTCATAACCAAAGACAGACAAAAGGTTTTGCGACTGTGACAAACTGTTTTCGGATTGACAAAAGTAGGCCCTCTTTAGAGGTTCAGATAAAACTTAATGCCTTATGCTTACTTCTATACTTCTCTTTAAAACCCAATGATCCCAAAACGTGGTTGCCTAAAATATGGAAAAAAAGATATAAAACGCCCCTTTAAGACGACTGCTCTTTTGTACAAATGTTAACCATCGTTTGAGAGCGTAAAGAAGTGCGGAATAATACGTCTACACCATTCTGTGTTTTAATAACGGGTTGTTTACTCTGTTTCCTCCGCCTTTGGAAAACCGTTAAACGGACAATCAGCACATTTAGAACTAGGTAATTATAGAGGGCCTATCTCTTACACTACTGTACGCACACAAAGGGAACGTGCTTGCTCCCTGAAATTGGAGATGTTCCGTTGTTTACCCATGACAAAATAGACCCGCGATATTGAGGACAGAAAATCAATAAATGGACAAAAAGCAACAAAACGGTTCTATTGTGTGGACATGTAAGTGATTGCATGAAACACTATTAATTGAAATAATTTTACCCTTGTCAATTCAAAACAAAATATCGGTGAACTATTCCTCTTTATGGAACTACTTCTTTGAAAAAGGCAGCAGAGATATTAGGGTAAAAGAAGTTCACTTAAGCGAACTATTTTCTTTCTTTTTTAAAAAGTGATAAAAAGTACTGCGGCATTATTTTCGCTACTCCTTTTACATAATAATTGAGAAAATGAATACGACAAAAATAGAAAAAAAAACTTTGATGACTTAATGCATTAACGACCACAGTATAAAAACAAACTGATAAATTTTCTGCAGAATGCAATCGTTGGAATTAAACGGCCTGTTTTCGCGTTGAGATTGCGCATTTCCGGTTGATTTTTCTTTTATCAACTGAACACCGCCATTAATCATGGCCACCGATGATGGAGATAAATGGGAATATGAAATATAAAAATATCTCGAGAAACGCCACGGAAATTATTGCTTTATAATTGTAACGATTGCATTGAACACATCGATAACGAGCCCGGACTTTTTCATTGAAATTGAATGACCCTTTGCAAAACATTACATTGAATTTCACCCTACTGTTGAACTATTTAAGAGCTATTGCTGAACAGGGAGAATACATTCATTTTCTTTCCACCAAAAACATGACTTTGGTCAGAGGTTTAAATATACTATGCTTTGTTAAAGATAAATTCAATAATCAATACTTCAAATTGGACCATTCTAGAATAGTAAATGTAGGAAACCATCAAGTTTTTAACAATCTAATTTACGAACAGATTTAAAAAAGGAAACTAACAGAAACCTGGTTCCCTTACCTAACTGAAAGTGTAACAATGGCCGAGTCCTTAACTCCAAGATTAAAAGATAGTGTCTATTTCGGATTCCGTGCTAGGAACAATAACAAAGTCCTTAACTTCAGCCACACTTTCCAGATAGGAAATTATAGTTACACAACAATGTCTATTTTCTAGTTTGTTATTGAAATCGAGAAGATAGTAAATAAACGAATTGCCACACGAAGAGATACTTCCTTCTAGTTCATCTTCTAAACAGATAAAGAAAACAAACAGCTTCCCCAAGAAAGACCTCTAATTAGTACGTCTTCGGTCCTTCTGATAGACACAGAAGAGCTTTACCTAATGTATTTTGAGCCGGTCTTCGAAGCCAGCAAATAAGCAATGAATATTTAACTCAAACAAAAGTAATTGATTTCGAGGTAAAAAACAAATTGCTCTATCAGCAAGTACTAACTTTAATCGAGACTTTCTTCGAAAGTAAACGATAAATAAAATGTTTCAATAAAAGATACGTTTTTCGACGTTGTCTTCGAGACTAATCTCTCTTTTCGGCTAAATCATGGCTGCACGAGACGTAAAGAAAGACGCTGCATTAGGAAATTCGTATTCTTGCACCTCCCATAATCCATTTGCTTATCCAGACGGTTTAGAATGCCTTTCCAGCAGACGATATTTGAAGCATTGTGACAAAAAAGGTACCATGTTGCTTTGAATGTTATAGTTTCCAGTCTCACTTATTCGCTACACGTGCAAAAAGTATCAAGTTAGTGTACCAGTCTAATTCTGCAATGTGTACGGTTCCCACCCTATCATTTCTAAGACATGTGTAGGTTGTAAATAACAAGGGTATCAGTTTCATTCAGGAAGGCACATGGACCATCGGAAACCCTCAGTGAGTTTGTCAGGTCCCATTGATCCAGCTTGCCGGAATTTACCTAAGAGTTCCGATTGGTATTTCGGCTAGGTACTAGGCAGCCAACAGTAAGTTTAAAAAGACAAAGGTAGCAATATAATACTAAAATGTTCACGGCTCTCGGTCTGCCAATGGTTACCCTTTGATAACTAGAAACGAGCCAGGGAACCAGTAAAATCCTGAAATGCACACATGTTTTATTACCAGTAAGCCTAGTGAAAGTAGTTCGTCCTCCATGGTACCAGTCAATTTAGTTCCCCGCTTGCTATAGTCAGTGGAATGCAAGTAGCAACGGACCGGGGTACCGGGTCAATTCCACTTCCCTCCATTAATCATCCATTTCGATGATTACGCACTCCGAAGGACGAGAACTCAATATTGCCAATAACCTTGATGTAATCGCAACCTCTCGGGAATTACCATGGATGTAACTATCCGTTAACGTTGTAATTAGGCACCTTGTGTTGGTGCATACCGTACGCCGTGCTTGTACGTTATATTCTGTCACGATTCAGTATGTTGATGGTTCTAAAGCTAAATCGATGCTTTTTTTATGATTATACGTTGAAGGAGTTGCTCTTCTGATAAAGGAAGTTATGCAATCGTGAGTGTTCTATGACTTCTGTGGGTGCTCTAAACAAACATGTACATACGAACGTGTGTTTCTGATTGATAACGGTCTTGGACATGCAAAAACAAACAAACAAAACAATAACATACATTTCGCAAAATCCTCGATTGTCAGTCTGGCCTTACATCGAAGGTCAATGCCACACGTGTACCATTTAAGCGGAACTTACATCAGTTGTAAAACAGGGGCATACCACAAACTCAACATGTTTTCAAAAGTCCCAAGTAAAGCACTTTTTTCAAATCCCTCTTCAGCTCGTTCAGCGAATGTTGTTCTCAAATGCAACAGGCTAATGCTCCTTCTTCCTAATCAATAAAGGATAAGGAAAAGCAACACGAAAAAGAACATTTCTACAAAATACAATTAGGAAGAGGGTAAGTTTGAACTCCTAGCAGTCACCACAATCTGTAAGCATGCGTTATATTCTACATATAACGCATGCATGCGAGATGCGACAACATCCCAGGTAAGTCTGTAATTAATGGCAGCATCCAAAAGGACCGAAACCCAACTCAAAACTTGATCTCCGGACACCTTCTTCATTCGGTGTTTGGGCAAATTATTTCTATACGACTATTGTCATACGAACAATGATACCTATAATGGACCCAATGGTGTAACAAATCCCCACATTTGCTCTGGGGGTGCCTAATCTAATCTACGAATGTATCTCAAATCTAATCAGAGCATAACAATTCCTGTCAACACCGTATACAATTGTAATAACCGAGTATATCGAAATGTATATCACGTGGTCTCTTGAACTTAAAAACATCGAAGTCAAACAGGAATTATCATCCATTGTGTGCATATGTGTATCATGCATTTACACATGTATATTGGTTTTAAATCGCCCAACAGTATTTTAATTATTTTGCGATGCCCAACTCTTAATGATAGACCCATAATCATCCGCCCAAAAGGGCTGTTTAAGCCAGGAAGAACCATCGGCATTTCGTCAGTCAGTTGGAACACTACTTTTCATGAAAATCAAATTGCCATTTTGTAAAAAGTTTAGTTTACATTGTTAGCTGCACACATACAAAGTCACCTTTGCAATATAACTTTTGAAGATCTTTCTGGTCTATCATATATGACGTCTTAATTATGAATTTGCGGCCATGTTGATTCATACTTCAAGTACGCGTATTCGAGTAATTCTATATTCCAAGGACAACTTTACCAGGGGAATGTTAACTTTAATAAGTGTTGGAACCATTGTAATAATGATTATTTGCTATGAATGAGAAAATTCGTATTATATTAAAATGGTTCGAAATGTTTTGTGTATGTTTGTAAAAGCGACAAAATGGAGATCGCGTTAGAAATAAGGGTTAAGACCGATACTTCATGTATGGGCTTTGTTTTCTGGTAGAAGAGAGTGCATACAATACCTGTGGGGCTTTGTAGACTTTCATGGTACGAGTTTATTTGATTACGGTAATGCAGTCCTATTCCAAATTACATGTGACGTCACTCTAACCGAGTTATCCAATCGCGGGAAGGTAACACACGCTAATCAGAAATGTAGATCATTGACGAATGCTTTAATTGATTGTCGATTACGAACGCAAGGACTTCTTTCTTGCGGATGAATTCTACTTCCGGTTTACAGCTCGGAATAGTACAATTTCTTTGGTTATCCAAGTTGGTTGTTTTGTTCCAAAATAGTACCGACAGACGAAATAGGTCATTGATTACTTCAGCACCAAGTTATAAGTGAACAATCTGAAGGTGCCCAAAGGACATAATTAAATAACATGTGATCCGGTGTTCTAAATACCGCAAAAAAGAAACTCTCACAGAAAAGTTTCATTAACCATGCCCAATAGCTATTCCTAGACCACATATATGTATGGATACATACAGGATTCTCCAAAAGATTGTTAATCCTTTATTGAAGTTATTGAAGATTCATTTAGGGTTATTTCATCAGCGAACCAGTGGTGGCAAAATCTAATTTTGATTAATTTGTCGCCAGTTCCAAATCTTCAGCTGTACGTGTCCGTATACTGGTTATATATTATATTGATCGGTTTATGAATGAAATTATAGCTATATTAACCTTTTTATCTTGTATTTCTCTGGAGATTTGTTACCGAACTGTTGCTGTCTATGCATGTGTTAAAATATATGTATTTTTTTACATGACTATACGTATGATTTGTGCTATTTCATGCTTAATAGAATAGAATTGAATTGAATATAGGAAATTAAAGTGTATATCAAATTGGCAGATAAGGCTTCTTTAACAAGCTGGGCAATATGGACAAATGATTTTGTTTACAGTAAATTGCTTGGAATGAACATTGAACAGAGCGGGTGCGGAAATGCGAGATACTCGGATAGTTATATAAAATATATACATAAAACACTTTTGAGATGACATGACATTTAGCTCTGAATCTAATCCATTATCACGTAACACGGCGTTTTATTGTTGCACGTTGTTACACAAAGGAAATGCCCTCCAATTATTTATGAAAGTTTTATTCAATTTATTCCGCTAAGAGAAATATTTATTGCACATCCGAGTCACGAATATCATTTTCACCGAATTGCTTAACTTCAAAAGGCACACGCAACAATCTTCCTTATAAGGATAAGTGTGATAAAATTCAAAGAAACAATAAGACTGTTATAGTGAATCAAGAATGATAATTTTTCTTTATAGTAACAAACAGTGATAATGTAAAAGGAATGATATACATGTACATGTAGTTTTGATATTGATCTAAACCATCGTCACAGAAGAGGAGATAGATAAATACATCGATTGCAATGATTAAAACAAACACTGGTGGAAAGAACAACTTAAAATGGAACTCGAAAACAATAAAACTTACATTGGTGGAAAATGGACACGAGGCAGACCAAGGAGAACATGGTAACGGACTCTAGAATGAGAAATGAAAATTTTCAACCACACTTGGGGAACACTTGAAAGAAAGGCAAAAGACAAACAGGAATGGAGCTGTATTGCTGCGCTACATGCCAACCGACAGAACGGGTAGTAAGTAAGCAATACATAAAGGACAGAAACATTTTTGGTCGAAAGAGAGGTTGCATAACAGATTGGTTTAATTGCCAGCAAACCAAAATGAATGGGAAGATAAGGGTTTCCAATCATATTCGATTGAATTAGTCGGAATTATTTCATACAAAATTTATTACTTCGCACATTTCCCCCCTCGCTCGTCATTTCTCAGTCGATTTCGGAATGTGGTACACGTCATAAGAAGATGGTTCTGTACGGATCAGCCGTAGACACGGATTGAAAATCTTAACCTGATCAAGATATCTACGCATGGGTTATATTTATTTCCTAGAGAGCTTTTCCATATATATGTAGTATATAGATAGATATATTTCAATATTGAGCAACAAGACAATAATCAACAATACATACATGTACATCTAAAATAAGCAATACATTGAATAGAATAATAAACTTTAAAAGAATGTTTTATACATCAATATAAAGGATAACACAAAAAGAGAAAATCCAGGTAACTCCCTGGAATAAGTTACTCTATCGTCTCCGATCAGACTGTTAGTGGTCCTAAACGAAACTTATTTGGTTGATATTCTTCTAGATACGTTGTCACATGACACGGGTTAAATGCCATAAGTCAATGTGTTATGATTCCCTTGGTGTTATTATACAATATGCACCAACATTATGATTACCCGCTCTCGGCAATAGGTCACGTGAAATGGATTTCCTTTCCTCAAAGCGAATAATTTAACGCACTTTCCACGATTGGATGATTGTTCATTTTGAAGATGAAAATCATTTTAATTATAATTCTTTTTGAAGAGGATGCATTTGCTATGAATTGGTGAACACTATTTTAACACGCCAAATAAAAAGCGTCTATCCACCAAATTACACGACTATTTGGTTTGGGTCTGATTTGCACTTTCTGACGATCTAGACCATTTTGGACGTAAATTTCCCAAATACTTTCTATATAAAAAAATAGAAAAATAAAACAAAAATATTTTAATGATTTGACAAAAAAAACGCGTTGTTGTTGAATTTTTTCAAACAAATACTTTCTCCAACACTTAGTCCTTCGTCTTTCGTTATTTGATCGTTCTCATTACTTGCATTTTCGTCTTACATTGCACTGGCCCGTGAACTATTCATTCCATCCTTGAGGAAATCGGGGAGTTTATATATCTTAATTATTTAGCCTCGAAATACGGTGCATATGTATATATATATATATATATGTTTATGGACCCAATGTACTAGGATGTTAGCGCATCCAGTTCATAAATCGAAAGACATGTACTCCAATCTAAAGACAAGTTGTATCGAGGTCAAGAAGCCTTGCGACATATTGTGACAACTCTCAGGGAAATCGAATCACGTATTCCTACACATCTTCAACAAATTACCGAAAGTAAGTTGCTATTCATTATCATGTGGCTTGACAAATTGATATAAAAGTTTAAACATTCGATTGAGTCGAGAAAGAAACCCAAAGATCAAATTACTGTTACAAAATACTGTATGACATTCAAGAATTATGGAAAGAGCAACTATGTTTGTATTGTATAACGTTCAGTTAACTCGCGCTTTTCACTTTCTATGCATAAAGATCGACATGTTGTCAATGTTTGAATCCATGTCCTATATTTTGCACATTGGCATATCATCCGTACATCTCAAATGTTCATTAGCTTTATGGAGATATGCCAATAAACATTAATTAACTATAAGCTATATTGACAGTTGATATGCGCGAACATTAAGCAAAAACCTCAAGTGTTAAAAACTTTAAAGCTAAACATCATTACACCACAAGGAATCTTTTTAAAAGGACCGATGGTCGTTTTCTATGGTTATTTACCTGTTAATATCACAAAAGCATGCTTTCCTAATCTGGTTTCTAGTGCGTTAATTATTTTGTTTCATATTGGATTTACATGCGTCAACATTATATCAGTTATGTGGCTATGTCAGCTTCATAACGATGCAGGAATACTGTTACGAAGAAAGGAAAGAGGTTCTTGACAGGCAGCATTAAATTTATACTCACACCAGCTGAGATACATTTTGATCTTCATAATACCACAAACATGAAAATCCATAAGGGCTGGCCAAGCCATGTAGAACCATTGGCAACTCGTAAGTCCACCGGGAAACTTCTAGTACATCTGCATAAACTGCACGCAAACATTTATCAGGTTGCTTGACTGGTACCGAGACAATGAAATTAAACATGCCTTGTGCGCACATGTATGAAGAGTCAGGTTATACTGTCTTTATCGAGTATCGATCAAGATCAATCTTATGTGAAGTCATTCACCTTGCTAAGATATAAAGCCGGGTAAAGTTTTACTAAATGACTTTAAGAAAATATTTTCATACGCAAGAACTGATATACGTTGAAAGTATCTTAAATAAAACAATATTGTCATGTGGCACGTCATTTACAGGTTGTTTTTCTCGTTGCTGAATCGACTCTCTAATCACAAGATTGCATGTTTGGATTTAGTTACATCACCTTTCCCGCTTTTAATAACACTATCATTCCGTTATCAATAAGCACCTAGTGTTTATTAGGTATTTGGTTATTAACCCTTCCACAAACAAACAGTTGATATTGATGTATTTCGGAAACTAAATATACCATTCAAGGGAAATTCAATTATCGCATTCAAAACAGACGTACTAAACAATTAAGATATCTTGCTAGTTCAAACTTTTTAATTTAACATCGAATGTGACGGAAGCTTGACGCTTGTTAAATTCACTTTCGAGAACAGCTTCCCGGACATTAAATCAGTACTCGCGGCGATTTGTGGGCTAGTCCCGGCAATTTCTACCTAACGGGGAACGAACTCGGGACCATAGGTACAAGAGGCCGACGCTCTACAACTGCACCAATGTAACCCACAAAGTTATTTTACCTGTGGTGACATATCTTGTTATACGTATACAGATAAACAATTGACGTGTTACTCGGCAAACTACAGGGGAACTCGATGTCTTTAGATGTATCTCACTCGATTAATCATCTTTAATGAGGGGAGAAATAAGCCGTTTATTTTCCTGAAACAAGTTTACCTAATTAGACGTACACGTGTAATCATTTGAGCCGGATATCTACGATCAATCAAACTCATAAGATTGTTTCACCGCTGATACATTGTGTATTTGAAAGAAGACTTAAAACTGTTTGTATTCGTCATCATTATCGTCACCGTCTTTGTCGTCCTCTTCCTCATTCAAAATGGCGGATTGTGGGTATCCTAACTTATTCATATCTATGTTGTTGGTATGCACTACAATCGTCTCGATGAGACGTTTGCAATGGAAACCAACAACGTGGAGTTAAGTAAGCGTGGACTAGATACCTATTTACTTGATTTGTTTATGTTTATTTCAGGGTTTTCTTTGAAGTTTGATTTTTGGTCTGCCATTGGAAATCGATATGGGCCTCTCTTAAATGTTGCTACTGTTTCCCTCATTTCTTTTCTCTTTCAACTAATAACGACTTTTGAAAAATTTGACGTTGCTTTATTTCCATCTTAAATCTTTGTTCAGCAGTACTTTCTTATTTACTTATAATACTGTACGCCCCACTTATGTATAATTTATATAGATAGCAGTGTACATGTAGCCGTAACAAGTCCTAATGAACGTGCAAAGTGATAATTGAATAGCTTTAATTACACAAAACCCCGTCTGTGCCCTTGTGTTAAGGCATGTAAGTAATTTGGCAGCAGTTTCCCGGTTTTTCAACGTATCTACAGGAGAGAAATCGATGTTTGCACAATTTGTCGTGAACATGTACAGCGTTTATCCGAACGCGATGCTTGAGAGCAAAGTACGGGTTCTTGCAAGTTGTTCGTAGAATCAACAACCTTATAGAGATCCGTCCATCTGGTCTATGGACTGGTTTATGGATTAAATGAATGATCAATTGATAACGAACACTTATTAAATTTGAAACTGACGACCAAAGGCATTTGCGTTAGCCACCTGGCCCAAGAGGTTATATCTGCTATGCCTAAGTCATACGTTTCGTTTTAAGTGATATAGTTGAAGTTTGAAGCCATTCCAAATAGTTTCTTGATTAAATAATGACAGTCAGTCAATATATTCGCACATCTGGCATTTCTTGAACAGTAACCCTAATCTAATTTCATCCCATACGAAAGATCGCTTAAAAAGCTATTCATGCAAAAGTTTTGTCGATGATAACATTAGAATGAGACTTAATCTTAGCACAAGCTTAGCAAAACAAACCTTTGTAAAGGCATAACAAGGGAAGAATCAATTTTGGTGTGGTTTGTTTGTACTTAGAAATGCGTTTCCTTTGCGTTCCAATTACTGTTCCAGAGCCATTGCGTCTGTGTGTATATTTACTTTTAATTGGGATAAAAGAGTTCGCTTCTCGGGAAAAACATGCATTCTAGGGTGTCTCGGGGTGATTCGTTCATGATTTCTCAGTGTATTATACGGATGATATAATAATTGCGGTATCAAACATTTGTCTGTCTTATGGGGTATTTCACTATATCAATGGGAGTACTTATCTTTAGTTTAAAAATATTTATTTGTCAATTGTAGTAATAGTATATCATACAGGAGAAGGTTTTAACAATAAGAGAATTGACTTGGACTGAAAGCTTTAAGCTGAAAGTTACTAACCCTTGAACCTTGTATGAAGAGACAATTGTTTTTCCCTGAATGATAAACATGTTGTTGATAATAAATGTGGTCCTATTCTAGCGCTTTTTACAGTCAAAGTACAGTATCTTGTTAATCTCGTACGTCCCCAACTTTCACAGGGCGTCCCTTATTTGCCTTTAATATGAATAAATTGATATTCTAACCCCTGTGGGAGTATGTGAAGGCCGAGGAAAGGACTCTTTGATTTCGCTGTTCAAGTGTTGCCAAGGCATGTACTCACGATATCAAATGGATATGTTGGTCTGAAGTACAATACGGGTATCAAATTTTAATATTTTATTTAAATGGGTTTAACATCGTGTCAACATTATTTCAGTTATGTTGCGATGCCCGACTCTTTGTGATGGAGAAGGACCCCATAATCAACTGCCCTTAAAAGCTCGCCAAGCCGGGAAGAACCACGGGAATTCTGTAAGTCAGTCAGGAGACTATCCCTCATGATAATTTATATCCCTCACTGGGATTTGAACCCACACCGAGAGGGACTGTGATTTCAAGTTATGTACTCTAACCACTAGGCAGCATTGAATTCTACTTTGATTTAAAGGAAAAATGATACAGTCTAACTTGTGTTAAGCAGCCACCCTTATAAGCAGCTAACCTGCCTTAAACAGCCACTACAGAAAGTCCCATTGTTAGATTTTTAGTGTAAATCAATTTGTGTTAAGCAGCCAACCTCTCTTAAACAGCCAATTTACTCTGTCCCATAGGCTGGCCTCTTAACACAGGTTTGACTGTACTTGTATTCTGTAACCAAACCGTTGGGATCTTATTGAATTAATGCTGTCAAGTTAACAATTTGAATTGCAAACTTCTTAAGTACAAGAAAAATGATTTGTTGCTCGTCTAAAACTTACGACTGGATTAAGGGGTGAAAAGTTCGTATTCTTAATTCCTATAAAGATAGATGCTAATAGCAAATTTGGATAGTATAGGGCAGGAATAAACAGATCTTTTTTTCAGTTAAGAAATGAAATTTTAGAATTATTTGCGATTTAAAATCCAACAGCCAAAATATGTATATTGTTTGTATATATACCACACTGCCTAAGGAGAGAGAAACGAAACGAATTCAGTCAGAAATAACAATTTACCGGACCTTCTTAAGAAGCTAAATGCCGCTTCTTACGTAGAGAGTCTAGAAGTACGCTAAGTAGGTCAATTATCCTGAAGAGTACTCGTCTAATTCGATTTACGGAATAATTAATTGCATCGCATTTATCGATGTGATTTATTTCGTTATTCGTTTTCTACAAATGCCCTGTTCCAAACATATAACCAACACGCACAAAAAATATTTCTGGTTTAAACATTTAGTCGCAAACTATAAAGCCCACCACAAAATTCCTTGTTCCTGCTAAAACCGGTGCCTTAATTCGTATTAACGAAGATTCAAATCTTACCAATAGTTTTATATGACCTGATCCCTACCTATGGTGTGGCGCCAGTTCATTTTCCTACGATATTATCTAAAATAATATGGCATTATACGACTATCGATTGTACTATTTGTCCGTTTATTTACCATAAATCATTCGATTAAATGTTGGTAAGATATTGACCAATCAGCGTCCAAAACTACTGAGACGGATACTGAATTGGCATTCCCTCACAAGAGATGGTTGTACCTGTCAATCGACATAAACCAAACTATATATATGTGAAATGAAAAGGAACTACATATTATACAACTCAAGGTAAACATCGCTAAAGAAGTGGGCCATTTAGATTTATATCACTTTTTGTATATACGACGATAAAATACATTATAAAGCATATATCATAAATAACATTATGTCTAGAATTACGTTAAAGCGAGAGATAACGGTTATGTAAGCGAACAAAAGGAGAAATTAGCCGGAATAAAAGACGGCTAATTTGATAAACCGAATGATAAAGTGGACATCTCGTTACAAACTTGGTTCTTTATGCTTGGGCTTTTTGCTAATGCAATTTCAAATAAAATGCTAACACTTGGGTTACGAATGAGATAAATACAATACAGCTGTACACCAATTCAGCTGTACACAAATACAGCAGCACGCCGCATTACCAGTGTCCAGGGACTTTAAAGGCGACGTTAAAAAAGAAGAGAATAAAATCTAACTCGTCGACCTATATTTTTATTTTCATTTCTGAATTCACAATACAATTTTAAATAACATATCAAAAATTTAGAAAATTCTATGAAAGGATTCTATAAAACTGTAGAACATGTCCTTAAATGTCAAGTTATCTAGTAACAAAGCATCCGTTGACATTTTAGCTTAGAATGTCCTTAGAATGTCAACACATGCATCGACGATATAAAACCTTTTATTAGTGTTTTCTATTGTTTATTTCATCACTCCAGACAAAACAGTGCTACCAATGCGGATCTGAATAGTAATTAATTAGGGATATCATACATCGTATACGTCATACACGAGATTAAAACGGGGACTATCAGACCGCTATATAGCTAGTTAACCCTTTCCCAAACAATAACGACATTGGACGACTTTGTTGCAGACGACTTTAGAAAACATTGTGGGAAAAGGAGAAATTGCTCGTAACGAGCAAATTTTCCTTTTCCCACAAGGTTTTCTGCTCTTTCTGAAGATTATTGTTCAATTTCATCACATTTTGAAATGTCGTCTGCAAACTCTTAATTTGGGACAGTCAAAAGTTTGCTGTTTGGGAAAGGGTTAATTCGATAAAACGAATGATAAATGGTCTATTACGGGGACGAAAGCTGTTTACGGGAACCATAGACGGAGATAACGTTACGTTATTGTCCTTACACAATACCGAAATGAACTGTCCTCTAACAACCCTTTCTCGACATACTTTTTTTTGTCCCTACGCAAAATCCAATGCCGATTTTTTTCCCGCCATAAATTGTTTTTTTCCGTCCTTACACAATACCAAATACCAAATTAAATGACATGTCCTGTAAAAGAAATTCCACAATAATAAATATTTGTCCTTTCAAATCTTAAAGAGACAGTTCAGAAAACCTATATAACAAAAGCAGAAATCGCATATGACAATGTATTGGAATGTATTTCTCTTTTTAATTAGAAGCCGTTGGCGAATAGATAAGCACTGTCCATAAAAGCAGTGCACTCGACTGTTCTACGAAATGTTCAATAGGCATATAGAGCAGTATAAAGTAATCCATTTCAAAGGTATATAATTGAAGGAACTGTACAAAGGGGGCATTGTTTACCTAACATTTACCTAACTAATTCAGTGTAATAAGACTTAGAGACCTTGAGTACAGCTGTGAAGTCTCAACATATTCCCCTTAGACGCATAAAATCCTGAGAGCCTTGTAAACAGTTCGACAATATAACCAAATAATAAAATACTCTTAACAAAACATTCGCCCTGGACACCAATGGTGTTACAACATTTCAGAATTTGAGTTACATCATCAATACGAGTTTGGTGTTAAATGATAGTTTCTGTCAACCATGGTCATTTAGTTGTACGTATAGGGACTCTGTGATAAACGATGTGTCTATAAACACACTACGATTTGGGAAATAATTGGCTTAAACACGGCCGACAATATTCCCACGGTAACATACATGTCTCAGAAAATGGACACACTATCAATTCCTCTTGCGGATATGTTTGAAAAACGCTTTGGCAATAGAACTGCATTTAAAGTAAACCACAATTGCAAGTATGAGTATGAGCGATTACTCTGTTCCCTAAAATTATCTAACAAAAGTGATCTTTTGTGGGTAGATTAAGAAAAGTTATCTACTGATCCTAAAGAAACTTTCCTCTTGCAGAGACTTTTTCTAGTTTTAATGAGTTTTATTTTTTCAAATGAATTAAGTTCATCGTTTTGAAAAGATCACTTATTTAATGAAAAAAGAAGAGAAAAGTTATTACTCTGTTATTGTATAAATTATGGTTTGGAAAAACAAGAAATTGCTTATGCGAGCAATAACTCCTTTTCCCCCTGAATTCTTCTAAATTTCTTAATCGGTCTTGCTGTCAAATCCTTTACATATTTGCATTGTTTTGTAAATGGTCCTACAGTACATATAACAGCCCACACTCAGACAGTGAGAACTTCGAGACACATTTTCGATCACTTGGCCTGTAATTTGTATGATATTATAAAACATACGATCTTGTCGATGTCGGATTACTCTCTGTTATGGGTCCCTTAGGAATGTGAGTTGTTTGGTCTCTCTCTCTCTCCTTGTCGCATACACAGGGGTGTTTGATAAAACTGATGGCCTCGTCTCACAACCTGAAACGTACGAAGAAGAATCCGACATGAGGACACACTTTAAAATAGAGGAATATCGCACTGTTACACCAACATTTTATATCAGAAGAAATACATTGACTACGTTTGACTTGCGTCTCAGATATGAAATAAATCCGTCTACGAGTACCATTAAAACAATCAACAGGTGATAAATAAGAAAAGATTCACAGTTTCTTCAGTTTATTTTAAAAAGTTCTGGTGTTTGTTTGTTAGAAGTAAAAGAATGACTACTTTTACATTGAGTTTCAAAACGAACACTTTCATATCTTAGTTACTTTTATAAACAATCAAGTGTAACAATCAATGTTTCGCTGTTCATGGCTACTTATTTCAGAGAGTTTGAGTAAGCGTAGGGATTTTAATGCTATCATTCCGGGCAAGAAATCATTTCAGGTTGGTTTATGACAAGGCATTGCTTCCTTGTCAATGCCGACTTGATGTTCAAGGAATCACAAACAAGTGAACTGTCACCATATGATAACCCAAGCAGTTTATTTATATTAAAACGATCGTGAGAAAGAAGAACTTTTACCATGCATACACATGTACATGATATAACCCAATCCTACTTTATGAATAAATAAACAGAACTTGCAACAAAAGTTGGTTAATGAAAATGTGCAAGGTCGTTAACGCTACTCACAGAAATCGAATAGGCGTTCGGGAAGAATGGCTCTACTACATCGCCACTGGTATCATTGATAGTATAGCGTAAAATATAAAAAAAAAAGAATAGCACTCAACACTTTCAGTGCTTTGATTATTTGAACGCATGCAAGCACAAACGTACTAGAGTACAAGAAAGACAATAGCTTTAATTAAGATTAAAACATTAGATTGGCAGCGTAAAGCAATTCCCTCGTGGAGTAACAGAATGGTGTCGCCTTTATTGCACGAACCTCTACGAATATAGCCGATATAGACAGCTCTTATTTTGCTTCTGTGTTGTTTGTGTTTGTGATGTTATGATAAACATGATCCAGGTTTGCGAAATCTAATGTTTTGATCTGCTTGTCAGTAAATGTCAAATCCTTTCTTCAATTCTCTGTATAATGGTTCTACATTGTATAGTAAATTCCATTACAGAATCGCTTTTGGACCAGCTTGGCAATACAACCAATTGATTTTGCCACACCCTAATTATCGTAGATTGAGTATCATAGGAACATTCTTATTTCTATTTTGTCGTTTAACACATGATTCTAACTATCGACAAAGTAAAGAGTACCTTTCTCACTTTGTTTCTCCTGGTAATCGTCTTTAACTTTCCACTTTTTTATTTGTATACATATTACGTCATGTATTTTTTATGCATAAAAATGAGGCTCTTAATGAGCAGAGCTTGCATAACAATCCGTTGCAACAAAATAAGCATATCACTTAGACAATTATGTTTAATGGGTTTAACTTTGGGTTAGTTATGTTTAAGTTACATGAAAATGAATGTATTACATTTGGATTTACAAAGCCGATTTCAGTGATCCTTCTAAAGGCTTACTCCATTAGAATCCATAGATGTTATACTATCTGTCAGATGGTATCTATGCAAAATGTTTGTTAAACAAGATGACGTAACTCTTTCATCAAAGGGACTTTTATGTTTTGTTGTTTTCCCTTAGGAGACAACATGACGACCGCATAGTCATTTTTGGTTGAGGTGAAACTCGTGTTAAATGTCCACAGTATTTCAGATTTTCAGTTGGTTACGAAGTTCACAGAGTAGTCCATACGCATGTCCAACATATCTGCATACTTCATAAGCAAGTGTATGTCCAAAATGTTACGGAACTATGACAAAAGGATTAGCGGTATAAGCGGACAGTACCTGTAATAATTAACGATTTCCTTGGCCAATCTCTCCCAGAAAATACTTCCTGCTACGCTCTCAAAATTCATAAATAAGTGAGGAACAAACGAAAAATATGCAAGGAAGATTGGCCATTGGCATGATGTTCTTACCAAGATCAAGCGGGAACTTTGGTGTTTGTACCAATCAAACATAGAAGTTCTCAGAAATTAACTCACAATGTGTTAAGCCCATTCTTTATCAAGCTCGGTACTTTCAGCACTTTGATTGATCGGCGCGACGGACGCATGCTGCTGGATCGAATTAAAACTTTTATCCAAACTTTAAACCAAAACTTCATTAAAATTCAAGTGCATTTTAGAAACATTTCCAATCTCTTATGAAAGTGGTATACAAATTATACACGAGAAGAATAAAAGACTGGACTGAAAAAAAAAGATGTTTGAGAAAAAAATAATATTCCGGAACAATATTCTAATAGCTTTCGTGTTGCACGAAAAACAAAGGTTTTAAAGCGACGGAGAAAAGAGTAAATGTCAGTATGCCACGTGTCACCTTTTCGAAAACCAATCAGTCGAATGGGGGAAACCAGACACCGAAACATTGCACTCCGGGAACCAATCAATTGGCCCACTGAAACTTTTTCAAACAAAGATCTGGAGTTGTTTCGTTTCAGATTGAGAAATATTGAGAAATATTGAGAAATAGATGATTACGCCGTAGACACTCCGTCTGAGATGATTAACTGGCAATGTCGCTGTTGTTTAATTGTTCAGTCTCTAATTCGTCAAAATCCAACATCATGTTACGTAACTTGGTACACGAAGTTCCTGTATGATAGTACATTTTAAAGGTTGAAATGAAAAGCTCTGACACTTATGGGGAAGCGTGGACCTAAAGGTAAAACTTAACGAATATCACACGACGCACAGCTTCTTTCGTTTATGCAAAACTAGATTGATAACTATGACCATCGACAAAGCATGCATGTATGAATTATAACATCTCTTTATGAATGTATTTATGGTAAATAACTTTGATTAATTAAGGTGGGTTAGAGTCTTTTGTTTTTAAACTTATCAACTTTCAAATTATATTCACAAAACAATCTTATACGTAGAGAATGATTAAACTCATAGAATCAAACTGTCTCATAAAAGACATAAATAGATGAGAATATCAAGAAATGACATAACCATCTATAATCGGAGAATCTCTATACTAGGGGTAGGCTTATAGTCTTCGGAGCAAAATGACAAAGAGCGGCCGAAAACGGTCCTAAGATGCTTACATCAACAAAACAGTTTTGGCCTCAGGCTGAAAATTACACAGTGTCTCGGACCAATCCGTACATGTTGTTTGTTTACGTGGGTTTAAATGGAGTTAAACGCCTTGTCAACAGTTTTTCATTATGTTACGGCTTTCCTGGATTCACTTGTACATTTACTAGCCTATGGCACTGAAGTTCCTTGATAATGGACGCTCTCACGAAACCAGATATACCGAAAGGGACTTGACCACAAGACCTAGAGTTCAAAGACAAGTGAGCCACGCAGCTGCCAACGCCCAAACTATAATGAACCAAGTTGTAATTGTGAATGAAATATCTACGTTTTGATCATACGGGCTACCCACATGCGGTCCATTGTTACGTTCAAAAGACCAGGCACCATAAAGCGCTTGGTCGCTGGTACCCTGATACGAAATCTCGCGAGGTTGTGAACCAGGATACCAGGAACCTAGCGCACGGGTGCACTTTGTTCTTTAAACGCACCAATGATAAAACAAGTTCATTGTAACGGACGAATTCTGAGAGTCTTGTAACGTTCCCACTTTGTGGCCGTCTGTCGCGACGAATAATCCCGTCTAGGAATAAACACGTTATTTGTAAATCGCTGTCTTCCCTGAAATTGAATCTATATCTTCTGTCAGTCTATAATTACAACGTCTTTGAGTCCCTTTAACCCAGACCAAGCGCTATAGTAACCTGTCTCGACGGGAGAATGGGTACACCGCTGATACTGTATGTGGTGTGAAAAGGAGGTTGGTTGTTTGTTATCTTACTGTTCGTTGTTGTTCTTTTTAAACTCGGTAATGCTTTTTCTAATTGGTATATTCATTTATACGAGCAAATGGGTTTTACATCACATCAACATTATTTCAGTTATGTAGCGATGCCCGACTCTTGATGATGAAGTAAGACTCCATACTCAACTGCCCATAAGGGCTGGTCAAGGCGGATAGAACGATCGGCATTCCGTAAGTCGATGCGGAGACAAGCTCTCATGCAAATCCATATCCCTCATCAGGATTTGAACACATGCATAGAGGGGCCATGCGATTTAAGGTTTTGTGCTCTGACCACTAGGCCACGGAGGCCATTTTGTTCCTATCAATTTCGATATCCAGATCATCGTGGCTGCTGGAAGATGTTTGATTTTATTTCCTATAAGTCGCGATATCGCTGTTTGATTACTTCCGGAGGTCGTTACATATTAAGAAGTAGGTCTTGCGATTTTGAGAAGCAGCATTATATGCCAAGAGTTGGCCCAAAGATACATAAATATACCTTATTTACAGATTTTGATATTTTTTTGGTATAAGCCAAGAGGTAAAACATTGCCTTTGTTAATTATTGTCTGAACTACTTACTCTAGAGAATAAACGAAAGAAGGCGGTTAACTGCACTGATATTTTTATTTCGGTGAATAAAAAAAGATTGGTAAAAGGACTGGATCAATAAAAAAACAAGATGATAATGCCCTGGTTTCGTTAGTGTTTAAGAAGAGAGCATGGACAGTTTATCATTTGGTAAATAGGAACTATGGCTGAATATTTTCGTGGAATACACTATAGATGGATCAAAGACGTGTCCAAATAAAGAGACCAAAAAAGAAAGTTTTTCTTTTTTTTATATCTAAGAAATTTTAAGGGCTTGAACCAACAAGATAATGCTGAAATATGTCGCACCGTTCAGAAATCACACAGGGCGTACTATTTAGCCAATAGGAGGACACTTACTTTATGGCAGTCCGTATCAGGAAGTTTGCATCAGACACAAACCCTCTCCACTCATGGCCTTTGTTTTATACCCAATTTTGATATGAAAACGCCATTCCCCCCATTAACTTTTGTCAGTTGATGTAATAACCTTAAATTTGGAAGTATAAAAACGGAGACGACTTAATGGAGTAGGCCCATTAAAAGCAAACAATGATAATGGATTTAATACGCTTTTTTCCCTTTTACAAAATGGCGGGATTTTCTACATCACGAAGTGAAGACACCTTGCAATAATGTAAACGTCTCATGAAATTGTTTGAAAACATGTATTTTACGTAGTAGATTTTATTTCTAAGAAGAAAGATAAATTGCTCGTTCGGCAAATGACGGAGGAAGATGTTTCGAGGCTATATATCCGTGCGTTACTATTGATCTATGCTCATATTTTATAGCCGCCATGGATTTAGACAGAATAATGTAAAGCGCTGGTTGGCGATGGATTTTACATGTGTCAATATTAATTCAGTTATGTTACAAGGTCTAACTCTTAATGATGTAGGAAAACCCCATACTCAACAACCCATGATGGCAAGTCAGGCTGGGTAGAACAATCGACATTCCGTAAATCAGTCGGAGACTATCTCTCATGCAAATCCAAAGGCCTCACCGAGGATTTGACCCATGCAGAGCAGGGGCCTTGTGATTTAAAGTTTTGACTCTAACCACGAGGTCATAAAGTACCCAATTGGCTTGTGAATACAAGGGACTTGTAAACAAGCACTAGTTTATGTCATAGTAATGCTTTACAAATGAAAGCGGTATGTAACTTCATTACAACTATGTTAACAAATAGTTTATTTCTAGTGAACGATGTTTTGCCTCTCGTTTCGTTGTATCCGTAAAAGATAGTCTGCGTTTTGGAATGAACAGGAAATAATTCTCGCCGATTCTATTGACACTATCGGATTTTATCGAGCAGTTTTCCAGCGTTCGCCAATAATTGAATTGATATCCCCCCTCTCTCCATTTGAGGGGGAAAATAGTCGTATTCTTAAATTCTTTCATGAGTTAATGAATCGTGAACCGACGGTATACAGTGACCAGCAAGCGGTAGACTTAGTATGTGTAAACTATATATTTTGCTTTAATTTGATGCAGCAGGAAACACCGTGACAAAAGAGAAAGTTTTACCCTTTACCAAACGCCAAATTTTCGACTATCCAAAATTGAAAGAGTTTGCAGACGACATTTCAAAATGTGAAGAACTTGGAATACTATCTTCCGATAGGGCAGAAAATATTTTGGGAATAGGACAATGTTTTGCAGAGTCGTCTGCAACAAAGTGGATTAATGTCGTTATTGTTTTTTGGTAATGGGTTAAAACAATAACTCCTCTATGCTAATGAACCAGCAAACAGTAGACTAGGTATGCGTTAACTCCAAATTGCATTTCTTTGACGCATCAGGAAACATTGGAAGATATTGTGACAAAAAGAGAACATTAAAAAACTCCATCATAACAATGAACCAATAGCATTTTCCTAACAGAACACTATGAGGGTATATATTCTTTTACAATCATATCGTCTACTTATACTCAAAGCACTTCAAAAATCCTGTTTATGTAGATTTCCTTCATTTTCTTGGACAACTTTTATTATTACGCCTAAAATGAGTTCGGTTATCTAATTACTCAAATGAATATTCATATTTTAATTGGTGTGTTATATTAGCTATTGACCTCATGTAGTCTTCCATAATGTAGTTGACAACGCAATGACGTCCGACCACTGACCCACATGTTACTCATCTGACACGTTTGTTTCCGTCGTATCTGTACCAAACTAACTACAATAACAACCAAACACTCCTAATTGTAAGAAGCAAATAGTTTCCCACAATCTTCGGTACTAAGAGATCTCAAGAGGTATTCAATCAAGCTCTGATTGTTTTGTTGATTCGCTTAGTTCGTACATAACACTGATCGATCGCTAACGTTAAGTAAGGTTTCCAGAGAGTATATAAATGGTCCCCTGAGAATGAGTTGGCTACGTGAAGAATAACGAAATGTCTATTCCATTTAGATATTATATACCACGCTAGCAATAAACTACATGCATTAACAGAGCAGAATACACTAATTTCGGACGTATCCATAGTAGATATGTGAGGAACGAACGATAACTCTGTAAAGGAGATTGAGTATACGCACGTACGATTATTGTACAAATTATCGCGTGTAAATACGATATTTGTGATAGAATTAACGAAGACACAAACACTATTCAAACGATGACAAAGGAGGAAATAAGACAACCTTCTACTTTTGAAAGGATTACAAATAGAATACACTTTACTCCTTACTGGATGATAAAAAGGATGAGCAGAATCGACGAAACAATAGTCCCAACGAGGCCAATTAATCAACATAATTTACAGTTACTTCTTTTTAACCAAAAAATGTAATGAACATGTTGTAAAAAGATGGTTATAATCTTGCTGTTGTTTTCAAATTGTACTTGTACTACAACTGGTCAAGTTCTTAACAACCACGTTCAGCAAGTATTTGCTTGGAAAGGGTATAACGCCAGGTTCGTTAAACCAAACTGAAAACTGCATTTGAAAGTCCTCAGAATGAACCGTTAAGTTACAAGACATTTAAGAGAATGGGACCCAATTTTCAGATTTCTAAATAAATCAGTAATTCAGGGTTCCATTATTTCTGCAGTTAGATTTATAAATAAAAATGTAAATAATTACGAGGAAATGAACACGTTGTACGAAAAGATGTTTTAATAGATTAGAACCACTTGTAGCACTCGAAGATCATTTCTATAAACCTATACACATTATATAATTAAGTACTGCTACCAAGTGTGTTTCTACTTCTTGTCCGATTATATTTCGAGCACCATCTCAACCTTCGTGAGCCAACATATTTGTTTGGACTGGTATTAAACCTTTTCTCAGAAACCGTTTGAAATAAAACAATTGAAACTAAGAGCTTAAAACAACCGCCTTCTTGTTCTACCCACACGAAACAGTTTGGGGTCGTAGAGAGAAGAGAGTCCCCGAAAATGTTTCCTTAGTGTCTCTGATTCATTAATATGACATGCATTCCAATACTTAAAATATCATCAAAACGCCACATTGTCTGGCGTTCGGAAAATGCTGTATGGCATGCCATCAATTTACAAACTGCATGTGATTCATGTCGTACCAAACATTGGTATCTTATCGGATCTGTGTTGGTTTGAACGTTTTGTGAGGTTTAGAGCATTTTCAAATAGTCCTTCTTATTTTTCCTTTGACATGGACCCGAGTTCTTGTCATGAAACTTCCCTTAAACCCTTGGGGGTACCATGGACAAAAGTCATTACTATCATTTTTTGTTTTGAACGGCTTTTGTAATTATCTGGTGAGGGCTTACATTCATATTCAAACCAGAAGTCTGGTGAAGAGTAAACAATTAACTATTGGATATTTTGTTTGGCTTGAAATTCTTCTAAAACCCTTCTAATGCCAAAATGCTTCCGATTCTATTTGAAAATTTATTCGTTAGCGGACTCGGACAAGGTCATTGGTTGATGGTTGAGACCGCCTTGCATAAAACACTTGTTCCGAAACACATGGTAAGCCTAATGAAATAAAATCGACAGCTTAACGTGCGTCAGCGACAAAGAAGTTGATTATGAAACCGGAAGTTCAAGTCACGTGAAGACAAGAGCACTTCCGGTTTGACGTCCGATATCGCTTCATTGAAACCGTCTGGTTAAGGCGGGTTATTCATTCGAGAAACCACAATGTATTACAGCCCTGGCACATTGACTCTAATCCAAACAACACATCTTCTGATCGACGTAAAATCACGATAGGCCATGAAACAAATTATACCATATTGTGATTATGTATAGGATGAAGAGTTCTTTCTTCTGGAGGGTGGGTTGGAAAGAAGGCCAATCATTTAAGAAGTCAAATAAACAAGACCTGACACATACCTTTTTTTTACCAGACGGAACAAATTAAGTTATCTTCTAAACTTCAATGGCAGACGTGTTAAATAACATGAAATATGTCCTCTTGTACTTTAGGAGAACGAGTGTTGTTATGAAATCAGAAATTGCTTTTTTATATGATAATTCCTCTTGACTTTTACAAAAAACGAAGTAAAAAGAGCAAAAGAGAGGAATTGTTAAGTAAGCGCTCAAATATGATATCGATTAATGTCCTAATTGAAAGTCCTGGTACTGTCTCACAAAGTTCAAAAAGCTAAAGAGTATCTCAGAAAAGCGTCGACTTAGACGAGAACGGTAAATGAGTCTTTCCTTTGTATATTTTATTGTACTTTAAAACGCATGTCTATATTTCATTCACTAAAACAAAGTTACCTTTGAGATTCAGGACCCACGACAGTTCTATAGACGTAGACGTAAATTTATGTATCTTCGTGAGACAGCCGCATGATCTCTTAACCCATTACCAAACAACAACGACATGTAACTGCTTTGTTGCAGACGACTTTGGAAAACACTGTGGGAAAAGGGGGAATTGCTCGTGACGAGCAATTTCTCCTTTTCCCACAATGTTTTCTACTCTTTCAGAAGATTACTTTCCAATGTCATCAAAGTTTGAAATGCCGTCTGCAAACTCTTTCAATTTGAAACAGTCGAAAATATGGCGTTTGGTAAGGGTTAAGCGGACACAATAAAATACTAGTATGTGCAGGTATTCTTAATTAGGTTTACCATCTATATAATTATACATCGATATCGGTGAGCCCAGATTATTATACAACGCAAATTTATGGTTAGATTCTGATGTACACGACGCCGAAACATTTATAGCCCTTCAGGGAGTAATATCTGATTTTACTACCCTCAAGATTGTTCCGGGAAGTTAGTTGGTAATAATTTTCCGGAAATTGAGAAATTGGTAGTATAGCTTACAAATGTGTGTTCTTTCTAGTACTTATACGTAATGCACTATGTTGTGAAAGAAAATTCTTCATATTCAACGCTTTATTTCACGAATCATGATGCAGACAGATTTTAATTGTCAGGGCCACGAAATAACTAAACATATTTATCTAAATCTGCAAGAGACTAATTATGCAAGCCATATGTTAACTATCTTTATGCAATTATTATGCAGTCTGTTTTAGATTTGTCTCTTACGTCAATTATTTGGAATTTTTACAACGTTATCCCCGAGATCTATCTCTCTGCTGCAGACGAGATTTAATAACTGCGCCGGAAAAGGCAACAATTGCTTATTGGACCAATTTCCAATTCCCCTTGAGATTTGTTTCTATTTGAATTCTTTTTAAATTCATATTTCCAAACAGACTTGTGGAAAACATTAGTCCAAATATAGTGATCGAGAAGAATAAGACAAAGAAATTAATCGGAAGAAAATGAAGTGTATATGAATACCAAATTTGGTCCATAAACTTAGACATTTGTTAGATAGTCTTAGACGTTTAAAATGATTATCTCATATAGAGATAATTTAACCTGTTCAATTCAATGCAAAATTTCTTATACTGTTAAAATGACAACAGATATCATTCAATTCACATTTTTAAGATATATTACTCTTAAAAAACAAGCTGTGAGATCGTCCTTTTAAAAGTGTATACAGAGACAATCGAGGAAACTAGTTTTAAAATAGAGTAATCCATATACATATACACGCAATGCTATTAGCCATGTATTGCCATGTATCTGCAATATTTGCCCCTAGAGACTCGTTTGTGTATAATGTACGCATATATACAGCTAGATGGAGGCCACTTAAACGTAATGAACGCAACCGCTAAATACTCCCCGGTGATATTTCTGGAAAATGTCGGAAAAACAATTAAATAACCGTATATGGAAAACTTTAAGGGATGTTGGAATTAAAATGAATAAAAGTGCGATCTTATTTTTATGCGTTCCGTGATGATTGCCTTGAAATATCAGGAGATTATTGTTTGCGTAATATTAGGATTTTATTGTTTTTTATTAATCTCAAAGAGCTGAAATTGAAATAAAATTCAAATGGCTTGTTTCAGATGATTTATTTTTCAATTTGTTTTGCCTTTCATTAAGCATATCTAAATTCTGACGCCGCCTCAACCATTGCTTAACAATGGGGGACGGCCGTATGCCCATTCATTCCTATTTCAACGGGTTTATCCAATGAAAACATCTCTGACATAATATGGAAGCCGACATATTTCTTCTTGCAAGAGTACTTCCGTTGCAATATCCTTTTCAAATGAAAATGTCGAATACAATATCTAAACCGTCACTTAATTTGATTAAGGAAACAAACATACATCAAATCTTATACTTTCACAATTAAGTATGAGTTACCGACCACAAATAATGGTTAGAAATATATCTACACTTCCATATACATTGAACGACTTAGTGTTGACGATCATAGGCAATGCGTTCTTAGCCGGGATATTCAAAACAAAAATTGTAACCATTCACTTATATACGAGTCCATTTCTCAGGTTACGGAAGTACCCGAGTATTCACGAGTGTACACCAATTATCTATTATTTATTGATAGATACGGAATTCAAAACTTTAGTACAATATTCTAGAATCAGCGTTTTCCCCCTGCTAAGTACTGTAGAAATACAAGAACGAATTAAAATATCCCTCCCTTGTTGTAAAGGAAGAAGTCCCGCGGGATACAATAAAATATGATTATTTACAATGCGACCACGGTCCCTTAGAGTAATTTTAAGAAGCAATATCATATTCCGTACTGCGCCTTGAGAAAACGAAGTTTAGCCCTCTCCATTTCACCCCATCTACATAATCTATTGCAAAGACCTTTTAAAACCGCCGCGACAGATTAATCAATTCTTCTTTTGTCATGATTAAGTTATGAAGGAATCGTATTTTGATCTGCTACATGTGTTGTCCTTCAAATTGGACCAGTCACGTATTCCTTTGTGGGAGAATGGGTTAAATGCACTTGCAGATATCTCCTATATATGTTTTCAGAAAGCACACGTGCAATTGGGCCGTAGTAATTCGGACATACAATCGCTCAGGAAGTTTACCGAGGTTTCCGAATGCATTTCGGACACATCTGCGAGATGCTTGGGCTGAAATACGTTCGAATTGCTAAAGAATTATTACGTGTGCACTACCTTGAAGCGAAAATGAATTTTGCTTTGGTAGAAACCATTGCAACAAAAGGTTGAATTGCTTTTCATTATAAAGTAAGGCACATTACACATACATTGGACAAACATGAGAATTGAAACATTCGAAAACGACGGCTTTACGACACACAGTGCGACGCAATCGAATAAGGATTTAACGCCATTTCAACAATATCTTAGTTATAAACGACTTCCTTTTTGTGATATATCAGCGCAAAAACTAGACGCAACGTCAATTCAAAGGACACACCACAGTGAATACAATAGGCCGTCATTTGAAATTGAACCAAAATCGAACAATCCCTCTTTACTTATATTGTATGGGTTTTGCATTGCATCGGCACGGTTTTGGTTATGTTGCGTTTCCAGGTTCAAATGTTATAGGAAGAGCCCATTATTGCTGGTCAAGCCGGGAAGAGACATCGGAATCCCGTAAGTCAATCAGGAAGCTACCTCTCATGAAAACCTCGAGCGGTCCCAATTTTAGAGGAGTCATGATTGTTATGTTTGGTTTTAAGGCCGCTTCAACAATTCTTTATTAAAGTAACGCCTTTCCTTGATTCACCGGTACTAGGCTAGGGATATGAAGTGACTTGCCAAAGGTCACTCTCACATAACCAGAGGTGTCAATTTGGCTTTAACCCGGGACTCCGAGTTCTAAGTCTGCAAGGGTAAACACTGGACAATGCAGTGTCCGCACCGTTGTTATGTGCAGGAGCGACAGTTCATTGGCAGAAAGGGAAGCAGACCTTTCTTCCATGTCTCGCCGTTTGGGATGTAAATATCAGTATCAGGAATTACGCAATAGAGCGTGGATCAATAAAGATAGCTGGCTATAGTAGATTGGCTTTAGGACGTTACATCACATGGTCTAAGTATCCTCCAAGATGTGAAAAATTTCATATATACAGCTTTTGTTATTATATTCTCACAGAGACAATAGAACTCAGGGTCCCGAGTTCAAGCTCTTTTTTTTATTGGTTTTACATCACATCAACATCATTTCAGTTATGTAGCGATGCCCGACTATTAATGATGGAGGAAGACCCCATACTCAACTGCCCATAAAGGCTGGTCAAGGTGGGTAGAACCATCGGCGTTCCGTAAGTCAGTCGGGAGACTGCCTATCATGAAAATCCATATCCCTCTCAGGATTTGAACCCACACAGAGAGGGGCCATGTGATTTCAAGTTCTGTACTCTAACCACTAAGCCACGGAGGGTTCAAGCTCTACCGTCACATCTGGTTTCGTTGAAGTGACCTTTGGCAGGTCAATTCAGAGCCCTAGCTTAGCACTAGTGGATCCAGGAAAGCCGTTACATAACTGAAAAAATGCTGATACGGCGTTAAAAACCATACAAATAAATACATCATGGAGAACTGTTGTGTGATCAAAGTACAATAGATGAGGCAATGGGAAACACTAAAAGAAGAAATTGAGTAAAATGAAATATTGAGGCAAGAAAATGAAAAGTCATGCAACTTTACCATCTCTTGATCATTAAATTGACTACACTTGAATCAAAAGCTAAACTTACACCTAGTGCCTTTCTTATAACCGAGTTTTTATTCAGTAAATGGTACTTGTATGAATGTGCTGGGAAACACTTAATTTTATGGTTCATTGAGATTATATGTCGTTTTCATGAATCGTTTTGTTATAACACGACAATGGTATGATTACCACATGTTTTGTGGGTAATATACCAGTAGTAGAAGCCTTTCAAAGTATGTCTTGTACGTTGTTAATCATCCTTATCTAAAATCGGCAGTCGATTATTTGTTTACTCTTCGCATCCAAGAGAAAGAGTTCGGACCATCAAGACATTTTCCCCTTTGGCAGTGGTTTTTGGTTAACACAGAAATCATTCAAAAATGATTTGGGGCATTTCTGGACTTTCTCTAATACTGATGATCATAATACTTAAGATTATTAGCAAATGTATCCAAATGCATGTTTCAGCCCTCAATGCTTGACCACTTAATATATTATCTGCCAGGTTCAGTGAATTTATCCACTTCAATAAACGAAATAACTAATCATGAATATAAAAACAAACATTATCAAACGATCAATCAATCAATCAATCAATCAATCAATCAATCAATCAATCAATCAATCAATCAATCAATTAATTAATCAATCAATCAATCAATCAATCAATCAATCAATCAATCAATCAATCAATCAATCAATCAACAAATACGTCAATCAATCAATCGATCAATAAATCAATCAAATAATCAATCAATCAATCAATCAATCGATTGATCGATCGAACAAACAATCGATCAGTTAATCAATTAATCAATCAATTAAAAAACTAATCAGTCAATCGATTAATCAACCAATCAATAAAAATAACTTAAAGTATTATCCGTATTTTATCATGCTCCCTGAGATGGCAATATCGTTATTTTTCTGAAAACAGAGAGAAAACGAAAAAACCACATTTAAACGAGGTCGGAAATACAAGCCACTCATTCAATTTAAAAATTCCATTACGGCCTACTTAATAATTTAATCCAAGAAGTTCAAGATTCCCCAAGGGTGTTACCAGGAGACCCTTCATGGTGTTGAAAACCTTTAATAGAATTCCAATTAGACGATCGTAACAACTTTAACACGTCCTTAGGGATCGGACTCCGGTCTTTCTGGCTTCAAGTAACAGCACCTTGTTTCTAATTATCACGCCTGGAAACTGTTACACTGGCTGCGCTTTCTATCAAGTATGCTATAAACAAAACACCTTGCAAAAAGGACTTCTTAAAACCGGAGCCAAATATCGCGTAAATTTCCGTTTTTTGTAAGATACAAGGGGCTAAGATCAATCAATACAAAGCTCAGAGCTGAAACAATTTTATTCAAAATAACTTTTTTGCTTCTTTTTGTAAAAAATGAATCATTAATTTTAATTGATTCGACGATAAAAGCTAATGCAATTTCATCTAAATAAACGTGTTTTTCTTTCTATCAGAAATAGCTTTTATCAAGAAAAAAAAGTGATTGCTCAAAAGAACAATTAAGTATTTTTCAATAACGATTTCAGAAGCGTTCTGTGTGTGTGACGTCAAACAATAGTTTGTAAGTAGCAGTTAAATGCGAATCAAATGATTTTTGTATATGACATCTGCAAGATGAAGAGATACATTTTAAGCTGTATTGAGTTGCAACAACATCGTTCTGGCCCTTACACTGCTCATCTCATTAAAATCTCCATTTATCATTTCTTGTGTTGACTCGATCAAACACCGACAGACTTGTTGGTGCCTTTCTTATTGGATGCAGTGTAAACCGCGCCATTGACACATAGGCCGTAATGATTCTGTGCAAGATGTATCGAATCCACTAAGCACATGATGGTTAATGCAAGGTCTTCGTTAGGCTTTGGATTATTGCAGCTTGCCAAGTATATTAGCCTGGGATCCTGGGTATCGTTTTACTCAACGACGTAAGGACAGTAATTGTGTAAGTCAAAACTTATAAACATTGATACTATCTTAAATAAAATTTACGATAATGCAACATGACACGTCAATGAACATATTTTAGAGAGTCGATTCCAATGATGAGTTACTTTACAATATTGCTAAGCCCAACATTGAAATAAGAGGGTTTTTGCGCAAATTTTAAGCACAAAATATTAAGTAAAACGGTAACATCTTCCGTGTTCACTAGCCTATCCATGGACAAGGACTAATATCGGCTAGAATATCTATAGTAATATTGCAACTACATCTGGATAAAAGATTAGACACTGTTCCTTTATGACATTGAAATTGACTTTCAGATAATTATTCCACCTTTATACGCAGAATATCATAGAGTGCATGTGCCTACATGTATAAGCTTATGTATGACCGAATTTTAAACATGGGACCTAATAATACAAATGCTATAATGACGAATGATTGACAATACCGGGCCACATACGACATTATTCAATACCCGGACAATATTTCATCTATAGAGTGTTCACTACAAAAGAGTTTTGAGTGCTTTCATTAAATCGGGCCGGAAACTTATAAACAACAAAGCATTGTCGCGTGAACGTGCGGGCCCTACTTTTTCGCCGCGGAGTGATTCATCCCCACAGCGGTCATCCGTCATTGGCGCTGGGGCAAATCACATCGAAACGCAATTCCCTCGTTTATCCCTGCGCGTTAATGAATCGGAACACGTGAAAAGCGATGCGTGAATAGCAATGAGCCATGGGGTGCATTAGAAAAATAGATTTAATTCCATTTGGTATATATTTTTCTTTTCGATACGATTTTCCATTTTCCCCGAACATTCCAATTCGTTCCAAGTATGCGCCATTGATATGTCCAAGGCCATCGGTAATCTCAATCTATTCTCCCAAGTGAATGCTTTGGAATGGGTAAGACTTGAAGCATCAATATACTAAACATGTTTAGCATGAATAAGTACAAGCTATTGAGAAGAAGCCATTTTTAGTATTGTGTTGTCAAGTGATTTCTTTAGTCCACATCTGGAAGTGACTCAACTTTAAGTAAGGTTTTAATCGAGACCTGTACTTGTGTGTCTTACGGACGCTTACCAAATACATTCCGACCATAATAGGCAATCTGAAATAATAGGGATTACGCCATATTGTTTCCCGCGAGAATGACGTCACTTTACTTTCGTTTTTAAAAATAGATCTTAAATGTGAAATCTTGAAAGTCGTTAAATTTGATTGAGGAAACAACTATGCATGTCACAACAACAATTTCGCCATTTGGTATGAGTTACTGATAAAAAATGATTTAAAAGGATGTCCAACACTTCCATACACATTGAACTGCTTAACGTGTACGCTTAGAAAATGTGAAAATTGCTGGATGCCGATTTACCCGAAAGATTGTAACCCTACACTTATGTCCGAGGTGTATTTCACAGCTCACGGAAATACCCGAGTAGTTCCGATTGCATAATAGGTTGATGTTTGACTCAAGACCAAAAGGCTTTCCTTCAATACGTAGAAACCCAGTTCAACATGAAGTAACTTCTGGTAAGGTTAAAGGAACCACAAGTTCGCGACCTTAGTCAGTACGATTGTTTGAAACTACAAAAATATATATAGTTGTATTTGACACAACACTATTTCGCATGGGTATTTGTAATGATTTTTAACTAGGGTATAATTAAATAAGATACACCTGTAGGTCCGATTTATTTCCATTCACATTTTCATTATATACATAATATGTTTATAACACGTATATGTTTATTCATCTCATCAATATTTTCTAAATCTGTTTCATTTATTTGTTCATATTCATTAGTGAAGTACATTGCACAAGTCTTAAAATAAATATATAATGTATTCTTTAAATTATACATTCTACATTAGTCATTACCCTTTAATATCCATTATTTCTGTTTATATGACACAATCACCTTAACTATAGTATGTATTCTCAAAGTATATATACCATGTAAGACATAGACAGTATATATAACCCATTTTCTCAGACATCCCTAGAGTTTACAGCGACCAGATCTCGGTGGATGTAATATCTCATATTTAAGTTTGTTTTGTTTGACAAGACAATTGATCATTGGGCGATTATTTTTTCCTCTCGTATAATTAAACCCGAGTAAATACATCTTCGGATTGTCGCCCACGAGAACCATCCAGATGGGGCTTAAGTGCTTTTTTGTTTGTCCGGTAACCAGTCTGAACCTCCCGAAGTTTACTTCACTTCCGGTTCCTGTCCAGTTAAAATGCGTGCTGAATTTTAGCATTTATTTCATTCTTCTACATGTGCTTTTATTATTGCTAGTTTTTTCGTCTATGGTTAAACATCTTTTGAATCAGTTTTCGCGTTTGCCAAAGAGATATTTACCTGTCCAAGCTACCTTGGTCTAAACCAGCGCTAGTTTTTGC
Source organism: Cerastoderma edule (assembly GCA_947846245.1). Classification (NCBI taxonomy): domain Eukaryota; kingdom Metazoa; phylum Mollusca; class Bivalvia; order Cardiida; family Cardiidae; genus Cerastoderma; species Cerastoderma edule. Next base: position 495,352 of record OX401414.1, on the reverse strand, counting down.
ATTGAGCATCTTCTTCGTGAAGATATCTTATTTATTTGTGAAAATTACGAGAACCCATCGGGTTACACAAAAAAAAAGAAATAAACTCTAGTGTTTACTTACAAACGAGTTACTCTTTGTTATTGGAACTGTAGTACGAGTTTAACAACCTCTTAAGTACAGGACATAGAAGTTTGGGGTTTGGGTTTAGAGAGCGATGATGTTTGTATTGCGCCAAACAGGAAAGGCAATGAAGCATCAGTGTTTATGAGTTTTCAAGCAATAGGATGACGTTTTTCAAAGCCCACTGACAGGTAATATCCTCAAACAGTGATGTTTGGTATTGGATCGAAAATCGATAAAAATGAAAGTAGAGGTTGTTGTGTATTTTCTTTCTTTTGCATATTTATCAGTTACACATACACCAATACCCATAGTAGATATAGGCATGTGGATTTTTTCTTCATCGCTCAAACTCTTTTGTTCATTCTAAATCATATTTCGATGATATTCATTAGAATCGTCTCGACGAGAGTACAAACAGGATAAGATTCATCCTACAGTTTCTTAGATACTGTATGAAAATGCCTCCAATACAATCTTTTAGCTAGAACTTATGTTCCGTATCCCTAACACTTCCAAAAACTAGTCTCGTAAATATCCGAGGAAACCCGAATGATAGAGCCGTTGAACTTCATTGCCGCCAGGGCGGTCGGGGTTATAAATCGTAGGGAACGATCTAAACCAGATCTAACCGGGGAAACGTACACAATCATCCATTATGAGTGAATAATATCTTTCTTTGACAATAACCTCTCATTGTCAGATCGTATAGTCTGTAATTGGCCAAGATTTTTGACTTATTCAAAACATACACGAACAAATCACATTAATTTAACAGAAATAACATGTCTATGTTTCAATCATTCTTCCTAAATTCAGTTACGAGCACGAAAACAAGTTAACTATGTTGTCATATTTGAAGTTTTGTCTAGATGAATAAATAACTCACATGAAGGCAAGTTTGAGTTGAAATAGAGATGTTCGTAAAACCATGCTTTATTTCAACAACAATCATCATGATTCTTATCTTCTTAATTGAATGCTTTTGAAGAAGACATGGTATGAGAGTATATTTTTACTTTTGATTCTATTGTCGTTTCATTATTTCATTCTGTGCCAATTCACTTGCGCTTGGTTCCTTGACTTCCCTTTGTCATGATTCCTTAGAAATTTACCAGTACAAGTTAGGAACTAACAGGCCGCTCAAAGACGTTATATTATGAAATAATATAGGAAGACTAACTAAAATGGGGACAAAACATAAAAGGAAGAAAACTTTTAAGCTTTTACGACAGAAGTTTGAAAACGAAAATCGTCTTCATCATGTTCAGGAATTCCCAGAATCGTTCGGGAAAGTGAGTACGCGTTTCTGTTGTATTTACGTTTCTGTCAGACTGCTGAACCGAACACAGATAATTGGTCGGAAAGGAAAAGAAATCAATTTGCTAAATTGTGATGAATCAGTAATGCCATGCGAATGTTCCATGAGATAAGAAATTTGCTGGAAGAAGCGAAAATAACCTTAATGTATCTATCTGCCCTATGCCTTGTCCGTGTTATCATTTTGTACAGGCTAGAAGAAACGGTGATTTTTTTTCCTTCTATAGTATCAGCGTAGATAAGGGGGCGTACTAGAAGTATTTTATATACAGCATTTAAAAATTCGAAAACAAAACCTATTTTTGGGGTACACATTAGAATCATCGCATCAAGAAAATTGTAAAGAGTACCCACAACTAAGGGTTTATAGAATAAATAACGAAGTTAGAAAGGGTAATAGGCCTAATGTTTGGACCTCTACACAGTGAATAAATTACTTAGAAATAAACTCGGTAGATTCAGTATTAGGAATCATATGATAATTATCAATCATATTACTGGCTAATATAAGAGGCTTATTTTTGTTCGTATCTTACTGATTTCTTCTTTAATCCCTAAGCATATACGATTCTAATGAATATTTATAACGTAGGATTTACTGAATAATTGGTAAACTGCACGCAATTTAGCTCCTACCCCACCCTACCCAATCACCCTAATTACCATTAATTTGGTATGAAAAAGACACAAACAATCCTTATGTTGTCAAGGAAAGCATTCAAGAAATTTGAAATATCCATAATTTTCGGATCAAAACTAGAACTATGTTTTGCAAACCTTCGAACTAGATTTCGAGGCGCAATGATGTTATCGTTATCAAAGGCAACATTAGGGTTACTCACACTATGAAACCGTTTAGTTTTATGTCTTTTGTTTGACATGGTCCAGGACTCCTTTCTTAATCCCTAAACCTTACATGTGACCCATAGCAACGTAAACGAATTTTAAGTAAAAAGCTATCCACCAGTCCGTGACATGTTACAGTTCTACGACCTCTAAAATTATTCACACTGAACAAAAGAATAAACCAACATTATAAAAACAATCCAAAACCCAAACACCAACAAAAATAACGAAGATAAAATGATTTAACACCACATGGTTTGTCGCAGACATCTTGGGAGGTACATTAACGTTGTAATGAACAGTTTCGGCGGTTTTTACTGGGTGGTAATGACTAGTTACGGATCTTTTTTCTTGTAACAGATTGTTACGCTGCTTGGGTAAAATGGGGGTTACGATCTCATTGAGCATATTGTTTACGACATCTGTACGGCTCACAAACAGAGTAGGTGGTCGAGGACATACCTCTTAAAATAAAGAATTCTGCTGATTCGTTAAAATGATCCCAACAGTTGATGGTACAATGATACTCTTAGAGGGCTTTTTTTTCATTCTTTTTTTACTTGTCATAGTAAGTAAGCCAACCTCACGAGCAATTTCTTTTTACGCCACATTGGAATGTGTCAATATAGACTAGATAAGTGAAAGTATACAGACTCTATTTTTGCTATGCAGGAAAGGAAAACATTGATTACCTAGCCAATGACCTTCTTCCTAATCTTTTTTTCCCCTCTCTAATTTGAAAACAAAGCTGGTGAAACATCCTTTACATGTATTAGAAATCGCGCAATGAGAAGCTCCTTTTCGTTTTTCGACTTTCATTACTTCACATCTAGCCGCATTGTCGGTTGTTAAACGTTTCCAGACATTTACAACTACAAAACATCGATTGGGTGTGTTGCACTCTGCAATAATTGCATCTCTTTTTGTAAAAACACGACTTTCATTTAAGTACACGTCTTCGGCGTAAAAAATGTGACTGATATACTGATTAAAAATCGCGTTCGTCTTCGAAAATGATTTGAAAAGGATCCGCAGCTCTAATTATACAACTATTATCTTTATAGCTTTATATTTATCAAGATGAGTCAGGACTACAATTTAATGAATGGAATGGAATAGAAACTCCTCGACTTTAAGGGGGTAAAACCCGCCATGCAAACTCATACAAAATAAAAATACAGGGTTAAAATGAACAGGAATATCGAAATATGTTGCGTGCAACGATAAACCACCATTACATCGAAACTTAGATAAAGACGTCTTGATTTGTAGGTAGTCATTTTCTTATTATATTCATATTTTTACAGAAATAATGATTTAAGGATATTATGCATGATCAAAATCAAATAATGGGTTTAAAGTTTGAAGGATCTAAATGTTCGTGGTTTGTAAATGACACAGAACACGTGTCCCGGGAGGATGTATTTGATATTGCGCCTCAGTAGTCTTGTTGGCATAAAGGTCCTACCAGTCGAACATGGGAAAACAGAAATCAATTATAATCGAGTTATAAGGCCTTCAATTAAACGCTTTTATTCTGCAGTACACGGTCTTTATCATGCAAATATCGATGGAATTATCTATTGAAAAAGGAACATTGTAGGGCAACCGGCATTATCCATGTTAACCCTTGACAAAAAACACATTATTTTAATGAATTGCGATAGAGGATTTTGGAAAACACTGTGACAAAACGATAAACTGCTTGTGAGGAGTAATTTCCAAGTTATTTGGCTTCATGCATTCAAAACTGTATATGTTTGATGTTTATGTATTTATAATCTATTCTTTTGTCAAAATAACTTTTACTTGGTTTCACGAAGAAAATAATATTGATTCATGTTATTCTGTGCGATTGCTGTTGCTTTCAATTCTAACACTTCAAATATTTCCATATAAACCAAATGATGAATACTCATACACTCTTGATTTTAACTCCAAGTAACGTACGAGTAATATACAGTCGATTTTCCATACCTCGAACTTCTGTATCTTGAACTCTTCTATATGCCGAAATAATTACGGGGTCCCGAAGTACATGTATTTGTTCTTTATTGTTATATGCCAGACATCTATATGTCGAACGTTCTCACTGTCGAACAATTTCATGATGTTAAATTCGAGCTATAGATAGTCCTCTGTAAATCATGTCTCATATTTCTAGTAAAGGGATAAGAAGAGTGATTACCACAATCGATCCGAGTTTTAAAGCGCATGTTTTATTCAAACTACTTGGAAAGTCAGTCATTCATTACATGCTACACGCTCCTATAGAAACATGAAGTGTACGCAAATACGCCAAATGAACTCATGTTTTATTTACGACTCTTCAATGTTACTCATGACAATGTTACTGGCGACGAGATAAATGAAACAGACGCAGAAAATATCGTTATTTGAACCTAAGCATCTCAGCGACGTTTGTATACAGTGCATCGTACGCTTCACAATTTTGATCGTTTAAAACTGTGTGGCTCAAATTGAAAGAAAAAGGGCTTGGAAGTATGAAGTAAAAATAAGGGTATGAACATTCTGTTTTGTTTACAGAATTTCAAAGCCATCACTGACACAAAGCAAACCCTGCTCATCACAAGAGTACAACTTTACCCAATCTATTGCCAACTCTACATTTAAAAGAAGTTGTACAGTTTTGTGAATCCAATACGAATTAATCAGGTCAGAAAGATAATTGTCTGTGGCGGGTTTTAAACTCTTTATAAAGGGTTTAGCGGCATGGCAACAGAAATCGAGTCATTGTACTTCTTTCCTGGATTTTACCAGTACCAGACAGGGCTATGCAGTGTCTTGTCACAAAAAAATACCAGTAGCGCTGGTGCAAGTTGAAGTTGGCGCCCTCAAGTCTTATACATTAATTATTGTGTCTCCCAGAACCAAAGTCAACCTTTAAACTCCGGACTCATGTAAAGATGTACAAAGTCGCATTGGCCTGCGACAGAGCTTCATATGCTCGGCTATGGTCCCATGAGGCCAAGTGCATTCAAATCGGCGATTGTGTGAAGTCATATTTTATATCTAATCTTCAAAGGCAAATTTAATGTATCGATCCAGCACACCTCCATGGATTCCTGTAGATATATCATTTCAAATGCCTCAGGCAGTAATCGTGGAAAGACTGTGATAAAGGCAAGTTTGTATGACGACTTACTTGTAAAGGAATCGAACCACTGTAGGTAATCAAAAAGTGTAAATGAAACTTCTGTATGGGTTCCAGGTGGCGTGAAGCACACTCTGGTGAACAAATATGTACTTTGTCTGTTAGGATATGTTGTTGTTCAGTTGAATCTCCGAGAAAAACCATATGCCAATAGTCTTAAAACCAACGTCAGACTAAGCTATCTTGATCTGGGCTTAGTTTAACGTCGAAAAATTAATATGTATCAAACGAGTCAATCTATGTTTGGAATTAAGAACGTGGTGGGAAAAGCCGAAAGAAGACATAGATGGCATGTAGTCTGATTCATGCATAGTCCAGCCCGATGTCCTATTTATAAACGATATAGGAAAACACCATGCTTCACGGCCAAAGGGGCTGTGTCAAGTAATGTAGAATAATAGAACAACCAGTATTCCTTTAGGCAACTTGGAAACTTCCTTTCATCTCATGGAAATTAAAAGCTTCTGATACCGGGATTCAGACCTTCACAAAGAGGTATCTGCTGATTTCAAGATAGGAACCCCTACAACTTGGTCAGGGGAAAACGAGAAGAACAAAAGTATAAAGCAAAGAGATCTAAGAGACACAAACTTATTCATATGACTGGTCATATGGTGTTAAACGCCATGTTAACGATCTTTCAATTCTATTACAGCTTTCCTGAATTCACCAGTACTAGACCTGGGTACCGTTTTACTAAACAACTTAAGGAAAATGTTTACGTAAGTCATAATTGATTAACATGGATAATATCTTCAATGAAAGTACAATACTGCAATGTGACACATCATTGGAAGCGTCTCGGAGAGACGATTCCAGTGATGTGTTACTTTGCAATATTGCTTTGCCAAATATTGAAATAAAAGGACTTGTTGTTTTAGACTTACGCAAATCTTTAGGTAAACTGTTTAGTAAAACGGGCCCCAGGGCTCTGAAGTTTCTTGCCCCAAAAAAGCTCTCATGAAACCAAAGGTACCTTTGAGGCTCGAACCCATGACTGTCAAGTTCAAAGCTCGCCCCTCAACCAATACGCCACGATAAAAGAAATAAAGTTAGAAAATAAAACTCCACATCCAGTTTTCTCTCTCTCGCACATCTATCTAAGGTTATCGACCCTAAGACATCATGGGCCCTGACAACATCAAATATTTGTCTTCGCTAATATCGGTATCTACGTAACTAGTCTGTATCCTTCGTCAATATATGGAACTTGCGCAAAAAGTCATGTAACAGTTGAACGTTCGCAGAAAAGGAGTATACAGTCTAAAACAGATTCGTCTCAATGCGGGCTCAATATGAATGCGTTTCGATTGAACATTTTTCAAATGTCTGAATCACACGCATGTAGTTGAACGTATGACAACCATCCAATGAAAGCACCATGGTTCCGATCTTCGAGATCATAAAGCGTCAAACAGATCTAATTTACAGCGTATTTAAGGATAATCGGTTTTGATTGGTCAATACATTTTGGTTTTCCTGCGCAAATAGACGAGACACATGAACCTACGGTTCTTGTCGTAACATGTAAATAAATCACAAGAAACTTTGACACAGTCCCAGTTAAACAAGATGTTGTAAACTTCGCAAACTGCATATGACATTCGGGAGACTGGAATTGGTTAACATTAGGCTTTGGCAAGTACCTTCCAAACAGAAAAGAGTACTGCTTACCATGTTAATGCATGAAAAAAAATACACATTGATAATCAAACATGTTGTTTTATACTTGTAAAAATTTGGTAACCTATTGTCAACAAATCGAAAGCAAGACTCTCTTCGATTAAAATGCTTGAATTCAATAATCCACAATTGGGAAGATTTTCTTTTTGTAAGATTCTCCATTGAAAAACCGAGATCGCACCACAGAGACTATAATCTATCAGATTCTCGAGAAATTCGTATACTTTTGTCAATTCTCTGAAAAGGCTATCTCGGGACAATTTTAATTCGCTTTTTACTGTAACCAAGGAGATTGACAGATAAACAAAAGACGACGAGAAGAAATATAGCCGCGTCTATCCATCAAATGAAACCACAGACGCGCCATAGAAAGACGTTTACGTCCGACTAACGTCAGAGGGGTAAATGACTTAACTCGACTGGTTGATAACGCAGCAATGGATTAGTATTCGGGAGTCTGGACGGTTCTCCGTATTATAAGGTAAACATAAGATAACATTATTGAGACACCTCGCACACATGCTTATAGTCATTACACATATAAATGTAGTTGCATGCAATGGATTTGGCAATCAATATTAACATATTCATATCAAATGCATCAAAAGTTAACAACAACAAAAATGTATCGCAAACTAGTTTAGCTAAGTTTAGTGCTATGTAAAACGGAAACATATCGAAGGACGATTGAATCAATCAATCAATTATCAATTAACTTCCAAACTATCACGTAATAAAGTGACCCCATACTCAGTGAAAAGTCAATCTAAGTCCTTGCACGAAACACTACTAGTTACCATTCCAGTGCCATTTGGCATAGACACCTTCAACTAGTCAAGTTCATATATGACGTGCGACGTGAGAAAACCCACCTTATGGTTTAACGCGCAATAATCGATAAATCGCTGTCAAAGTGACGTCATTTATTACGGCGTTATTTAAGTTTCCCCGCTGTTTTCAAACGCGATATTGTTTGAACATTCTATCTTTAATCCCTCGAATAATTGTCCCAGTCTTAGAAGGAACTGCAGTTAAGAGTAAAAATCATTCTTCATTCATTTACTATAAATAACATTTAGATCTAGACTACTATGATACTCATTTTCATTGAAATCTCAGCCGCGGTCGGGAAAGTAAACATGTCAACAATGCTACCGACAAATCTTTTCTCATTCTTATATACCTTGTTGAATCAAGTTTTTTTTAAACTCATTTTCTATTGATTGCGTGACTACATGTAAAGTACGACATATTGCCTGCAGATTATCAGTCAATTCTTCAAGGATTCAATTTTAAAAACCGTGATTGTAGAAAAACTTACTACGTACCGCGTCGTTATGTCTAACAATAAGGTTATCGAGTTTCTTTATTCGCTTCCCTTTAAACAACTTATACATAATTGATTTGTATAACTGTTTTATATGTATACATCTGTATTAAGATTAAAGTTACCCCTAGGTTTAACAGTTATGTCCTTGGATTTTAGGAATTAGAATCATTCTTATCAAACTACTTCGAAAGGACATCAACCATATGTCAGAACTTGTTTGAGGATGTTTTCAAGGAAAACGACAGCGGACACCCAGTAGTTGATAACGGTAGTAAATTTAGTGAATCAGTGGTCGGACTAGGTCATATGTTGCGTCCATAAGTAAGGATGGGTCATTTACTCATTGTGACTTTAATACAGATCAGGAACCATATCCTGGGGATGTTTGCATCAACGAGTGTGGTCAAGGATGTTAACTAAAGTGCCAAACAAATTATGTTCTGTCGTTCGTCCTCTAGCCTCGTAATATCAGAAAAAAGATCTGAAAGTCATGACACTCTTACAGATCCTGGTCACGGAGCTTGACAAAGGCGGGGCAAAAAGGCAGAGAGGTGGAACACACTTCCTTGAAAATGGAACAGTTGTTTGTTGTGATACGTTACCGCTATTCCACGACATATCCATTGATAATATGAAGAAGCTCAAAAACAGCACAAAGATTCGAGCATTCCACATTTGACTTAAGTCAGAGTGTGAGCCTCCCACACTATGTCCGACCAACGGGACCGCTCTATTCTTTTTCTTAGAAAGATTCAGTTGTTTGGAGTCAGCATTAGTCTCCAGTCAAAGCAAGTCCCTACCGCGATAGATGAAAATCAGACCATCGGGCAAAATGGCAGCCAGACACACGGACCAGAGTCTGTTATCTCCTTGTAGAACTGGGAACTGGAGAATTGTAAATGAGGTCACGATGCATACTTTATCAATGCAGACAACTGGTGTGGTCCGCCACATATCTAAGTACAGACAAAAGCCGTTCCGCAAGACTTGCGCGTTTTATTTTGTTCTTTTTCTTTTTACTGACATTGTTTTAATAAGTCATTTCACCATTCTTTATTAATCTGTCACACCTTAACAGTTGCATGCTGCCTTCGATGAAAAGTGTCCTCCATTGGTTATGACATACAAAAAACATGGCTAGTTTTACTGAATATGGTGACATGACTGAAATACTTTATCACAGTGATATATAGACAATAGATGGTTAGTCTCGTAAATCGGTAATGGTATCGGGCAAGGCGTAGGAATACTATTCTGTGAGCCGAATGACTATCGGATAATTATCCGAAGCCTATCCCGATAACCATTCCTACACAAAGACACAAATCATCTATTTTGTTTACCCTGTTAGTGATATGGATTCAAATTAATAGTAAAAAATGAAAATAAAACATGAAAAAAGGGAGACAAAGCTGAAAATCAACATTAAGCGACAGTTAACAGGTAGAGAGAATGGCGTCATATGCCATAACGTATCTATGACCTCATGATTCGTCACACGGCTGCATGTTATATGGTTATATAGGGCCCAGCATCACAATGTTATATGGCATCCGGTTATCGGTCTGTGATTCGCACTGCTGACCTGATGAAATTGGCTCTTGAGAAAACGCGATCTGCATCACTATTGACCTCTTTATCAATTTAAACAGCTTATACTGTATTTATTTTGGGGTAAAACAATAGGTTTGTCGTTGGCTACCTTATTTGGAGGATGGTGACAGGGCAGCTAAGAACGATAGTATACCACATGCATGGTTTATGTAGGTCTCGGATTCACAACTCTTTTTGAATGGACACATATCTTCTTTTCCAATATGGGCAAATTGTCTTCAATCATCGACTGTACGTCAATAATCGCAATATAACACATATATACTCCGCAATTAAACAAATGTACACGCTTATTAAACATTATTAAAACGATCGACACATGCAGCTCTGTGTTTTATGCGTATACTAATGAAAGGGATTATCTTCAATAGAACTGGTCATACAGTGTGTTTAGTTAACTTTGTATTAGCTCACATAACGTTTAAGTGTCATCGCATGAAAAAAACAAAACACTTTTAACCATGCATTGCGCTTAGATGACAATATTAAATGAGCCTTGAATTTGACATCACATAAAATACATTTTAAATATATTTTATTTTGTTTCTGAATTGTTCACTTTCAAGAATTATTGTAGAAAAAGTCGATCAAATCAAACATAAACATGATGATCTGTTCGTTGTCTATCGTCTTACGAAAAACAATCTGAATCTTCAAGCCTCATGATGAAGATTGTTCAATGTTAATAGAGCGCGTTTCAATCGGCAAGGGAAGCAAACTTTTCATGGAACAGAACGACATGCTTTACGAATAAATATTCCCTGATTTCTTGCAATCTACCATGTGCCATTAAAAATGTACCAAATGTTGTTAAAACAATCGTTTCTCGAGAAACAAACATGTAATATGTACTTCTCAGTCAAGCACGTCGATAAGTTTCCATAATCAAGCCCCAAAATACACGCTTAGGACATTATTTTACACGGGAATTACAATGAATTGATTAATTTTGGGAAAATACAGAAACGTGTACTGTTAAGTGTGTATAATTCCATATCTGTCTATGATATCCCGACCGATTTTTCCATAAAATTGCTAGTTGCAATCGGTCCGACACAACCGAAATCGGTCCAAAACCGGCATTTTCCTGATCTCTGGCGAGTAGTGAAAAAGAAAACAATTCTACCTTTTTCAAGTAGAGACCTGTTTATTTCGAAGGTTTGACACAAACTACAGTAAGTCATGTCAAAAGGGAGTATATCCTTTCGTTGACCCAGAGACATATGTCTCTGGTTGACCACTAGATCTGTACTGTTTGATTTCCTTTGATGTAAATATCAACCGATTTAATTGGAATATTTATTACTTTGAATTAAATCTAAACATGATTGTTTTGTTTCCTAAGCTTAAGCACTAGGATGAACTAAAAAGGTGTTTCCGTAAAATGAAGAGCTCAGATGTGGTAACTCCAAAACTCAAACGTCGATTTAGATTACGTCGTTCGCCAAAACGCTGACGTCGCGTCACTTGCGTGATATTTCTCTACATACCTGGCGTCTTTGAACGCTTATAGGAACCGTATTTTCTGACGCATTTACATGAGACTTATATCATTTTAACAAAGGCAAATCGAACTAAAATGATCGCTGAAAAAACGAAAATCGAAAATTTTGGCCATAAGGTGGGTTTTCTCACGTCGCTCCCCATATATATAACACAGAAGAATCATGAAAGGATAAACTGTCACCACGAATATAAACGAGATGACACTGTACATCGTTCATCCAAAGTGAACGATTGTTAAAAAGTTATCTTCATCGTTTAACACTGCACGCATTTTCCTTGGTTTCCATCAATCAACAAAATTGGCTTTTATGCGTATAATCTAATGTACTTATGTACATGTTTTGTCCTATTGTTCGTAACGCGCATGCGTTAGGATGGCGCGGTCTGGACCAGATTGATTCCAAAAACAATGTAGGTCATAGCTGATATCGAGAAAAGAACGAATGGCATTGATTGTAACCCTTAGAATGCTGGGTAATCTTCTAAAAATAGATTGTTTTGTCGTCTGCTTTCCAAAACCTTAGGTACCTGCTTAAATTTTGATGAGGAAAACTATTCAGAGTAGCAAACAGGTTAGATACAGGCCAGCTACCAATTTACTTGGCGGCTGGCCTGGATCCATCCTTTTTGCATAAGCTTTAAGTCGGCTCCAGCACCATAAGGGTTAGTCATTTTCCTAATACAGTCTACTCTGAAAGTCTTCTCTGCGGATGTCATTTGAAAACACTGAGACATAAGAACTAAGTCTTTTCGTGACGAGTAAATCGTCATTGTGTTTCATTAATTGACTGTTTACTATATCAATAAAAGGTTTGATTTTGTTTGATGGCACGTTTGAAGCCGTCTGCTTTTAATTGATAAAGGAAAAGGGTTGAGGCATCGTGACAGTCAAACCAGAAAATTAGTCAGACGAACAGACAACCCGTGTAATTAGAATATACTTTAAACTTTCGGTATACAAAAAAACTGTGTCATACTATTTCGCCTTTGTTTTAAAGGAGAGTTAGACATTAAGCATTGGTCATTGCTTATTTGAAAATAATAATAATAATAATATCTAAGGCCTTATGTTGACATGAAGACCAAGCATAGAAATAGTTCTGAAGATAACCGAAAACAAAACATGATGGCTTCCAAACTGAATCGAATATTTTCGTTTGTCTATGATTGTGAAATGTGTTTTTAATATCTCTTACTGAGTTGAAACTGCATCTTTATTTGACATTTACGGTACATACACGACATAAAAAGAAACAAAATCAATTAGAGAATATTTTAATGCTGACGGTTCGATCATTCGCTATATCGATAAGACTTTATTTTTGGCGCGGAAGTCATTACGTTAATTAGAACGCTCAATTAGTTTTATCTGATTTACGAATGCTTTGCTGCAGAACAACTTTATACTGCGTAAGTGAATTCTGACGACTTTCGAAGAGTGTTTTATGAGTTTCAACACGCAATTCGTGTGCAATTGCTGTTGATGACAATTTGATGAAATCTCTTGGTGATCGTTCAACACTTAAAGTTTGGCGGCTTTTACCAATAAGTTTTGGTAATCTTCTGGACAGTTTCGCGTCATGAAACTTTTGTATTGTTCTATTTAGTGACCAGGGACTCATAAGTGGCGGAGGATTACTATATACATTTAAAGATAATATTATCCATTAACAAACCAATCATTTCGTGGATATATCATGGTGATCGTAATACAACCAAAGTGGGCAAGCTTTTACCCATGCTTTGTCGACTATCTTCAGGACGTTTTTATCCTCAATCAAATTTCATTTTGTTTTTGTATGATAGACGACACAAATGTCAATACCCTTTTTGATTCAAGACCGTACTACCAACCAACAAACCAACCAATCAACCAAGAAAGCAAGCAATAAACCATCCAATGAACTAAGCAATCATTTAAACCTTCAGCAAGTACATGGCTAGAGATATGAATCCTACACATGCGATCCTATTTACTAAGATAATCTAACAGCGAGTGAGGCTTATTGGTCACGAAAGGGTTAATATCCTAGCGAGGGCATTGTTTAATAATTCATATCGTGAAGCGGGTCTTGTTAAACGTTCATTCATTGCGCTAGAACGTGTCGATACTACCACGGTGACAGGCTCAAACAACCGGAGTAAATAACGAATCTCCATGATGTTCTTTTTGTTTGTATATCTTTCTTTCTATTTCCATTTTTCCCTAACAACCTATACAGACATGTCTTCATATAATGAAAGAGAAGCAAACGTTTTGGTTGAATTAGCACCACAATAAACCTAGAACAGAACATCTTTGTTGTATATGTTCAAAGTCTATTGTCGCATTACGACTGAATATATATTGAAATGGCTTGTAAACTCCACTACTTTGCTGATGGTCGCCCTGTCAACATTCGACAAGGGCTCTTATAAGAACAATCATTGCTTTCGTTTCTGGTGGACGTCAGTAGTTCTGTGGAAGATTGTAGCCATTGTAAACGCAATGTCAATTACTGATCATGTATTCGGGAAACACAATATAGAGCGATTAATTAAATTTGAAAGAACTTTAAACAATCGATGTAAAATGAAAATGAAAACACTGTATTACTTTCATGTAGCTTTTACAATGAAATAAACCACAACAAATTGGTTTATACAATGAGGTCGAAAAAAAAACCCAAATAACCCGCATATTCCTGCAATTCATTTGTTTATGTGGGATTTAACGCCATTATTTGTTTAGTTATGTGGCGTCTTCCTTTGGTTCACAAGTACTATACAGAGCTCTGAAGTGTTTTGCCAAAGGAAACACCAACGAAACAAAAGGTGCCGGCGTCTCTCGAACCAGGGACTCCCGAGTTGTAAGATCGCCACCTTAACCATTGGACCACTCAGGACCCTGCTGTACATTGTCACCGGATAAAATCACTATAAATATCGACTATAAATCACAGCTATAAATCACGACTGTCCTTAACACTTAGAATGCTGGGTAATTTTATATAAAATAGATTTTTGTGTCGTCTACTTTCCAAACCTTATATATCTGCTTAATTTGGCTGAGGAAAGATACTCTGAGTGGCAAACAGGTAAGATCAAGGCCAGCTGCCAATGTACTTGGTGACTGGTCTGGATCCAACCTTTTTGCATAACCATAAAGTCGGTTCTAGCGCTAAAAGGGTGAAATCCAGGCATCATTAAGAACTAATAATCAAAAGGGCAAAAAAAGAAACGGGGACAATTTTCTCTTAATGATCCACTTTTGTACGTCATTGACAATACGTTCATTCCAATAACGTTACGGTATGGGAGAAAATCAAGATTGGTGGGATTTGTGTCAAATAATGACAAGAATCAGATGGCGTCAACTGTATATGCCGATCTTATTTAATGCGTTCAGCTCATGTTTGATTTTCTGCTTCACAAAAGCTTTTTTATTTGGAAACAATTTATCAGGCCAAACGGGAAGTATCAATGCAGATCAGACTGCTTTATATTTGAACGCTCAACACTCGCTTGACGTTTCACCGACGATTTTCCCACAGTCCTTGCGGGGAGTTAATATGTTCTATGAAGTTCGTGCGGACATTAACGGTTTCCTTGCCGACAATTTATTTCCGTTTCGGCCTAAAGCCTTAATGTCGAAATCGTCCGAAAGGTTGCGATTTAAGACTGGTATGCCCCAAGAGTATGGCTCCTGGTCATAAAGAAAGAAATCACTGAAACTAATGCCAATTACAGAATCGTACAGTGCGGAACGTAATAAAGGTTCCACTGTTTTACTGAGTTTTTGAGCTTTACTCCTATTCAAACAGTGTTTCAATCGAAATTAACCGGTGACTGTATCAATTTTGCTTTTGGTATTCTCTAACCAGTAGGGCAAAAATATCCTTGAAACAATAGTCTAGTTTGTAAATTTCAAATAGTGTCTAAATTTAACATCTGTAGCAGAATTACAAATGAGTTTCTTGCACGCAAGGGCTCCAATAAAATATTTCCCAAAAGCAAACTGTTTATATTTTTTCATAATTTTGCACTGTAAAGAACTCCATAGCGAGCATTATTATTTTTTATGAAAACTCTGTAACTTGCAATATAAGTAAAGTAGTTATTTCGAAATGACTGACTTACATTCCAAACGAACACATTTGTCCTGTGATGAGAGTAAACAAAAAAATCGACGCATTTGATCAATTAATCATACGTCGGAAACAAATAAGACTGAGCCAGGATTCAAACTAGGGAACCACGTTCTCGATGTCGAGCTTTCTACCAACAAGGTTACTGAGGTTCATCGTTATACACAAACATCGTTTTGTTGCCATAGAACCGAGATTGTTCTTATCGCACCTTGTAAGTTAATATCCATTTGTGCATGAATGTAGACCGAGTTTCCAAGTCTCCGGAGAGCAGGACTGGACATAGAACGCCAGATATTGTTGCTGATATTTCTCTCGCGTAATTACTAAAACATTGTTTGAATAGAAAAGTGGTCGCAGTTACAAAAGATCCATTTATGAGAGTCATGTAACGTCTCATTCATTCACAATTCATGTTCAACATACATTCAGTCATGGTTTTACACCGTGTTAACATTGCTTCACAAAAGAATTGATTTCAAAATCTATTAGCACTGTGCTAGGAAATATATCTTTGCCAAGCGGCACATGCTTTTGATTTGAATAGCTAATTGCCGATCTTGTTGATAATATACAAAAATATATATATTCACGCATGATATATTATGGCAAAAAGGTCTGGTCAAAATTTCGATCAATTTTAACCGCGATTTCCCTTATGTTTCTACTTTTTGACGGCGTTTTTAAACATCTTTATTGCTAAATCTATCAAAGTTCTTGTAAACCAACGGAACCACCATTTTATTTCGTGTATAAAAAGCCGTCGCTTTCTCGAATACGTGTACAGTACGGTATATCTTACGGTCAAGTACGTCTTTAAATAATTGATAGTCGGATTCCAGGAAATGGGAGAACTTGAAGTACGGAGCAATGTTCGTGAGATGATGCCTCCCCTTTCCCTCATTTATTATAAACAAGCATTCAATGGAGGGAATTTCTGGGAATACTGTGTCAGGAGACGAAATAGGGTTCTTATCATTTGACACAATGTGGACGGCCTGTTTTTATTATTATATATCTATATAATGTGCACCAACTGGGTTTCTGCATACTTGGCTGGGGAAATTTATAATTTAATCTGATATTGTAATTTTCTTGATTTGCATAATCTTACATCATTTCAATTATGTGATGTAATCATTTTCCTAAAGCTGAGTATTTGATTGTTTGTGTTCTACTTGTAATCATTTATCGTCATTTACTAAGAGAATAAATGACATAACCTCATACCTATGTTGTCTGTTTTTTATTATTTTATGTTAGATATCAAGTTTATTCATTATGTCGAGGAGTTGTGCAGATAAAATATGGGTTTTATATCGCGTCAAAATTATATCAGTTGTAATGCGATGCGAAACCTTTAATGATTGAGAAAGACCCCAAACTTTATTGCCTATAAGGGCTGTTCAAGCCGGGTAGAAACATCAGTATTCCGTTAGTCTGTTGGAAGACTGTCTCTTATGATCCGCATGTTTGAGATATCCAGCTTTTCATTTTTATCAGATTTTAGGAATTATAATTAAAAGAACGTATTGGTATTGCTGATAACGCAGTTATATTGCCGAAAAACAAGCTAGCACACGGAATATACAACAAATAAATTTGGTTTTCATACGAACCTTAAAATTCTATCATTGGTGTTAATTTGCCTAAATAACCTGTGTTTATGAAGATAAAATGTTTGAAACCTAGTTTTTCATTGGCGATGGTTCAATGTTGAAAAAGTCAAGAGGAATGTGCGTGGAAAATGGACAATCAAATTCGTGTCACTATTGGTTTGATACTGATATGTTATCTTCAACTAATAACAACCAATCCGCATTTTACAATATAGAGTTTTCTTTATTCTCCAAGATTCGTTTTGAATATAGCACAATAATTATCTAAATATCAACAGCCACCGAAACTAAATTCATAACATCTACAATAACAAGAATACTGTTGTGTACTGTGTATTATATGTGGAATTGTCAATAAAACATATTTAAACTAAACCATAGTAATGATGAAAATAACCACACAAAAAAACATAATCATAAATAAATGAATAGGTGAAAAAATAAAACGGTTGTATATACCTGTACATGAACAAGTCTCCCGCTATAATTCCCAACAATACAAATAAATAAATCTCAAATCGCAGAATCGATCGGCGCTCTCCGAGTAGATAGTAGATGGAGGTTAAGCTGTATTTGTATCGATTTCTAACGATAATTCCGCACAAATCAATCTACAAGTCATTTCCTTCCGATCTTCCCATTCTTCGCTTTAATTCATTAGAAGAGGCAAGATTGGATTCCCATCGTGCATCAGTACGATGAAACCCGAAGTGATCCGCATGATATCGGAACCCCGGCGGTAAGGTGCTTAGAGAAAAGAACTTAAGACCTAACAGCTCTGGTTTTATTCTCGATTGCGGCCAATTATTTCACGGTGGTATGTGGAGCAAGACACATTTCCTGGCCTAGTACTGATAGGTTATCAAGGGAGCATGTAACATATTTCTCAAGAGTGAGCCTTATACATTAATGGGAAAAAAAAACAGAAATATGAAGGTGGTTTAGGTCGAATGCGGAGTATTGGGGTATGAAGCCAACCTAGCTCGATAGTTGGCGTGCCTTTTCAACCCGAGTTTATTTAGATTAGAGAGAAAACGTGATGGCTATGGGTACGCCTGGCTTTATTGTTTACTTATTTACTTAAGTTATAAATATTGTACCTGTCTCTAAAGTAGGCTAAAAGATACGCACAATTAGGTCGAACGTCTTGGAGTGAATCATAATTGCTAACATAAATGAACATGTAACTATGTTGCATATAACAAATTTTCTTTCTTAGCCTTGTCTCATTGAAAATGTTTGTGTAAATCAAACTTGACTAAATTGACATGCGCCGTTTCTGCGATGATTTACTTCAAACGAATGGAAACTCCTCTCAAAGCAGCAACCAAACCACAAGTCTCGTTTCTCAAATAAATGTTATCCCTTGGCGATTGAACAATGGATTAATGTCGAAAGTGGATATCTGTGCTCATTCCCAAACAAGATACTAGCTTCTAAACGTATTGCAGTTGGTCCAAGCTGGGCAATAAAGACAATATATTTTACGAACTTTTGGGAGGGGGTATTTCATCGTGAGTTCATTTAAAGGAAGAGCGATGCGGCAATTAGGTTTTGTATCGATACTGAGAGTATCTTATATTCCTTATTTTTATCAAGTCTACAAACATTACCAGAAGTTATCTATTTTAACCGATATAATAATAAAATGTTTTTTCTTTTAGATTATTTACAATATGACAAAATCTTGGTTTATAGCGCTGAATCAAAGAAATGTGGATATGACAATAAAAAACGAATAAGACCAGGAAATGTATTCTATGGACGGATAGAAATAATTTACTTTTTTGTAACAAAAAACGGACTATTCTCCATCGGCAAAAGAAAACGAGTTTGTAGATTCTATTACGAATTTGCTGATATGAACACGTACATTGTAGTTCCCTTTTCAAAACGTTAGCTGAATTTAAAAGTCGTCTTCATTAGAACCATAACACCCATCGCTTGTTTTCTTTAAGAGTTAGCCAATACGTGTGTAAAACACCAATGGGAGAATATACGAAAAGCATTCTGCCAGGCTATTTCTTTTCAATGACTTAAAATGTTTTTCTTATACTACACAACTGTCGCATGCTATTCCTTTATATTTAAAACAGTAATGCAAAGGGATCACGTATCAAACACAGGGTGGCGAAATCAGTTATTTGTATTGCCCATCTTGTCCAAAAGGCTCTACGGACAAGTGAAACTTTACTGAAATATACTATATAAATAATCATTATACAGACAAGAGCAAAAAAACCGTTTTGCATTTATTGAGAAATCAATCATAGTCGTATTTCGCCACCCCTGAACAAAAAGAGAAAACTACAAACTAGCAGACGAAAACCCACCTGTTACTGCGTATAAAACCCAATTCAATCCACTTAAGCCACACCACGACTATTTAAAAGAGCTCACTCGTCTAAATAAATCCACACAAAATGTATCAATATTGTCCCAGAGCCATTCGCAGGCCGCGCACTATCCGAAATACAGCGAATATCGCGAATATTATTCCACGCGGACTACTTCGGCAGTCACCGCACTGTGTCCCGTGAAATATTTATAAGTTCAGAAATCGATGCTGGATGCATCGCGAATGAACCTGCTATAAAGGCGTGAATGAACAGCGACGCAGGAGAAAATCAACAATCATGCTTGTGGAAAAAACAATCGTCACGGATCAGCCGTGAAGAGGTCATAGGCTGATCACAAACGGCACTTTCCGTCTACCCGTTAACAGTGTGATCAGAGGGTGAGCTTGTTGAATCAGTTAAATTCGCAGGTCAGGCACTCAAAGAGTGAGCTGACAGCTCTTTGATGGCACTTGCAGCCTACCAGGGTAGTGAGCGAAATGTTTATTTGTTCGTTATAATGGGGATCTATATTGCGTTAGCTTTCGTTACATTGCAATACTGGGCTCAGCACCGGTGGAGAAAAACCCCTTACTTGATCGTATATATAATAAGGGCTGGTCAAGACGGATAGAAACACCTGCATTCTATGTGTTAGTTGGTACATTACTCATGAACATCGACTGACATGCATCTAAAGATGGATACTGACAGACAACTATGCAACAGTAAACATTGTCTGATCCAGAACAAGGCATTCAATCGTAAGGGATTGCTTGAAAATTGCTGTAGCAGAAACGTGCGCATTTTTATGAATGTTTGTTTGTGAATGGTGGATATCAATCGAATATCAGCCGGAAATCAAAAGTGACGTGTTTGCATTTTTACGGCGAATATTTTCATACCGCAGGCCTGAGATAGAGAGAGAACGCACATTGCCAAACATTACAGCCGAAATGTATGAATTCAATTTATATTTATCAAAATGTACTGACCTCCCAAGGGGACACATGTCCCTCTCGGGTGATGTGATCAAACATAATTATCATTGAATTAAGCATTAAAACTTGAATGCATCTAGCGCCATTGCATCTCAAAACGCGTATACTAGATTAGAACTTTATAATACATTGTATATACAGAGCACCAGAAAACACTTTTCCCGTGCTAACTTCAGTCTTTCTCCCAAAAACTCTTTATTGTGAATACTTATTTGAATCTGTATCTATTCATTTTATCTATATAGGGTTTTACATCGCGTCAACTATACTTCAGTTATATTGCAATGCCTGACATTAAATGATGGAGGAAGACGCAATCAGTGATAATTTTTGGCCCAAAAAATCTCATAACATTTCCCCAAAACTCATTTCTTTCATTCATTTTAATCATTTTTCTATATAAAAACCCATTGATTTTTAAGTTTTGGTAAAAAAAAAAAGCCCATTGATTAAATTAAGAAAAAAATCACTGGCCATACTCAACTGCCCATAAGGACTGGTCAAGCCGGGTAGAACCATCGGCATTCTGTAAGTCAGTCGGAAGACTACCTCCAAGAATACAAATGCCGTCAACAGTTTTTATACCCTTGCGGAGAAGGGCCATTTGATCATTTAAATTGACTTGTCGAGATAACTATAAAGGGCATCAACAAACTGGAGTATTTGGAAGAGGTTTTGAATCATTGCATGCGAAACGTATAATACAACTTATGTTTGAATCGGTGATAAAAGTTTTAAAACGTCTCTTAACGTGAACCAAGCGTCCCTCCTTTCCATATCGCAACAGATTAAACGAGTTTTACAGACGACAACTGAATAGAAAATAGAATTATAAATATGTATTCCTGTGATAGCGAAAAAAACTAATCTAGCAATGATAAAACCCTGAAAAATTGCTTACAGAAGCATTTTTACTAGATATCCAAAATCGTAAATAGATGTTACACAGATAAAATATGACATGTTGTCGAACAATAGAACGTGTCTTTATGAACCAAGTCACATTTCCTTACTGCTGCCTTAAAATATTTTTGCAGCAGAATGCAAGTTATATTCAGAGTTTTATTTAGAGTTTGGTAAACGAATAACATTTCCCGGAAGCGTCGAAATCGAAACTTCCGGTTTTTGTCACGCAGGTGCAATGATAAGGTACTCGCCTTGTATGTGGAAGGTTTGAAGTTCGGTCCGTACAGAGAGATACACAACAAATTAAGACAAGACAATACTTGTACTGGCTTCACACTTTCATACTTTATCGAATTTGGGATGGAATTACATGCACAACTTCGAAATGATTCTGAGTAAAGATGATAAGGCAGTACCACACCCGGTAAGGTCTGATGCCAAAGAGAGGATGTATGCGAAACCAGTCACAAACTCGAGTACATGTATTGTGAAATGCTTTAATTGAGAAAAACTGTTGAAAATGGAGTTAAAACCCGAGCACAATCGGACATATGACGAGCATAGAACTTTCTAATGAAGAAAGACGCCTCTCTCTGTCTTTCTGACTACGATTCTTTATTTCCGGTCCCGAGGCACAGCTATATGTTAACATTGCGTGACTCGGTAAACGCCGATGGGAAAACGATTTCCGAAACAATTTCTGGGTTTTATGGGTCCTTGTGACGCACGTCATTTCGAAGTTTATATTCTTTTGGGAAACGAGAAAGTACTCATACGAGAAACATTTTATTCAACCAATTATGATTTCAAAATATTAACTTTTCACAGAAGCAAAATCTTTCAAAAACATTCAGATTTCAATTATCTGTGAAGTATTTCCATTTCGATTGATAAGAAAAGAAATGTCATTCAGGCAAGAGTTTGTCTCATTCAAACCAATATATCGCTTCTCCAAAATCGTGACGGCACGTAAATAATTCTGCGATTCTATAAGAACCATCTGCGCAGTACAGTAGAACAGAATATTGATAAGAAGCTTATTGTATCTATTTATATGTGGTTTGCCGTAGTTCTAAACAATTCGTTATCGAGAGTGAATCTAATAATCTTCAAGCTTCAATCACAATCAATGTAAAATAAATACCTTTAAAACTTTTTTTAAAGACTGTTGGGCTATCTGTCATCGATCTAAGGGTGAACACGTGTACTACCAATTTTGACCTGCAACATGCCTTCCATCCCTTATAATAATTCCATTACCAGGAAGTCATTACTTTAATATATTGATTTATTTATTCTTCATGTGTTTACATCACATCAACATTTTTTCAGTTTTGTTACAATGTCCGGCTCAAGGTGATGGATGAAGATATGGTCAGTGACATGCTATTTTGTATACATGTACATGTACATCTAAACGAACAAGTTAAGTTAATGTTGGTTTCCGAGACAGGTCCTATAAGGGTCCTCTTCGCCAGTGCCGTATCAACAATGTTTCAGTTATGTAACGATACATGGAGCGCTCTGACTCTATGACAACGTGATCGTCATGGTTAAAAGTAACTGAACTGAACCGTTTCCACAGATGTCCCATGGTCGATTTTCTGCCAGACAAAGTTCAGACAATTTAAGTGATCGACAGTTTAAACGCCCCTTACAACACATTTCCATTATGGCGAATATCAAGCTTCTTCCAATGGTGACTCGTAAATAAGATTAAACTCGGATAAAGGCAAGTTCGTCGCTTTGTTATAACACTTGGTGGTTTGTCCCATGTGAACTGTACTCTGGGGTCAAAAATACCGGCCATCGATTTGGCTGTTCTAAGCAGTTTCAGAGTTCTAAATGATGGACGCATCGTGGTCTTTTACACACAATACAAGTACATGTATTTCAAAGACTTAAGTTGATAAAGGTTTTAAGTTATTTGAGGTTTTTGATAGATTTGAGTTTTATTATCACTCCATGCCAGAACACAAACAGCACACTGCGAAATTATGGTTTGAATCTTAGTAGACTTCGTTTTGATCAGACTGGTGCCAATAGACCAATGTTCTTAAACTAAAACATCATTACAACGGTTGCATTCCATATTAGAATTCTATATTATATCGTCAATAGTTTGTGTTTAGGTTATAGAAAAAAAATCACAGTTCTTTAAAATTTCGAAATGATTTCGGGGATATCTGTTAAAATTTGTGAGAAGATTACATTTTTGAACAAATGGCGTGCTGATTTTCCTTTCACGAGTGTCAACCTTTGTTTATGAATCCAAGAGTTTTGGCACCCCAGCTCTGCACGGATAACTGTATATTCTTTATGCATTGATTAAAACTTGCAATTACATCAATTACCCACAACATAGTTCTTAAAGTAACGAAGTAATAAATGAATGAATGAATGTAGTTTAAAGGCGCATCGACAGCTAAGGTCATTGACCGCGCATTATGATGATGTGGATTTCAGTTATCTGCATGTTAAAATGTATTTGGTTTAAAAAAATTAAATAAGAATATGTAATGAATGAAGTAATGAAGTAAAATTACTTTATTATAAAACTGTTTATATATTTTGCTGCACTGAACGATACATGTTGCGCTTTGATTCATCATCCATATTTGATTGTACTTTTGATGACATGCAGTCACATTGAATAGAAGACATTACATATCAAAGGAAATTGTAGTGTTACTTCAATAATATCATATGAACGACCAACTCGTTTCTATGGATACGTGTATCTAATACAATCTCATTAAAATTAACTCTTGTAATACGCTACTACACTTTTGCAAACAACATGTAAGTATGAACAATGTCTAGGCCCATAGGAGTGTAATGCCAAAGCTGGTTTCCTCGATAATCTGTCTTTTATACAAAATATCAAGACAAAAAACTCAAAAACGAAGTGTGATAGTATTACGCAGAACACGTACTAACGATGGCCTAAATATAACGGAGGGGGGGGGGAGGGGGGTAGAGGGTCTTTTACATGCATTGTTTCAAGAACTATCCAATAGAACCTATATTGAGTGGTCTCATTAAATTCAGCCGTTGAGGCAATTATAGTGGGCTTTTAACAATCAATTACAAAGCTTTCTAAAGGAACTCGTGTTTTGCCTGGACCTCTGATAACAGCCAAAAAACATAAAAAAAAACATTTTAATTATCCCACAGTATTGACTTAAGATACAGCTCAAACTTTGCAAACATCTTGAAGATTAAAATCACAAATATATATTTTGGAAAAAAGAAAATTGAAGTATGTTTATTAGGTCATGCCATGGCATGTATACTAATTCGTGACTGTATGCATCTTTTTTATCGTCCCAAAGTCATTAAAGTGTGCAGGGGCCTCCGTGGCCTAGTGGTTAGAGTACATAACTTGAAATCACATGGCCCCTCTCCGCGTGGGTTCAAATCCTGAGAGGGATATGGATTTTCATGAGAGCCAGTCTCCCGACTGATTTACGGAATGCCGATGGTTCTACCCCCCTTGACCAGCCCTTATGGGCAGTTGAGTATGGGGTCTTCCTCCATCATTAAGAGTCGGGCATCACTACATAACTGAAATAATGTTGATGTGATATAAAACCCATATAAAAAAAAATTAAAGTGTGCAGCAATCACTTTCGAGTTAAGATACAACTCTTAATATCATAAACATCTAGTCGAACAAAATCGTAAATATATAATTTGGAAAAAAGAAAATTGAAGCATATATTTTGGAAAAAAGAAAATTGCAGATGATAAACTTTCCCTTTTTCCAGAAATGTTTTCTAAAGTCGGCTGAATTATTTTTTTTTAAAACGCTACTCATTTAGTAGGGTCCAAAACTCCAGAAAAATCAATATTTCTAGTGTAAGGGAGCAAATTCAATCAGAAATTTAAGATTAAGTCAGTCACGAGTAGCTTCCCTTAAACGAAATTTCTAACTTTTCCATGGCAACATGTAATGGCTACCCTTCGAGTTTATCAAGCAAGCTATTTCTTAAGCACAACCAGGGAAAAAACCCTGTCCCTGCAATTTATTGAAAATAACATATTTCCCAAAGATCTTGGTTTTGGTTAAATAAGATCTAGTGGCAAAGAATTCTCAACGACAGAACATTTTCGTTCGGTCAATGTAAAAATCTATAAATAACCCATTCTAAAAATATCGCGTACATGTTAATAGTTTCATCGTCGCCTGGGGGTCAGAAACGTAAAGCACGTTTATAAGTGTTTGGAGAGACTTGTTAAAAGTTATTCACCTTGCACGTTCGAAGGACAGACAATACGAAATACTTGCTTTGATAATACAAATAAATTAATAAACATTTCGGTGTAACGTTGCGCTTTGATTTTGCTGTTTGATTATCTCCCCTTGAACAATTAGATTAAACCGACGACTGCAAATGATTGAAGATTGTTAAAATAGATCTTGACTTGTTTACCTACCTTTCTTCTGTATTCAAAGTGGTATCTGTTCCGATCACAACACAAATGTTCTTTATTTATTCGAGATAACTTCAACAAAGTATCCATGCAATTCTTGGTAATCGTCCATTTTTAATGTTGTGCTTCCAAAACGAGACCATTATGGGAGGTAACGCACGTAATACTTGTTAAGTTTGGTTTATATGAGTTATTTCTCTTTGACTATGTTTAGATCATTGACTGTCTCAGTTATTGAATCAAAATGTAGTCTTATTATTTACCGTTTTCGTGACAATGATCCTTTGGAAAGGTCGTTTTGATATGATTCGTTGACTCTAGAAATTTCCAACTGTGAGAAAGATTTGTAAAAAACGCTTTTTGTCATTTGTTTCGATCTCGTATGGGATCAAAAGTTTTCGCCAAAGTGGAATTAATGGGAGATAATCCATTTAAAATGTCTTACTTGCGTTAACTTGCATTTTACGAGTTATTTCTCTTTGATTATTTTTTCAGAAAAAAAAATTGTGAAGACTCAACGAGTAAAGTATTATCACTCAAACAATATATATAGTTGTCTGTAACATTTAGATTGACATAACACTCGTTTTTTTAAGCTTATATTTTTTCTAAATGTGGTAAATATGCAAAAACATTCTTTGAAAGCAATTTTTTTTCTTTTTAGAAGTAACTAATCGGGTTTGTCTAAAAAGGTTAAAAACGACTCTATGGGTTCACAATTCGATTGTAAAGCAATCTGCCATTTTAGGTTTTACAATATATCCTATTTGGTCTCCAGCTTTTGCTTTAAAGTTTGGCCAGTAACGCATTCTCATTGGGAAATGGGTGAAAGAGGAAAGCTCATTATATATGTGAAAGCTCTTTGAATGTGTTTAATCATGAATCCATTACTCTTGAGGATAAAGAAATTTGAAATTTAAAAACAGCTCAATTCATTTTCAAGAGAAATGATTATACAAATAAAGATATTTTGATCTTCTATGCATAGGAAAGATGATTTAATTTTGCAAATATATAAACATTTCGTTTTGCATCATTTTGTGTATTATAAGTTCATTTCTTTACATACATCAGAGCAGAGACATAGATAACAGAGATTGGCAACTCCTTCTTTACCTATAGCCGGTTTCTGCGACATCTCGCATGACGCGTTATTTAGCGAGACCTTGCGAGATCTGTCTATCGACGCAATTTTCAACCAAACGCGAAATAGGCAACACACATTTAAGCGTGTTTTAAGTCATAATTGAATTATTTTCTTACCGAATTTACTATATTATTATTGTTAGAAAGTTTCTCCATCCAACAAGACCAATCAGCAAGCGATTATCAAAGAAATAAACATGGCATACTGCGACAAACTTGATTGAATTGTTCGCAATTTCGTGGTTGGGTGCGATGAACGTGATAATTGAGTAGTTTTAGATTCAAACTGTTCTAAAGAAGAGTTTTTCAAACATTTCCAATTCAAGTCCATTTTAAAGAAAGGGTTTGTTTTTCTACATTTCCAAATTTTCAGTGTGATATTCCTTGTCATTTAGAAGTTATTTCGTACTGAATATGTCCCTTTTACGACCCTAATGAGTTTAACCATCTTGATTTACAAGCAAAAATAAACAAAGTTGTGCACAGTAAAACTAAAAAACTATGCATTGGATCATACCATGCTTGACATTTTCCTGAAGTGTTATTTTTGTTTTATGGTTGCCCGCATTTTTAAAGTAATCTTCGCTTCCATAACGAAGTTATGCCAGGTTTACTTAACCACACAAGCATGATCATGATTTCGGCCATTTTATTTTCAACCAAAATATTTCATACTTGTACAAAGTAAAATGTTTTAATGGAGGTTTATTCAAACATTTCTAATTTATGTCCATTTTAATGGGTTAATATGATTTTGTCGATTTCCAAATTTTCAGTCTGATATTCTTTGTCATTTAGAAGTTATTGCGTACTAAATATATCCCATTTACTACCTTAATGAGATCAGCCATCTTGATTTCCAACAAAAAAATAACAAAGTTGTGCACAGTAAAACTAAAAAACTATGCACTGGATCATATCATACTTGCCATTTTCCTGAGGTGTTATTTTTGTTTTATGGTTGCCCGCATTTCTAAAGTAATCTTCGCTTCCATAACGAAGTTATACCAGGTTTACTTAACCACACAAGCATGATCGTGATTTCGGCCATTTTATTTTCAACGAAAATATTTCATACCTGTACAAAGTAAAATGTTTTAACAGAGGATTTATTCAAACATTTCTAATTTATGTCCATTTTAATGGGATAATATGATTTTGTGTATTTCCAAATTTTTAGTCTGTTATTCTTCGTCATTTAGAAGTTATTGCGTACTAAATATGTCCCATTTACTACCTTAATGAGTTCAGCCATCTTGATTTCCAACCAACATATAGCAAAGTTGTAGCAAGTAAAACTAACAAACTATGCACTGGATCATATCATACTTAACATTTTCCTGAAGTGTTATTTTTGTTTTATGGTTACCCGCTTTTTTATGGTGATTGTCGAGTTTATAACGAAGTTATACCAGGTTTACTTTACCACACAAGCATAATCATGATTTCAGGCATTTTATTTTCAATCAAAATCTTTCATTTTTGCATCAATTAAAACTTGAATTGTGTGACTTGGATTTTATCAAACGTGTTATTACTGAAAACGTCTGAATGAGTTTGAATTGATCCCGTATTAAATGCTAAGTTCTATAAGTTTCCCGTATTTTCAAAGTGATATTCCTATATAAGAAGAAGAAAATCCATTCAATTAATGGACAAAGGAATGGATAGATCTTCTTAATCAGAAACACCACGATATTTCCTTTTTCATCATGCTTCTTAATTCCGATCGCTTGCAAATATGTCAAGTGAAATGTGTCATTTGAAGAACGAAGGGTGATAGAGTCAATCACGGTAGTGGACAATACAGGCTATGATTGTAAATTGCCATCCCATAAAATATGTAGTTTGATGTCATAAAACCTTTTGATGCTAGACGATTACACAAGGAGCGTGTGACGCTAACCCTGTGTCCACTCTCTGACACCTCATTCAAATTTAATGACCTAAAGGTCCCGAAAACAAAATAGGGAGGATTTGTTCTGTTTAAAGCGTCTGTCTGGTTTTAAAAGTAGTGTGCTTTGACTTAATTTCTCGTTGAGAAATGATAATAAAAACGAAGGTGCAAGACACACTATTTGCTTTAGCTTAACATTCAAAAAGCTCACATTTCTTTTTTCTAAAATCATTTCGGTCAGCATCATGATAAGACCAGACCCTTACGTGTTTTAGAATAATTATGTACTAATTGATTTGCAATCAATATTAGAGGAATCTGCGGTAAAAGGTGTATGGAAAAACCTAGCACGTCAGTTTTTTCTTACGTGTCCTTTCGTTTACTAAAACCACCTTTACAAAAATTCTCATCACATGCATTTTAACATCATAAAATACTTTTAATTTTCTTGAATTGAAACATTTGGCTTGAAATATTGTCATGATGTATGTGGGTTTTTTTGACAAAATTAGCACTGTAAACAGTTTTGCGACACAGAATAAATGAAATGAAATGAGAAAGCAATCTTTTAATATTGACAAAAACTATCATGTCTTAGTGGAAAGTTCATGCTTTGGTTATTAACTGCAACAAAATAGAGTCACTTGATTTATTACAAAATATTATTCAAACATTTGCTTGAAAGACATTGTCGTTATGAGTACAATTCTGAATTGCATGGTAATCAAGCCTGTCTTTGAAAAAGAAGGCCTACTGGAACTTTTTGTTTTGTTTTTAACATAAAATCAATTTAATAAAATGAAAATAAAACAAAATGTCCAGAAGTTGTTTCAGATAACCAATCAGATAACCAAAACATAGCTATTTTACTATAATAAAGACGTATCAATTTCGCTTGACATCTCCCGTGGCAACGGATAAACAGGTACACACTTTCCTTATCTCGCAGAACCTCGCGGCACGCGAGAGTTTGGCGATAATTCCGGAGTTGCCAATCTCTGTTATCTATGTCTCTGATCAGAGACATAGATAATGATCTATGTCTCTGCATACATGGGTCAAATAAGTTGTGTCAATCAAAATAAAGAATAAGAACACTGACTTTAAAAGAAAGAACCAAAGAATAAGAACACAGTCGACAGAAATCTGCGACATGTGAATGCGAATGTAAATGCTCCATCTGCGAATGCTTTTAAGAGCCAGTTGAACATTGCCTGGAAAACAAAAGACAATAAATGCAATTGTGTGAGTTCCCAGCCAGCAGACAACTATAAACGCCATCTCCGCGATGCATGTAAATAATCTAAGAAGATATTAATCGGGCAAATACGAGTGGAAGTTCACGAGGGCCATCACAGATGAAGGTAAATGGAGGTAAATGTAAATGATAAGGATAAGAACGAACAGTGGATAGGGGTAACGTTGAGCGATCACTCTCGATACTTTGATCCTCAAGTGTCATTCGAAAAGTTGCGATTTGGCCAGTGGGCGAGCGTAGAGCGATTCTGACGGATTTTTCCAGGAAGTGTGCGTTACCGCCCAAGCATCACTGTTGTCAGGAGGATTTACCAATACAGTCTCCGTTGTTAAGGTAAACTAACTGTTTCTATGGCAATAGGAACAGTTTCTTAGGCGGGATGAGAAATATTGTTTTCATGAATGGTGTTGGTTTGAATTGACACGTAGACACATGGGCGATTTGTTTATCAGTGAATTTTAAGTAGGTCAAACTAAAGTGTTGAAGTCGTCGGTATGGTCTTTATTTTATACCTCATTCCCAACGCTTTAACACTATGTGTCACTCGTATCTATGTAGCGATTCCTTGACAGGAACGGTCTGTTAATTGTAATTTTAGAGAAGAATGAACAACATCCTTTTTTTAATTTATTTAAACAGTTTGTCATAATCAGAGATTACTGACACCTTGTTGGTTTCAAGCTACACAATAATGAATTGTTTGTTTAGTTTTCTACTACTTTTGGCTGATTAGTATTCACATTTTATCTGTAGTGGCATCGCAGTGTGGCATAGTAGTTAATTAGGACTTGTGACCTGATAACTCTGGTTGGAGCTCTGATTGTGGTGACTTAAATCTTCATAGAGTTTCCTTGGGCAAAAGTCTTCTCTTGGCCTAGTATTGGTTTGAAAACAAATGATAAATATCATAGTTGTCCAGACAATCCTTTTATATTATGAATGGAAAAAAAGAACATTCTATTCATTCAATTTATCAAGGTAAAGTCAAATGCCAATAAATAGGTCTATATGAAGTTGTTGGTCCAATCTTAATTTGATTGTTGATTCTTGGTGTAAAGGGTAATTATGTTGCTTTGACTGGTTTGAGTGTCAGAAAAGAATACACTTGTTAAGGCCATAAGGGCTTTGCTTGCAGTATAAAAACGATCAATTAAAATATTTGTATATAGGTACTCACCGTCATTAAGTTCCCACAATATTAGGTTTACAGAAATTATAAACAAGTTCTGAATGAACTCTGTTTTGTTACAAATATTTGTAATTTCTCTATCTTTTGTCGGGTTACTTTGGTTCTTCTCTGTATATATTGGATGGTGCCGGAACTATTCGCTTTACACTGAAAGTTTTGGTCACTAATTAGTTTCAAAAAGGTGGATTATAGGTATTCTACTGCAAGTCATAGTTATTTATAACATCTTCTACTGCAGGTGTGTTAAACTGTGAATTTATGATGGAATGGACATTAATGTAATCATTTAAAACTTGTAGGTTGGTGTGAGCAGTTTCTTCTTATCCAAAAATATGTTTTTTCTAGTCTACAAGTGGACCATCAGCTCTAAAGAATCTATATGAATATAAAGATAAGTGGCATTTTCTTTGGGATTTTAGGATGAAACCCTGGCAGTTTTTTTTTTCTTCATCAAATTGGGAAGACACCCTGGCCTGATAATAAGGAAAGTTTTATTGCTGAAATGAGAAACCAAAAATCTGGTGTAAATTCTTTGAAAATATGCATGATTTTAAAGATATCTCCAATTGGGAAGGCCCCTTTAATAGGCCTCTGATATATATTACAAAAAAGCCGTGCATTGTGGAAAAAGGATAAGTTGCTCAACACAACCAATTTTCTCCTTGCCATAGTTTTAACTGAAGTTTTCTTCTGAAGCTGTGTAAAACTGAGACTTTATAAAGGATGATTTATAGCTCTGAACAACTTGTAGTTTGGTTAAGGATTGCACTAGCATTCCAGACGACAAGAGCGTCTTCGATAATTACTGAGTATGTAAAGTTATAATTGATTTTCTTGAGAGTTTCTGACAGACAGAATGATTGAGATTGTTACACGTTATTTCGTCAGACTGTTGTCAAATCGCTATATAGGCAAAGTATCAAGCGTAAATCTATGGAAGGTGGGAAATGCAGGAAAGTATAAATAATCCGCAGTCTTCTTTCATCAGGTTTCTAATCTTTTACTCCATTTTACAGCATCTGCTACTGAAATCTATAGAAACCTCTGCTATGAAAGGATAAATTGCTCCTATTTAGCAATAAAAGTTTTGTCACAATGGTCATTACCCAAAAACTCAAAGAAACAAAATATTTGTCATACATTATAAATGAGTGTTGTTTGCTTTTCTTTTCTATTTGGATTGATCACATTAGTTCCATTTTGAGTGATTATGAAGTATTTCAACTCAACTAATAGGATTCATAAATCATATATTTCATATAAATATGATCTTTATATATTGATATATTTATTTCAAACCTTGTGTTGGTGGCAGAAAAAAATTAACTGATTCCCTTGCAGCATGCAAAATAAACAAATCACGTAGTATATGAAAATAAAAGTTACGGATCTATTTATGAATACTTAACAATTGCATTTCTAACTAAAGAAGCTTCTTTCATGTATTCATGCAAGTCTAATACCCCCTTTTCCCTCTTGTCTAAATCATAACCACCTTCAGGAATCTGGTTTTCAATGAAAAATTACATTCTTTTTGATATGAAGATAATTATAAAAAGTAAGTGCAAAAGGTTGAAGTCCAAGAATATTGTTCTTTTATCACAATTGAATAATAACAGCAACCAAAATCAGAGGAACCAATATTGGTTTAGACCTTAGGTATATATGTCTTTGTCGAGGGGTTTTGGATGACTAGCGGAAGCTTTTTCTTTATCTAGGCTATTGTTGACATTGTCAACCAGGAGAAATAATTAGATGACCTATGGAATTGCCTCACAGAAAATAAGACATATTACTGGCTCGGTAAGAATTCAATTAGACTCTGAACCTTTTCAGTATTCCAGAATGATCTATAAAATAGCATTTGTATCTCTGAAAGAGGAGAGTGAAGAAAACATCAGAGGTGGTTATGAGAGAGCATATCAAGGGTTCTGTGCAAGACAGTAGTAAGTTGTTCACAATGTGAAGAACTTATTTTAGTTGTGCACTTTATCCTTAGTATTAGAGCGAGAGACTACCGGAACCATAGATAGGTTAACTAACCACTGCAATAATATAGAAAATCTGTTGAAATGGTGTTAAACTCTGATCCAATCACCATCCATGATCCTTTCCCTATTTAGCCCATATACATCCAATGGCTCAATCTATTAAGGGAAGTCTCGGGTAACTTCTTCTTTTATCACAATCATTTCTATTTGGTATCACAGAGTGTGCGCTAAATGACCTTAGCTGTCAATACGCCTTAAAACACCATTCATTACTATATCTCGAGTATTTGTGAACTTTTTTGATAATTATATTATATGCCTACTTGATAATGTTATTGGATGGTGGTATCTTTTTGGACCAATACAAGGGAATAGGTTTGATGGAGAAAGGGTTATTTGACTTGCGCTGTTGCTAATTTAGTTTACCTTCCTATTTGGGTGTATTATATGGAAAAAGGATTTGACTTGTTCTGCGGTTAAGTCAGTTTATCTTCTGTTTTGGGTAGAAGTTTATGGATAAAGGGTTTGATTTGCTCTGTTACTAATTCAGTTTACCTTCTGTTTGGGGTCGTGTTATATGGATAAAGGGTTTGATTTGCTCTGTTACTAATTTATCTTCCGTTTTGGGTCATATTTCATGGAGGAATGGTTTGAAGCTAGACTGGCTCTGGCCACTAATTCTATTTACCTTCCTTTTTGGCCTGTATTTTATTACTACCTCTCACATCTTGTGTAAATAATTGTGGTGATGATGTGCTAATGTCGGCGGGACCTTGATGTGGTCTTCTCTTGTCTGGGCGACGCCTACGTGTGATCATGTGATCAGGATTAGACAGAGTTGCTGAATTATGGAGGGGTTGACAATTTGGTATTACTCTAAAATTTGTTTTTGTATTGTAACCTGCCATTGGCTTGCATGTGACCTGAATTAGACAAAGGAACTTGGAGGTGGCCATTTCTTAATGTTATTATTTTGTTTGTTGTTTTTTTGTTTTTCTATTAAAGAACAAGGTTCACTTTTGTAGTGTCAAAATTATAGTACATGCTTTCTGGATAACCTACAAGTACTAGGCTTTGGAATGTGTCTTGCCAAAGGTTACTTCATGGTGTAATAGTTGATTGCAATCGCCACCCTGGTTGAACCTTCTATAGCCTAGGTGCTAACCATTATATCATTGTAGAGATTTTTGCAAAGGTTGCGATAAAAGGAGTATTTTTCTTTTCTTGCTTGGCTCTCTATATCTTGTTCTCAACTTGATATTGTGGTTACTCATTAGAATTGAATCAGCAAGGCCATTCCAATGTGTTAATGCATTCAGGGCTATTTATAGTACCAGCACCTGTCTGGAAATGAATATTTGAAAAATTAAATCAAAGAACTGGCTGGGCTGATGATAGTTTAACTGTCAGTCTACAAACTGCATGATATCCCAACATACATCATTGTCTATTCGTTACTATTTGTAACTAAATTCACCATTCCCTACTCAAAAATAATTTCTTTAAGCCAATTGATTGACGTAATGGAAATAACGGTGCCTCAAGTATCTCAGCAAACACAGAATTGAAAATGTGGGCGAGTTTTTCCATGTGTGCCAGTTCTACATCACCAGGGTCTCAATGTTAGTTAGGGTCTGTTGAAATTAGTTGATCGACTGTGAAGCTTAAGATCAGGGGCGTATTTAAGGATTGTTTAATTCTTTCTCCTGATGAACCTCTTATCCTTTTGACACTATCCTATAGTATAGGTTCCTACCCTATATCATGATGATAAAAACGTTTATGCCCATTTTCGTCATTAGCTGTTGATTTCAATCTAAAACAGTCCTGTATTACCAATGGTTGGAGTGGAAGACTTGTAACTACTGAGTCTTTGGTTTGATTCCCACCTGTGCAAATAGTTTTGTGGGTTTGCCCTCATAGTGGCAAGCACTTCAGACAACTTTGCATCTTTTTTCCATTATATATGTAGAGGTTTTTCACTTGAGAGTTTAAGGCCATTGTACTTTGGATAAATCTCCAGTATTATGGGCTAAGATATGTGTCTTGCCAAAGGATCAACATTCCACAGTAGTTGATTGCCATTGGGAAATCAAACCAGTGTTACCCGTCACCAGTCATAGCGGCTAACCATTTCACCAATTGTGACCCGGCATTACCTGGTACTTTTAAAAAGCAGAATTAAAGTGGTAATGTTAAAACTGAAAACTGTCAACATGAAGTTGAACCCTGGCATACAAAAGTATTGGAAATTTGGACCAGTCACAAATTATAATACGGGGGAGTGATGTCCTGTCAAAGATTCAAGAACTTTTTCATGAATTTCATGAACATAAAATGGCCATTCCTGAATTCATACAAAGCTATTCTTAACAAGTGTTCATGCATTTTCAGAACCTTTATATTAACATCAAGTACATGTTCATGAATGTTTTCATGAACATGTACTTGATATTCATGATCATGTTCTGGTTAATCATAAAAAAGTTAGACTATGTTCATGAACAGTCATTTAACATTCATGAAGGTTCAAGAGTAAGTTTTTGACTTTTTCCCAGGGGAGGTGTTAAGCCCTTCTTCCTGTTTGAAGATAGGGAAGGGTTGTGGTAATAGTCCTTAGAAAGGTGATTTCCGCAAATTAGGTTTTAGAAAATTAGTTTATATATCATTGGTGTGGAATTAGGTTGTCTACAATCCTGGGAGATGACCCTGTGTCGATTGCAATGATAAAGCAATTTACAGAAATATTTTTGGTTGGTTGATTGGATGAACTTGATTGGATGGTTTGTTGGTTTATTGGTTGGTTGAAGGTTGGTTGTTTGCTTGGTTGGTTGTGGCTGGTTGTTGTTTGGTTGGCTGTTTGTTTGGTTGGTTGTGGCTGGTTGTTGGTTGGTTGGTTGGTTTATTTTGTTGGTTGGTTGGTTGGTGGGTTGGTTGGTTTGTTGGTGAGTCATTCTTTTGGTTGATTTGAGCTTTACACTGTTCTAACAGATTTTCAGTAATATTGCTGTACTAGTCCGCTCACCTATTCATGATCCTTGTATTTTATGTTCAACAGTACACACTGTTCTATGCCAACTCCTGACTGCTTTCCCACAAAAATGTAAGTGATGGATAAAGAAAGATGAATAAATTGTGTCACACTGACTTCATTTTAACCCTTTCCCAAACAATAACGACATTTGACCACTTTAGAAAACATTGTGGGGAAAGGAGAAATTGCTTGTGACGAGCAATTTATCCTTTTCCCCAATGTCTTCTGGCCTATAAGAAGATTATTTTCCAATTTCATCACATTTTGAAATGTCGTCTGCAAACTCTTTCAATTTGGGATAGTTTAAAATGTGTTGTTTGGGAAAGGGTTAAATGTCAGCAAGAATGATTGCCAAGCTGGGTTTCAAACTTGGGACACATGATTTACTCAAGGTACTTTTACACTTGAAAGTGCTGTAAAAATAAGATTATCAACTACTATGGATAAGCAGCCAAAGAAGTTTATGCTTGGCACCATGATATAGACTCAATCCTTTTTATCCTTTTCCAAAAATGGTATTCATCTAGCAAAACTCTCTTTCTGTCACAATCTTTTTAAATGGGACACATTTATGGTGCAAAGGCACTGCAAGATGTTTTAAGATGGAAGAATGTTATATGTTTTTGTGTATAAAAAAAAGACAAATCAATGATCCACAATTAAGCAGACAATTCATGCATAGAAGTAATTGTATCAAGATATTCTAGTATAATTACCAAGAATCCTTATATTTTGTAAAACCTCTAAGCTCTAACATGATATCGACTCAATTGTAACACATCTAGGATTTACAAAACCACTGTGGTGAAAGGAGACATTGCCAGGAACAAGTAATTTTTCCATTAGTCATAATGGGCTCTATCTAATACAAAATTAGAACAAAATCGAAACTAATAATAATATTAAATTTTTTAATGCTATTTTAATTGTCATTAAAAATTACTGATGCTTTCAATTTTAAGGGTCCTGTGGTTAAAGTGGCAGACTTGGAACTCAGGGTCCTGGGATCAAGCCCCACTGACACCTCTTGTCTCGTGGGAGTGACCTTTGACAAGTCAGTTCACAGCCCAGGCTGTAGGTACTGGTGGATCCAGGAAAGCCGTTACATAATCAAAAATGTTGTTAAAATTGAACACCATTAAAATAAGAACACAAAAAAAAACAATTCGGACCCATTACAAAATCCAACAAAGGAGGAAAAGAGGAACACAGAAGAGCTCTTACTTAATGGATTCTATTGTTACCATGAAGAAAACTTGTACAGCCGAATGAGGGGGTGTGATTCAGGCAGGCTTTAACGCGGTTTATCAATTAACGGCAATTATTTCATTATGAAATGTCCTTCAATTGTGAGATAACGGAGGGGATGCGATAATGGGATGATGAAGAATCGATACATATTCATTGAATAAAAGCTGTCATACTCCTTCTTCTATTGTCTCATATGGGTAACACATTGTGTTTGTGTCTGCTCCATATTGAATGGAACAAGTGACCCTTTACCAAACGCAAAATTTTAAACTGTCCCAAAGTGAAAGAGTTTGCAGACGATATTTATAAACGTGATTAAATTGGAAAAAGTAACTTCTGATGGACTAGAAAACATTGTTGGAAAGGAGATATTGCTCTCTATGGGCTATTTATCCTTTTCCCACAATGTTTTTTAGTGTCATTGGAAACAAAGTGGTAAAATGTGTTATTGTTTGGTAATCAATGGGTTAAGACAAAGTTTGTAAATGTATGAAAGAATACAATTCCCATATGAGGGTTGATTATTGAGTAGGAGTGATTGTGGGAGTTAAAACGTAACCATTTTAATTACAGCTGTTTTTTTTTAACTTTAAATGTATTTATTTTACATTGATTGTGAATCAAATTATTTCATCTAGGTTAGTCACACTTGAATTTTCTTCCTGGATACCTAATTAACCAATAATAGCATATTTAATTATGAATAATGAATAGTTAATAATTGGATCCTGTTACTCTCATAGGATGTATTTCAAGACAACTTATTTAAATGTTATTGTATTTTTTTATCTATGTTTTGACCTCAAAGTGACCTTTAGGCCAAATGTGGCCAGGTATTTTAGATATTGTTGATATGTAATTGTATATTTATATGTACATTATTAAACACAATGTCACTATAATGAACTTTACTCAACTACTTACTTAAACAGGGATCAAGCTTAGAACCCCTTAATTTGTCTCAAAGCTGTAGGTGGACCTGTGGACCACTGTCTTCCAACATTTCTCTTTTATTGCTGTGAATCAACCTCTTGCTTCATAATAAATGACCTTTATGCAGCTGCATTTGATTGATTTAAAAAAAAATCACTGTGACAAAACAATAGACTGCCTGGTTTGAGCAATAAAATAATGTACTTTTGTTGCAATGTTTTCTATCCAATATTATTGAAGATAAGAGTTTTTTTTTACATGCTTGATTTGTCAAAATGCTTTCAGTTCTGACTAGTTCTGACCTGTCAGGTATAAATGAAGGGGGGGGGAGGGGGGGGGGGGGATATGGAAGGATTGAATTTTGTTCATTATAAGTCTGAATACAGCATTTTTTCAATTTTAGAAGTTTGACTTCTTTGGCCTTATCATTACAATAAATGAAAGGGCAAAATGAATTTATAAGTAAAAAACTGACAGAATTTGCTAAAATCGTAATCAAACCAATTTGTAGATTTCTTTTTTTTCTTGTTGGATGACAACAAGGTGCCTTAACAGCCAACCCAAGAAAGATTTTTTCGAAATGATGAAGCAATAAAGTACATTGGGTCATGCTCTCAAAGTAACGGACATCAACAGTGTATTTTCGTTATAAAAAATATCGTCTCAAGGTAGATTCTATAATACACATTTTGAAAACAAATTACCTAGTCATGACAGACAATACTGACGAAATTGTCAATTTAATGCATGATTTTGATTCATCATTCATTTTCAAAGCATGATGTGTTGAATTCAACCATAAAGAACCAATTTCTTTGGCGTCTGCGCTATATTGTTTGGGTCACATGACAGTATCAATTGTCATGTGATTTCTATGGAGGCAGTGGTACTGTACTGTAGTGTAACAAAGGGAAGTATTCCTGCGCGGAGTTTGGGTTAAGTGGTGTCAACAAGATAGCAATCATTGGTCAATACTTCAGGCAATCTTTGTTTACAGATTCAAATTGACCAGTCTGATAGATAGCCTTGAAGTAAACATTCATAATGGTTAAACTAATAGAAGACAAAACAAGCAATGCAAGACTTTAGTAAATGTTTCATGTTTGTGAAGCACTTATTATAGTATTGTGTTAAATCCTTTTCAATGCTTTCCATAGCTCCTAAGACAGAAACTCTTTCTACAAACAAAGGGTAAAGGGTTGGGGATTTGTTGAATGGTCAATAGGTTATTCAATTTATTCTTCAAATGTTGCTATGAATGCATTATTAAAACCTTGCGCCATGGAAGGTTTAGCAGATTTGTTTATACAAGTTTGTATGTGACCGCTCCGATTTGAAAACAACAACAGACATGCAATATACATGCAGTATAAGTGAGTGAATGAAATTTGTGATATTGGATAGAAATCATTTCGATCTGTTTCTGCACTTATCACAATGGTTTGTACCCATAATAACAAGGAAAACACTTTTCCCCATACATTTTGATTGTTGTCTACTTTTCCCGTGAATTTGGGCTAGTAAGAAAATGTCATATGGAAGAAGGCAGAAGATTAACTTAAAGGCACATGAAAGGAGAGGAGTACAAATAAATTACTGAAAAAATATATGGAGTTCTTTTATTATGTTCATAAAAGTCATGAGAATTAATTTAGGAATGCATTGAGACCCTATCAATGAGGCTCATTTAAAATAAGTTATTTTGTGCGTTGTCTCCAATTCAATCGTGTTTATAAACAACCTGTTTGTTGACATATTCAAAATAACAAATTTTGATTGCTCGGTTAAAATAAGTGGTGAAGAATCAGGAAATCTGAATTATAAAACTTGCTTATCTGGGTTATTGTACTTTCTTCATCATTAACATATGAAAACGATTGCAGCTGAAACAAATGTTTTCCTATAAACAATGACTGGAAGATATGTATCAAGTTCAGTAGGAAAAAAAGATGGTAAAAAAGAGAGAATACTAGCTTCCACAAGCAATTGCTTCTTTTCTCACAAAAGTTTTGTAAAGTAATGCACTGTAATATTTTGGTTAAGGGTTGAATTCAATGATAAGATTCATACAGTATAGGGCCCAAGGCTTCCCAAGCCTAAGGGGAGTGCCACTTTAAAGGCCCATTAAAGGAGATAATTGCTATATCAAACTGTATTATTTGGTAAACTTTTGGACAGATTCAAATAGTTTTCACCAGAAAACACCATCATCACAACTTAGATTATGTAGTATATGATTTATTTTATGTTTAACATGTTCTGGTATTCTAACAAGATCAGTTTGATTTAGCCGCAGAAAAGATGTCATGTAAAAAGAATTGGTATCATGGGAAGTTGATACTCATAAAATGTTATTTATCCTTTAGTTGCAATTTCTGTCAAATATCCCAATAGAGATGTTCAATAGATTTCAAAAGTCATCTGCTGTTGCTTACAAATTTGCCCTTTAATACAAACTCATATAAAGGAATAGGTAAGCTAAAAGGAAGTGCCGCTCCTTGTAGGTCAGTAAGGTAAGAAAGGATACACTTATCAATGAACTTCACCAATTACTCCATAATGAGAATGTGTTAATTAATCTGGTCCAAAGTGACAGCAATAGCATGTGACAAAAAAAAATCATGAGAAAAAAAAGTGCACTTTCTTTAGTGTTATGTAAAATTCATGAATTATGAGAAACATATTATTTTCTTTTAAAAGAAATTATCTTTTGTCACAGAGGTTCCTAACTAAGACGTCTGTAGTAGATTTATTGGAAGGATTGTGTTCTTTTTTGAGGAATGGATAAATGGGAATTTAATATCATTAGAAGCCCCTTTGAATAAAATGTTCCATAAGCTGTTAACAGCAAAACTAATTGAACATTAGAACAAAGTCTACATGTAACTTAGATAGTGGGATAAGCACTATATAGTAAACCCATTTCTTGATTAGAACTAGGGAATACAGCAGTATAACTGAAGAACTGTTGAACATTTAAACACAAAACAGTATTTAAGATGTGACACTTGGTGAAGGATTATCAATGAATCTTTATCTGATGAGGTAACATTACACATGGTCTTATCACAGACTTTTATATATATAAATGCCTTATCAAAAATGGAAGCAATCATTCAGTTTCAAATATTAACCAAAATGAGAGGACAAGGGAAAATATTTTAGATGATTGTCTATTTGCATGTGTAAACAAGGTATGTCCAAAGTATTGATTACTGATTATTATCTTGTTGACACCATTTCTCCCTTTATTTGTATACACATGCAACTTTAATGCCTTTGCAGCTGACAGCATTTGAAAACTTTTTTACAAAAAGGAAATCTATCAATGGAAATTTCAAGGAATTCATTTTTCTCCACCGTTTTATTGACCGTATAATACCTTACACAGCACTAAGTAGAGGTAGAGTAAAATGTCAATTTATGTAGACTGCAATGGACTGGGATTAGAAAGCTGGGCAGAGAGGTTAAAGTTATGGTCTTAGAGAACTTGAGACAAAATGAGTGACCTGTGCTTTTTGTTTCATAGCTTAAATTTATGGGAGTGACCTTTGGCAATTGCAAGACGAGCCTTAGCTTAGTACTGGTGAGTCTAGGAAAGCTGTACCATAACTTAGAATTATAAGACACAGCTTAAACGAAATATAAAGCAAAGTCAAGGCTATAAAATGGGTACTGGATTCCAGTATAGGGGTCTTTAGTTATCGTGATCCCAGAGAGAATAATATTATAACTACATATAGATCCCTTTGGATCCCAGAAGCTGCAGACAAGCTATACAAAAGTTATGATGCATATATATGTGATTTTATATTGAACCACAATCTGCTGCAGGCATTATGATGACTAT
This sequence comes from Cerastoderma edule, assembly GCA_947846245.1. NCBI lineage: Eukaryota > Metazoa > Mollusca > Bivalvia > Cardiida > Cardiidae > Cerastoderma > Cerastoderma edule. The sequence goes on along the minus strand of OX401414.1, from coordinate 452,801 downwards.
TTAAGTTTGAGCAAGTTTATATCCTGCTCATGACATATAGTTTGTTTATGTTAAACCCTTTCTCTGTTTTAAAATGATTTGTAGCTGTTGACAATCTAACCAATTATTGAATTAATTATGAGATACTATGATAAAGATAAACCAAATTATCTGACACCTTTGGCGGGAGAAATCAGACCGCTGAGGCCTTTTAAGTACTGGTGAGCCCAGGAAAGCAGTAACACGACTGGAAAATGGTTGAAACAGCATTTAACTCAAAATAACCTGGTTCTTGGATTATTTTAGATTCTTTTATTGCGGGTACTTATTAGAATTGTCTTGAAAACACAATTTATATGAGTACCCTCTATACAGGGTTATGAGAATCTAACGAATTTTGAAAAGAAAAATGTTTTTTTTTTGCTTTTAATTTTGAATTTGAATAATGAGTCTTGTACATGTATATATAAAGGAACTCACACTAATGTTTTGGATGTATTTATGAAGGATGAAGGAACCAGTATATGTTGGTTTCCATTTCAATTATTCCTGCGTTGCCCCCAGCTGATTGCACACAGGGTGATCAGGAGAAGGAATATTCATGTTTTGTCTTAGTAAATGTGGAAATATCTTCACTTTACAGAGGGGTAACAGCATTCCATTACAATAAACTGACCGTATTATGTTTTGTCTTAGTAAATGTGGAAATATCTTCACTTTACAGAGGGGTAACAGCATTCCATTACAATAAACTGACCGTATTATGTTTTGTCTTAGTAAATGTGGAAATATCTTCACTTTACAGAGGGGTACAGCATTCCATTACAATAAACTGACCGTATTATGTTTTGTCTTAGTAAATGTGGGAATATCTTCACTTTACAGAGGGGTAACAGCATTCCATTACAATAAACTGACCGTATTATGTTTTGTCTTAGTAAATGTGGGAATATCTTCACTTTACAGAGGGGTAACAGCATTCCATTACAATAAACTGACCGTATTATGTTTTGTCTTAGTAAATGTGGGAATATCTTCACTTTACAGAGGGGTAACAGCATTCCATTACAATAAACTGACCGTATTATGTTTTGTCTTAGTAAATGTGGAAATATCTTCACTTTACAGAGGGGTAACAGCATTCCATTACAATAAACTGACCGTATTATGTTTTGTCTTAGTAAATGTGGGAATATCTTCACTTTACAGAGGGGTAACAGCATTCCATTACAATAAACTGACCGTATTATGTTTTGTCTTAGTAAATGTGGGAATATCTTCACTTTACAGAGGGGTAACAGCATTCCATTACAATAAACTGACCGTATTATGTTTTGTCTTAGTAAATGTGGAAATATCTTCACTTTACAGAGGGGTACAGCATTCCATTACAATAAACTGACCGTATTTCATTTGCGATTCAAGGGTCCAATACAAGGCTACAGTAATAAGTCCTCCATGTTCATCATTGAGAACCTTGTGCAATACTGTGTCAAGTACTACTTTTGAACTTGTTGGACTATTTTCACCAGGTGATGTTTTCACTATCAAAACAAGATTATAGAAATTTTTCACAATGGTTTCTTCCAAATATCGTATAAAGATACAGTTTTTGCATATTTTAAAATTGTCTTAATTATTCTTTACAATCTGATGATAGTTTAGAAATATTGATTGATGCATGTATCTATTATTGTAAAGGTGTTCTGTTCTTTGTAACATATTTCACATAATTATAGTGTGGCAATGAGTGCTATGTACACCCAATCGGAACTACTCGGGTATTTCCGTGAGCTGTGAAATACTCCTTGGATATAAGTGTAGGGTTACAACTTTTCGGGTAAATTGGCATCCGCCAATTAACACATTTTCTAAGCGTGCACGTTAAGAAGTTCAAGGTGTATGGAAGTGTTGGACATCCTTTTTAATCATTTTTTATCAGTAACTCATACCATATGGCGAAATTGTTCTTGTGACATGTATGGTTGTTTCCTCAATTAAATTTAACAGCGTTTTGGATTTCACATTTAAGATCTTTTTTTAAGAACTAAAGTAAAGTGACGTCATTCGCCAGGAGACAATATGGCGTCATCCCTATTATTTCAGAGGTGTTAAATTCATTGGATAAACATGATGTGTTCAGATTGATGTACACCATGCTACTGGTATTTCTTCAACCATACTGGATCTTAGTCTTTTGTTTTATTTTTCCATTCGTGTAAAGACCTCAGTCATGAGTGTTTTATTATTTGTCTTGCCAAAGAACACCCTATACAGTGAAATAGATAATCGGCATTGAGGATTGAAGCGGAGTTGGCCAGTCTCTAGTCCTCAATTTTAACCATTAGGCAGATCTTTCCATGGACTTATTTGTAACAGCTTTCTCATGTTGATACACCTATCTAGTGGTGAGATATTAAGTTCTCGATCAGAACTGGAAGAAAGGTCATAATATAGGCAGGCTGTACTTCTATAATTTCATTTGTTTAGTATACAATTATAACATTCTTCTTTTTAGCATATATTTAAACACTTCCATCCCCCTATTGAGACAAAAACATGAATATTCAGGGGCTATGATTACCCAGGGTACATTCTGTTTGTTGTAAAATTGATATTAAATGTAGGAAGGGGTCTGAATGGTGAGCATAGTGGTTAGAGTGCAGAACTTGAAATCATTATGCTCCTCTCTGCATGGGTTCAAATCACAGTGGTACATTTGATTTTTCATGAGAAGCTAAGCCTCTGGCTGACTAACAGGAAAGATATATCCGTATTGACCGCATTATATGACTGCAATGATGTAAGGGGTCCCACTCCATCCACATAGAGCAATTAAGGCATGAAAATATAACTGACTAATTGTTATGCCATGTAAAAACGGAAACAAATGAAACCAGCTTACATCAAAATGTAATGTCCAATTAAGCCATACTGATGGTGACATCTAATACATAATTAGCTAAATGCCATTTTGAACAGTGTTTCATTTATATCACAGCTAGGGGCCTCCGAAGTGCACTTAATTATTCTCCCTGTTTGATAAGGTTTAAATTGTGCCCAATATTCATTCAAATTCCAATGTTTACTAATAATAATATCAACTTAAATGTCTTTGAATTTGATTCTAGAGCTTTTCAAATGTCAATATTTATTACGGCATGGGACATTCATTATTCTTATGCTATAGTTGTTATCTGTTATTGCTTTCAATTTTGGCCAGTCACAATCTCTCATATGAGGAGCTCAGGGGTAACCTATTACCAAACAATAACGACATTTGACCACTTTTGTTGCTGACGACTTTAGAAAACATTGTGGGAAAAGGAGAAATTGCTCATAATGAGCAATTTCTCCATTTCCCACAATTTTTTCTGCCCTATCAGACGATTGTTATCCTTTTTCATCACATTTTGAAATATTGTCTGCAAACTTTTTCAATATGGGACAGTCGAAAAATTTGGCGTTTGGGAAAGGGTTAAAACAATGGAGTGCTGTATAATGTTTCTCATGTTGATCAATAACAGACATCTGTTATAAGTACTTTTTTATCTATTTGGTCTTGAGAGGACTGATTAACTAATTTTCCCTCATTTAAAGTTCTGTATGATCCAAAGTTAGAGAAAAAGCAGACAAAAAGAAATGGCAAAAACTGAAAACCTGACAAAAAAAAGATTACATTCATGAACATGTTCTTAATTTTCATGAACATATTCTTGAAAGTCATTAAAATGTTTGAGAACAACTTATTATTTTAACAACAATTTTCCATTCGTGTTTATACCTGAAGCTCATTAAGACAGTTTCTTGACCCTTCACAAGGGAGTAACATTAATAAAACCTACGAGATTAACACAATCTTAGGGTGATTTATAGGACCTTCTAAACTAGACAATTGTGATGAGTACCCACTATTATGGGTCTAGAGAAGAAATCAAGAAGTTAACAATGGATAAACTCCCTTTCTAAACCTGCACATGTGCAACAAGGACTTTGATTGATAAGTATTTTAACTGGGAATGTTATTATAAATCCTTTTAGTGCTCACTTATAGGAATGGACTTCATGCTTATGCGAACAGGTAAGATCACAGGCCAGCCGCCAAATGAATTGGCGGCTGGTCTGTGTTCCAACCTGTTTGCTACTCTGAGTATCTTTTCTCATCAGAATTAAGCAGATATTTAAGGTTTTAGAAAGGAGTTGACGGAAAAAATATATGTTTATGAAATTGCCCAGCATTGTAAGGGTTAAGTGTGATTATAACTTGTGCTAGCAAAATACTTTTTTATAGAATTCATTTTGCCGTTTTTTTATCACATGTTTGTGACAATTGAGGTATAATTCAGGACAACATCTGCTGATGATGGTAATAAAAGACTGTTATAACAAGAGTTCTTTGTAAATGACATTTACACTTATTTTGTACTTGTATTCTTTATTTGTTTTCATTCATGTTATAGAAATGGGGTGAATTAGAGTTTGAATCACTTACGATATGTTGGTTTGAGTTATACTGGTAGCATCAGAGGCCTTATAATAAATGTTTCTGGCATTTCCTTATAGGTTAATTATTATACTGCATAATTCTTTCCAAGAGTCACTCCTTTCCCACATGGACATGTACACATGTTTTTCAGAGTGATAAACGAATGAATTATTTGTATGTGTAGGCTGTAGCAGTATGTAACTTAAATAAATGTTGTAAAGGATGTTGTCCAATTAAGCCATTTTCACCAACTAAGGACCCATATTGGACCAATGAAATCAAGGACAGCTGTATTTAATTTACTGAAAAAATGATAGACAAGATGTAAAACTTAATACAAATTGTTCATTTTGCCCTCTTTTATTTCCAGGCGGTGGTTGTGAACAGAAAAATCATCCTGTACAATGTGTTGACAGCTTAGTTCCATAATACTTAAAAGACTGCTAGGTGAGCTTTTTAAAAATGTGAGTTCATACAATCTCTTGATTAATGAATAGATATATGTTGCCGGAAAATGTTGAGATTATGAGATTCTGCTAAAAGGAAATAAATTAAAGTAATTGGGCACCTTCTCCTAGCCTTGCCTTATACTGGTAAAATGACCCTCGAAACATAAGTAAGTTAGAAAGTGAAAAGTCAGTGTACTGTTTTAAAAGAACTAATAAAACCATGTTAGATAAAAATAATTTGCTGAAGTCAAATTGATGAATATTTTGTTTCAATGTTATTAGGGTTCAGTGCAATACTATAGTAAGTGATTCATGTTTATGAACCACTTACTATTTTCTTGCATGGAAGCCTCGATTAATTTATTGCTCAATTATTGCTTTCATTTTTTGTTGAATTAGATCATCAAGATGCAAAAAGTCACCTGCATGTCGTAAAGAAAAGAAACTTTGAACATGTCTGAAATGCATTGTGCTCTATCATAATTTGAATGCTAATTAAGAATTTAATGATGTCACCTGAGCTTTTCCCCCATACGCAAGTAAAATGGACAGATCCATTTTGAGGACAACAGCAGACGACAATCTTAAAGTATGAAATACTTACTACAGTTTTGGATGAAAACTTTCAGAGCAATTTATCTTTTTGTCACACTGGTTTCTACCAAAAAAGGTTTTGTTGTATACTTTTTTCTCCCTGTGATTTTGTAGTGTATTGTTGACAGATGTGGTAATAGTTTTATTTCTATCTCAGCTGGCAGTTTGAAATCAGGCTGCCTCCTTTTGTCACATTGTATTCAAATTGTATATGCTATACAGGCATATAGATTCATTTGTATAAGGGAAATTATTAATTGTACATGGTTGTCTTCTTTTACCTCAAAATGCTGTTGTCACAAAATCCCTTTTTTTTATATTGCAGATAAGGTTTATTTTATCAAAATTGTTTTGTGCATCAGAATGCAAAGAGGCTGTAGAAAATCAAAATATTATAACATGCTTTAAAAGTTTATTTTAGGTATATTTTACTTGCTAATTTAGAATTTTATGATGTCATTTTAAGGACTTGGATGTGTCACCTAAATCTACATGACTGTCACCTTTTAACATATACTCTACTCCTGGACTTTCTTCGTCAAATTCTAAACTTTTTATTCGTCTTAAATGTATAATCCTTTCTGGCATATATAAGTTTAATTTAAATGACACATTGGAAAAGACATAAGAAGCCATTTTGAAAGAAAGGGGAATTACTTTAGATGAACAGTTTTGCATTTTTTCGACAACAGTTTCTAGCAAATATTTGGCAATGGAGAAAAGTATCTTTCCTGCTTTTTGATTGTCATCTGCTGTTACTTTCATTTTTATCAACCATCAGGATTAAAATGGACTTAGTTTGTTAAACAGTATCACCAAACTTGTCCTGTCTCAGTAACCAAATGCTTGATTGCGAACCATGAGCAATTTCTCTTTCAAAATTATTGTTGCAAAAGTATTTTATTTTGGAAGTGTAAAAAATGAAGCAAATCAAGTCAATACTTTGACACCGAGGATTCATCAAACTGTACCATTTGATACTTGATCATGAGTTAATTACGTACATTTCATAAATACATCAATTGCCTACACCTTATTGTAGTAACTCTGTCCATAACTGCAAACTGTTTAGTTAATTGTCATTGTTATGGAGGACTCCAATGGTAGAGAGTTGGCCTCAGGACAGGAGGGCCATGGGTTCATGAATCCTGTGTGTAGTGGGATCCAATTTGGGAGCTTTAATTAATCCACAATTGGCGCAATTACTGGTTATGTATAGAGGAAGCAGGATCAAGAGTGATCTATCTAATAAGTTGTAAGAACTTATTTCACAATTGATGTAAGATAAATATGTTTAAACTTTTTTTAAATTATATCAAGTATATATTTGCCTATAACAGCACTTCTAATGGAAAGCAGGATTATAAATAAAGGCAGTAATTCTTTCTCACACACCTTTCTAGGGTCACTTGACAAGAGTGGTTTAACATTCAAAGGACAATGTGACAATGGTTTTTAAAAAAAACCACCTCTTATTCTAAGTTTAGATCAGTCTTTATGAACAAAAGACTTTCAAACAGTTTGCTATATCTGCAATATATTTTAGTGTTCATAATCTTTTTTAGACGGTGAGGAATAGCATTGGAAATCTACCAATAATCTAGTCTTATGTTAATTTACAAATCTATCTTCACATTTTATCAGTAGAAGGCAAATTATTTTAAAAAGTAAAAATCCCAATCTGTGCGATAGTCCATTCAATGGATAAGGTTAAACAAGGTGAAAGGGACTTTGTTATCTCCCCCCAGGTTGGTTCATTCATCCAAATTTGGTAAAGCCACGTTGATGCTCCTGATAAACTGGTAGGACTTCATGTTGTGTTTACTCTTTTTCTCCTCAACACTGATGTTGTGGGTACTCAATGGCCAGAAATGGTTTGATGAGTGCACACACCATAGATTATTTGGCGAGTTATAAACTGGTACATTATTTTGTCAGTTGACTATAATGTTTCAATATTGGCACGATATGATGTAACTCATTATCTGGACCTTAAATTAAACATAACCCTTTTCTAAACCAATGTTCCCCTTTTGGATATTTCAGACTGATCCCCAATTCAATGTAATGTTAACAATAATTGTAATGGTAATAGCTGAAGTTAAACAACATATTTTGTGGTATTGGGTAGAAACTATGGTGTCGAAAGAGAAAATTCTTTGTCAAAAGCAGTTTCTCATTTTGTCACCATGCTTTTTTGTCTCAAACCATTTTACTTCATTTGCATTTACATGTATATTGTATTAAGGCATGATTCTTTGCGTGCCTTAGTGCTCATATTATATGGCATGATAGAACTTTATTTTCATAAAAGGAAATGTTTCTTTTTAACATGAACATTTACATTTAAATTTATGATATTTGTCACAGGGATTTCAATGTTGAGTCAAACCACATATAGCAGCTAAAGATAACCCTCATGATTTATTTTCCTCATTTTGATAAGTGTTTGTTTTAATGTGGTCTTCACAAATTTTTGGGAAAGAGGCGAAGGGTAAATTTTACCTTTCGCACATTGATAATTCATAAGGTTTCTTTATCAGAAACACAGTGAAGTAGATATATATATATGCCTTCGAGACGAGTCAACAGCCAAGTGGTGTCTTGAACATATTTGGGTAATGAAAGATTGTGTCCGAATTGGGATATTATAGCGGATATAGAGTGATATATATATAGTGAGTGATCAATATGTCAATTTGTTATAGAGTTGGATATTTATTTTTTAGCTATTTATGCTATTTTGGTCTTTAAGGTACTTTGCTTTTTTAAATATACCATATCTTATAAAATTGTGACACATACCATTTGGACTCTTTGTATCATCAAAGTCAGATATTTTCAAACATAAACCGCTATGCTTTTTGAAATGGATCACATCATATTAAGTTGAAAAACAATAGACATTTGTAATTTTTGTATCATCAAAGTTAGAGATTTTCAAACATGATTATACAGTATCAGTGCCTTCATTGTGCATCCAAACTAACATTTATGATGTTTCATAGATATATAATTCGAAACCTTATCATATTTTCAAATATGAATATTTTTTAAAGATATGATTAAAACTTTCAGCATGGTATAGATTTGAGTTGAAAAATGATTGTTTTATGCTATTTATATAAAGTCAAACTTTTGTTTAGATGCCAGCCTATGGAACTGAGAAAATTGGCTGTTTAAGACAGGATGGCTGCTTAAAACAAATTGATGTACACTTAATAAATCCAACAATGGGACTTACTTAAGTGGTTGTTTAAGGCAGGTTGGCTTTTTAAAAGGATGGTTGCTTAACACAAGTTGGACTGTATGTATCATACAGAGAGAATAGTGTAAATGCTTAGATTTATTTATTTTAATTGTGACGAATCTGCAATAAATCATGATTAATTAATACTCTGATCATGTTGCATAATTAAGAGAAGGATTTCATTGTGTGATATGACCCTATCCCTCAAGATGGCTAAAAGTAATGTCTGGCAACAATTGTTGGGTTTGAGAAGGAACATTTTCTCTGAGATTTCAAGAAGAAGCAAATTTTTCAAGAGCTTAAATAGCTTGAAGTTATCTAAAACAAATCTGTTTGGTTGGTGAAGCAGTTGAAATAACTTTTCTATGTATAACAACTTTTATATGATATGACTTTATACTTGTTTAACCCATGTATGGCACATGTCTAGACTTAACCCTTTCTCAAACAACACATTTTCGACTGTCCCAAATTAACAGACGACCTTTCAAAATGTGATGAAATTGGAAATGAAATTGAAATGGATAGGGCAGAAAACGTTGTTGGAAAAGGAAAAATTGCTCGTTATGATCAATTTCTCCTTTTCCCACAAGGTTTTCTAAAGTCGTCTGCAACAAAGTGGTCAAATTTTGTTATTGTTTTGGAAAGGGTTAAGAAATCATAGCACTTTTGGTCACAATGTCCTCTTCAACATTATACATAAATGAAATTCTAGTCAAAGATACTTCTTAATTGTTCTGTAACTGCCAGTGCTAGCTTTCAATTTTTACCAGTGACAATTTCTGATTTGGACTTTTCGTCTAAAATTGATTTTTCAAATGCTTTTACTTTAATTACTTGTACCAGTTTCAAAGAAAATACTTCATGCATATATCTTAAGAACAAAGGTTAGTAAAATTTGATTTGCATAAATACTATTTTTATTATTGATAAGGATGCTTTGATTGCATTTGATTATTTGTAGACATGAACTGTAATCACACCAGAGTTGACATTAAGTGACAGTATAGGTTACTAAGAAAGCATCAAATGAAGGTATCTTTAGAAAGCATTTATTGGCTCTATATGAGACTAAGAAAGCATTAACTATGGCTGTATCTGTAAACCATTAAGTGGCAATACAATGTTTAGTCTCCATTACTCCAGTTAGACTGGCGATACATGCAACTACATGTGAAGGCATAGAGATAAGAACGGGATTAACCCCTTCTACATAATACCCCACTTAGACCAATCTATGAGCAAAGTCTCATGATTTCACTCAAACAAATGGATGAATTCATTAATTATGAAGAAATCACAACGGCTTTTGCTGACTACCATAAAGTAAATGTTTTTATATGTTAGTCTTTTATCGCCTGTTGTTGCTTTCAATTTGGACCTGAGTCACACGTTACCCCATGAAGAAATTGTGCTGAGATAAGAATGGGATTACACAAAGGAAAGATAGGGCCAATTTTTGTCTGTTTGTAACAGTTTGAAATAGATTTATGGTATGTGTGCTTAACTGGATGGTTTATACCCCCAAATCCTTTTCCTCTTATCAAATCTTTAACTGGTCCCATTACAATGCAGCAGTGGATGTCAACTAATGAATACAGTCAAACTTGTGTTAAGAGAGCCAGCCTATGGGACAGAGTAAATTGGCTGTTTAAGACAGGTTGGCTGCTAAATACAAATTGATTTACACTATAAATCTAACAATAGGACTTTCTGTAGTGGCTGTTTAAGGCCACAGGGAGAACCAATAGTTGTTTTTTAAGTGCCGGTAAAGTGTTATCATTGAAATAATGTTCATTGAGGTGATTTAGTGCGGAAACATCGGCTGGTTCTATTCTCAACGATCTAGATCTATTCCCAATGAACCAAATTCGAAAAAAATATCGCGTGTCGTCGCAGATTTCTCCGGATTGACTGGACCGATCTTGTTGAGAGAGGTATCGTTGGACGCAGAAATCATTTGGCTATGCGGGACATATAGAGAATTGACAGACTAGCCATCGTATTAAGAATTACGGACTGAGAAGCGCGGACGTCAGAACTGGTTTCTCTTTGAAGTTGTTTCCCCTTGTGTATATTTATAGTGTTAATAAAGGTCTATTATGATATTTCTCCCTGTGTTTAAGGCAGGTTGGCTGCCTAAAAGGGTGGCTGCTTAAGACAAGTAAGACTGTATATAGAACAAGATGTACATGTAATAACATTGTGTCTGAAAAGGCAGTTTGCTCATTTGAGCAATTTTTTCATTTTGCAAAAGTGTTAATTTTGTTTTCTACTATAAATTTTGGAAAGGCCTAGCTGCTAATTTGACCTTGTGGTTAGAATATAGACCTGAAAATTAGGGCCCCTCTCCAATCCTCATGGTGATGGCATTTGGATTTTATTTTCAAGTTGACTTGCTGAAAGTTGATGGTTCAGTCAACAGATTGGGCAGTCAAGTTTAGATTCTTCCTCCATCATTATGTGCAGGGTACCATTATTATGGGCAGGGTACCATTATTATGGGCAGGGTACCATTATTATGGGCAGGGTACCATTATTATGGGCAGGGTACCATTATTATGGGCAGTGTATCATTATTATGGACAGGGCATTGCAACATGACTGAAATAATGTTGATGCAACATAAAACCCTTAACTGAATAGATGGATTTAAATTTTTGCTGTATTAAAAATGAGTACAAGATTAAGAAGATTTCACTTAAAACAATATACTAAATTAGATAGAATGCTTCCTTTATGATGCTTAATCAATTGCAAACAATTTTATTTAAATGACCCAAAAAGATATTATGCATTTATTAGACTATTATGTATAAATAATCTGTCTGTTTTAAAGTTTTGAAATAATCTCTACTTTGAAGAATGTTTTAAGTTGTTTCTATCTGGAGAAAAGTTTGTACCTCATGATTGTTTATTTCATTGCCAGTACTGGGGAGGATCTGATGCTAAAAACATGTATAGATGAACTGTCTGATATGACTGATAATATTGTTGAAACAAGCGTAAAACTGAAATTTAAATTAGTATAGTTTAACAGACTTGGGAATTAAACACACAGCCTGGGGTGTAGGATAACAGTTACGCATAAAGACAATTTAGAAAAAATGTTGCCAAATGAAATAACTATGAGTCAAGTTTTTGTCACAGTGTTTTACCTCCATATTGACTTGTTTTGACACTATTGATATCTGCAGAAGACTTTCTAAAAAATGTTAAAATTAACAAGGATAAGAAATAATCCCTGCTATGATTACAATAGTTGATACCAATTAAACAGGTCTCATAAAATAAAGTTTGCATGCTTCTTACACATATGCATGTAAGACTACTGTTTCTTTTCAATTTGGACCAACACTTTTTAATCTCAATGATTCAAGGCTCTAAAAGTGCAATGTTTCAAGGCTCTAAAAGTGCAATGTTTCAAGATAGTTTATTTGAAATTTAAAATCACTTATTATTCATTACAACAGCGCATTTTAAGATTTATACAAAGAAAATTCTATGTTTCAAGAAATCATAAATTTGCTGAAAAATAGAAAATTGTTATCTTGTTCTGACAAATAATTGACAGCTAATTCTAGTTTACTTGCCAATAACTTCCTCAGTTTGGTAATTATGTTTCAAGATAGGTAGTATAATTTACATAATAATACTTGATCAATTTCTATCCCGGAATGGCATAACTGCATGGAAATTACTTTGTGAAAACCAATCTTTATACCTCCTTACCATATTACACTTTCTCAAGATTTCTACAGAACTGCCTCAAAATGCTTTCGTTTTTAAATAAATGAGAGAAAAGGAGGACTTGTTTCCAGAATACTTTTGCCTGACATTCAAACTATTTGTCTTATTGTTACTAAAAAGAGAAATGCCTTACAACTTTATGATTATAACATATTAATTTCAAATTTGAATCTGCAAAGTTTTTATGTTTTATCCATCAAATGTTTGTTGATTGGATTAGGTGATTAAAAATAGAAGTTACAATTGATTAATTATAAACAAATCATGGGTATTGACCATTGTAAAACGAAATGGAATTTGCAAATGCTAAACAAATGTTTGCTTCTATTGCAATATTTTTAAGATGTCTGGTGAAAGAAGCATTTAATATTGTCTGTGATATAGTGAAGAAAAGGGTTAATTATCTATGTTTCTATATACAAAAGGGTTTTAGTGCTTGGTAATTTCATTACTGATGCAAAATTCAACATTAATGTTGTCTTTAATGATATTAGTTTCAATCAGAAGACAGTAAGCGCATGAAAGATTTCTATGAATATTTTATGAAGATTCTATCAAAATGCATGAAGTTTCCAGGCTATTTCCCTTGCTTCCAATTATTCACACTTTCCATTATATACACAGTCTTGTTTAACCCTTTCCCAAACAATAACGCCATGTGACGACTTTGTTGCAGACAACTTTAGAAAACATTGTGGGAAAAGGAGAAATTGCTCATTACAAGCAATTTTTCCTTTTCCGAAAGGTTTTCTGCAATTTCTGAAGAATATTGTTCAATTTAATCACATTTTGAAATGTCGTCTGCAAATTCTTTCAAATTGGGACAGTCAAAAATTTGTTGTTTGGGAAAGGGTTAAAGCTGCTTGTTCACAGATTTGAGGAAATTTTAAAGTTAAAAGTTGATTTCTTTTAATCTGTACAACAGTTGTATTGTCGTATAATACACACCAGGGAATCAACAATGAATGCGAAATTAGTTTGTTGTCAAATTTTTAGAGCCTTTGTATTGTGAATTAATCTATATTACAGGTATATCCAAAAGTGTTGCAACAGTTTTGACATCCACCAAATATAGACTGTACATACTTATAGATATGACTGGTGTATCAATGAAAGTGTTGCTTCAGACAGATGAGACTATTTGGTTAAGCATTGATTATAATTAAGTGTTGCTTAAAATGAGTAGATTTCATTCACTTAGTCTGTAACCATGACTGAATTTGGTTTCTTTGGTTCCAGGCTTAAAACTTGGTTGTGTCAATAATCTTTATGATGTTTTATGAAGTCAACAAGACATGATTTACTCCTTTCTTGTTACTGATCAATTATGAAAAACAGTCAATGGGTTGTAAAGAATGTTGTACAATTCTGATGAGGAAAAACCAGGAAGATGTGAAGGTGAGCAATACTGCCACAATATGATTGAAATGCTTTTGAAAGATGCAGAAAACATCAACCACTCAAAATCAGATGCATGGAATTCTACATTCTGTAAGACTATCTCAAATAACCTGAGATGTGCAGCGACATATTTATTGAGGCCCTAGCAAAGCTATAAATTGTATTCAATTCCGATATATGATATCTTCTAGACCGGTCCAAACTTTAATGGCAACTAGAAAGAACAATTAAAACTCAAATCATGATATGATTTCTAAAAACTTTCTTTGTGATTTTTAAGGAAAATCCCTCATTTTGTACAGTTATTTCTTAAACATTATGTTTCATGTATACCATCTAAGAAAGGTATGAATTATGTAATGGTTTAAATGATGGATTGCTGATAGTCTGATTTATAGATGCTAATGAGCGCAATTAATTATAATTACCTCTTCCCCCCATATCGGAATTTGTGACTGTTCCAAATTCAAACCAACTTCAGACAACTATAAAATTCATGAAAAAAATACACTTTTGACCTTCATAATTCTGGGAAGAATCTATTGTGACCAAGGGATGAGTGGCTCTATATAGAAGCAATTTATACTTTGGTGAGAGTGGATTTTAAAGCCCCTTGCTGTTAATGTGTCATGAGGCATCATGGAAGTCTATGGGTGACTGGAACCATAACTCATCATTATACAGGTATAATTTATATCTTTTAGGGGTATAGTTAAATAACTTTCACTCTTATGATTTTTGTGAATAATGCTCTTACTGAAAACATACTACAGAGGACAATTTCAAACTTGGATGAATGAAATTTATTTGATAAGTTTTGTCTGCTGTTACTTTCAGTTTTGTCTCAGAATTAAAGCCTACATGTGTGGAATATTTGTATGCAACAGTGGTGAAATAAAAAATAAGTAATGATAGAAGGTTGATAAAATGCAAATTTGCATGTTTGTAATGTTTCATTGCTGTTCGAAAAGTACTTAATTTGTGTTGACGCTTAAATCATCATTAGTTACAACTCTGGAGGAGATGGACTTGTAAATGATACAAAAGAGAAAGGACAGTCAGGTTTCCGGATTTGTTGAAAGCCCCGAGCCATCGTGCCTACCCTTGAGACATGGAGTCACTTCAACCTGATTAAATTGACATGAATATTTAATACCTGTTTGATTCCACAATTTGTCTTCAATTGTACACAATTGTAGAGAACTTTCTCCTCAACATTGGTGATGGGTGGCATTGGTGCAATGGTAGAGCATCTGCCTCTTGTACCAAAAGTATCAGGTTTGATCCCCATTAGGTGAGGTGAAAATTGCTGGGACTAGCCCACAAATTGGCAGGAGTTCTGGCTAAGTATCCAGAAAGTAGTCACTTAGAGTGAATTAAATAAGCTTTCAGCTTCTGTCATATATAATCAATGTAAAATAAAACATTTTTAGGGTGTGCAGAATCGATTTGCACCAATTGTCTTTAACCCTTTACCAAACACCAAATTTTCGACTTTCCCAAATTGATAAGAGTTTGTAGATGGCATTTCAAAATGTTGTGAACTTATGATATCATAATTGTTTTCTAGTTGACTTGTTATTAGCCACTTATCCAAATATGAGGAAACTTGTTGAATAAATAAGGAAACATTTTGACAGTATAAGGACCTGGAGCTGTTCTACTTTTGAAACAGTGGATTTTGAAAACATTTGCTTCATCTAGTGTACGTAAGATAAGAATTTTTTAACAATATTGAAGTAAGGTTAATTAGGAATTTAATCATTGGATGAAATTTGTGGAATTTTTCCTTTAATATGTTTTCAGCAGACAAAATCTGAGAGACACTTGAAAGCAACAGCAGATGACAAAAAATGAAATAAAAAACACCATTATTTTCCATGTGAGATTGAATTGAGGCCATTGTCACGATAGATCATTAGGTAGCTTTTATTTTGTCACAATGGTTTAGTCTCTGCAGCATTAATTGCTGTATTATAGCATAATAGGTTAAAACCTGAGGTATAGTTTGATTAAAGGTAAAGGGAGACAATGGAAATGAATATTCATGTAAATGTATGAATAAGTAATTGAATCATGTAATCTTGACAGGAATAGAAAAAAATGCTTTGCGAACAATTTTTCTAGTCTTCCTAGACATTTATTGAAAGTTGATAGTGTTGATAACAATTAATAATTTGTCTCTTATCTTTGAACCTAAAGTTGTTTGATTGAGAAAGAAAGCTCACAGCAAGCTTAAGGCTAGTTGGTTGTATTTAACTTAATGCAAATTTAACCCTTTCCCAAACAACAAATTTTCGACTGTCCCTAATTGAAAGAGTTTGCCAACGACAGTTCAAAAGGAGATGAAATTGGAAAATAATCTTCTGATAGGGCAGAAAATATTTTCCCACAATGTTTTCTAAAGTCGTCTGCAACAAAATGGTCAAATGTCATTATTGTTAGGGAAAGAGTTAATGCAAATTTCAATGATTTTGATTGGTAGATCATAGCTAGCCCAATGTGTGGCCCAATTGTTTAAGTAGTGGACCTAAAACTTGGGGGTCCTTAGTTCAAGCCACGGGGATATCTCTTGTTTTGTGGGAGTTTCCTTTGACAAGGCACTTCAGAGTTCTAGTTTGTAGTACCAGTGAATCCTGGAAAGTGATAATCTAGCTGAAAAATGGTTGACAGGGTGTTAAAACGTACAGTATTCACAAATGGTTTTGATTGCATTATGTGAAGGAAGGCAGTGTACCTGTTCATGATTCTTTCCACTGTTACTTTATATTGAATAATTGGTTAACTATTGAGTTAAGAACATGGTTGGGAAAAGAACTTGAAACCACTTGTCTCCCAGCTCTATCTCTTCACATGGGTTCTTATAATGGTAGTGGTACATTTGGATTGTCATTAGATTTTCATAGATGGTTGTCTATGACTTAGGAATGCTTATTCTGCTACCCTGATTGTCCAGCACTGAATTATCAGCTGCTGCAGTTATGTCAGGAGTGTTCCTAAATTGATCAAGCGTGGTGTATTGCAATGTCAATGAAAAACTGTCAATGCCATGTAAAAGACTTGACAAAAAACTTTACCATAGACTGATTTTTCCGTGCAAAATGGTTTAAGCTTGCAGAAATGGTGCAGGAAGAGATTCATCTGGTGTTAATGTGTTAAAAAAAGATGTGAATTTGAAGATATATGTTAATTAATACACTCATGCTTGAACAGTTACTGCCTTGTAATGAATTATTATAATGCATCATTGTTTGAAATATAACTAGGTCTTTGGGTCATTCACGGTTTTATACCCTTCCTTCATAGAGTGATTTAATTGTCTGGTCTAATTTGAGAGAAGAGCGGTCTGATTGAACCGGTGGTAAGAGTACAGACCTAGAAATTACGAAGCCTCCTTTCACATAGGTTCAAATCATCAAAGTGTTAGATTTGAATTTTCATGAAGGAAGTCTCCTGGCTGTCTAATGGAATGACAAATGGTTCTACCTGTCTTAATGCTTTACCAAACTGCCAGATTTTGGGACTGTCCCAAATTGAAAGACTTAGCAGACGACATTTCAAAATGTGATGAAATTGGAAAATAATCTTCTGATAGGGCAGAAAACGTGGGAAAAGGAAAAATTGCTCATTACGAGCAATTTTTCCTTTTCCCACATTGTTTTCCAAAGTTGTCTGCAACAAAGTGGTTAAATGTCGTTATTGTTTGGTAACGGGTTAATCAGCCATTATGGGCAGTTAAATTAGGAAGGGGTCCATCTTCCATCCATGACAAGCTTATATTGGCTTTGCAATATAGTTGAACAACTATGTTAGATGTGATTTAATTAAATGAAATCCAAAGAAAATTCCCATATGGTTATAAAAGCAACTGCACACAGCAATTATGTTTTCCTATGTGATATTCTGTAGAAACCATTCTGACATTTGGAGAAATTACTCATAAGGGCAAATACCAGTTATTCTGAAAAAAGAAAAGAATCTTTTAAACAAGCAATTTCTCTTTTGGTCATTCTGATTACCCAGTACTTTAAACCATATTGCCATAACAAGTTACAAAAGATACATGTACATTCAATCAAGCAAATAAATAATAGGTTTGGCCACAAGTTCTACCAACTTAGATTCGGCCATCCCCTTAATTCTGATATGACTAAATAAATCACTGAGACTAAAAGCAGAAATTTGTAGCTGATTCAGCTGATAATTATGCTTAGCGAATGAGAAACTATTTAAAGACTAAAGAAAGGAAGTTATAAACCTGCTCATTATTAGCTCATCAATCAGTCAGGTCCCAGGGCTTGATGCAGAGAGCGATTTATCAAACAAAATACTGAACAGCTTGTATACAGTTTGTGGTATTAGCAACTCTGTCACTTAATCCTTATAGTGCTGGACCGGACTTCATGCCTATATGCAAACAGGTCAGATCACAGGCCAGCCGCCAAGTAAATTGGAGGCTGGCCTGTGATCTGACCTGTTTGCTACTCTGAGTATCTTACCTCAACAAAATTAAGCAGATATCTAAGACTTTGGAAAGCAGACGACACAAAAATCTATCATTAGAAAATTACCCAGCATTCTAAGGGTTAATCCAACCAGACTCTGTCACTTAATCGAACAAGTCTTACTTTTTTCTAGTCTTAATTCAGTCCTTTATATGAGGTTTTGTGACTTGTCAACATTGAAGGGTATTATATAAATATGGTAACAATTTGGAGGTATTAGATTTGTGATGTATCCCTTTTTATGGGATTTTGTGATGTGTCCAAATTTAAAACTAGAAATGGTAACAATTGTGAGACCTACAATTTGTGCTGTATCACTTTGCTATCAGACTTTTGCAAATGGTTGAAATTGAAAGGTATATATGGTAGTAATTTGGAGGTATATAAGTTCTGTATTAGCATCATTGAGTAGCAACCATTATGACATATGGAAAAGATTGCTTTTCATGAACATCTTTTTTTTTTCAAACTATTCATTTCTAAGGGGATATTTTCTGACTTTCACAGAAAACTGTTGAAAGAATCAGTTGTTGTTAATAGACCTAAACTGCTAACTAAATTAAGAGATAATTGAATCAGTGTATGAGCAGCAAATGTCAAAAAAGACCTTGACAATATCACAGGCAAGATTAAATGTTTGCATGAAAAAGTTTTGGCAAACTTGTATGTTTAACATGAACTGACAAAGTTTATCAATCAAACTCTGAATGTTGTGCCCAGTCTGTCTCGAAAGTGTTCTGATATTCCCCCTTTTCCTTATACATTTGAGTTTTATAAACACCTATGCAGAAAGATGAAAGAATGAAAGTCATTGTCTTTAAAGATGTATATATACTTTGTATATTGTGTACGGTTTGAATGTTAGGCTATCAAATATTCAGCCTTTCATGAATATGATCAGGAGTAATTTATTTTGTCACAATGGTTTTCGAATTCTTCTATAGAATGCATCACAGCGAGACAGTGTAAAAAAGAAGTGGTTGAAAGGGCAAACATACTTATCACCACCTTATTCCATATATATAAATATGAGATTTTATGACCTTAGTCCAAATAGAAATAAAAGCTGTTGACAATTATAAAGCATGGAGAATGAAATCATACTTTGGATTTTAGATACAAATCTTTTTTGAATAATGGAGAAATTGCTTAGAGCAAACCATTTCTCTTTTTGTCACAGCATGTTTTCTATACCCTGTGAGGCTGTGACATGTGGTAAAACCCCATGTGCTTATATGAGAAATTACTTTAGATAAGCAATTTTTCCTTTGGTCAGAGTGATTGTTTGATTATGTGCTACTGAGTGTTGTATATGTGGATGCCCTAACCCAAGACTATGCTCATTTAATGGTCTTCTTCATGGAGGGACAAGTTTTAGACTATAGTAAGTCATTCACTAGTTGGTAAAGCATTAACTCGGGCCCCACTTCAGCCTCCATATGACTCCTCTAGAATCAAGTCTGTACTGGGTCAGATATCCAATTCGAGAATTCATTGCAAGACAATGACTAGTCTTTCATAAAAGCAAGGGATTTACATTATTCTAGCACTGGATCCTTGATGTGTTGTGAGTTTTCTTATCTGGTGATATTTTCCCAGGAGAGGGATTTACAGCTCTTTCTTAATCAAATTACCTTGGCAGTATAAGCCCAGAAAGGCATTGGTATATTGTACTTTATGGGGCTTGGGGAATGGCTGTTTTATTGACAAGCAAAGGTTACATTGCAAGAGGGATGATTTGAGCTTGTAAAAGTCAATAGTTGCTCATCTTAAAAGTCAAACTCAGTGACTCTGGCAGTCAGATTGGTATATGTTTGATTAACCCTTTCCCAAATAATAACGACATTTGACCACTTTGTTGCAAATGACTTTGAAAACATTGTGGGAAAAGGAGAAATTGCTCATTATGAGCAATTTTTCCTTTTCTCACAGAGTTTTCTGCCCTATCAGAAGAATATTTTCCAATTTCATCTCCTTTTGAAATGTCGAAAATTTGGCGTTAAAGGGTTAAGTTTTTAGAACAATTTTAACTAGGATAATTGGCCAAGCTGTGCATTGACCAAGACAGATATTGTCTATCCTAAGATAAGAACCATTGAGTTTTGACCTGAAAGTCTTTATCTTTGAGGTCCAGGTTATGTTTCTCTTTTTCTACTTGGTTCTAAAATTGTTTCAACAATTTTTCTGTGATATTGTGATGCCAGGCTCATAATATTTATGGTGTTTTAACGCCGTAACAACAATTTCTCAGTTATTAACGTCTTTTCTGGATCCACCAGTGGTACTAGGCTAGGGCTCTGAAGTGACTTGCCAAAGATCTCTCCCACTAAAACAGAGGTGTCGGTGGGGCTTGAACCCAGGTACTCAGAGCTCTTAGTCTGTCAACTAAACCACCGGGCCACGCAGGACCCCTCATAGTCTATAAAGAAAGAACCTTACTTTAAAAGGGTTTGTAAAGCAGGGTAGAACCATCAGCATTCCTGTTTATCATGGAGACTACCTCTCATGAAATTATAAATTTAACTGCTGCTGTTATTTGAACCCAGGCGTTTAAGAGGTCATGTTATTTCATGTTAAGAACTCTAACCAATATATGTAGTGGACTGGCACCTTTTTTTTGTCTATGTTATTTTATGGTCAGAACTCTAAACATTATGCCATGGAGGCACCATTTAATGCAAAATAGCAAGAACTTGTAGCAAAGAAGCAAATGCAAAGTATGCTACAACAAGTGAAATGATAAGACTTTCTTGCATCATAGCAGTCTTAGTTACAATTCATGCATCTGATGGTTTTTTTTATTCGTTTATCTCTCCGTTCACATGGCAGCCCCTGGGAGCAGGTTTCATAGCTCTGTGTATTGTTTGATGTAGAAGAACATGCAAAAAGTATTCTATTGTCTTATATCAGTTATTGTTTTCTGTGGCCTGTTTTCTTTCTTTTTCTGACTCATTGTCCTTAATTATAACCAGGAGACCAGAGTGATGTTAGATATGGAATCATTCTTACACAGAATACTACATTTGTCAAGGAAGCAAGTTTTTGTTTCCATTTTGGAACATTGTACACTTTGTCTATGTGTGACTACACATTTGCAATCTGAACACATCGGGTTTATCCAATAGAAAACACCTCTGAAATAATAGGGATGACGCCATATTGTTTCCGGCGAGAATGACGTCACTTTCTTTCGTTTCTAAAAATAGATCTTGAATGTAAAATCCAAAAAGTCGTTAAATTTGATTGGGGAAACAAGTATACATGTCACAACAACACGTTCGCCATTTGGTATGAGTAACTGATCAAAAGTGATAAAAAAGGATGTCCAACACTTCCATACACATTGAACTACTTAACATGCACGCTTAGACAAGGTGTTCATCGGCGGATGCCAATTTACCCGAAAAATTGTAACCCTACACTTATATCCGAGGTGTATTTCACAGCTCACGGAAATACCCGAGTAGTTCCGATTGACACATTTGTAATGTCTAGTTAGGCAGCTAAAGCATTGAGACTAAGGATGTATAATTGTAAAGGTCTCATGAGTTGACTTGATTTGCATCTTAATTGTAGAAAATGGCATGAAAGATAAGTATTAGCAAAATCTGCTATGGATATGTAAGTCTTACCTTAAGCTAAGGCTATATTAGAATGACTTACTTTTGGAGAGATGTATTAAACCATACATAAGGCTTATTGTAAGACTACAGTATATCCCAAACTGAATATCAAAGACTGAAAATAGACTTGCACTAATGTTGCTTCTAAGCTTGTATGTACAATATTGCAGGAAACCTGTGACTTTTATGTGTATGCTAATTTGATTAAACATACTTTAACGACTTCCAACGGAAGATTTAACACATGTTAACTGTGAATACTGACTCTCAGAATTGTGATACAGTCTTTGGAGGTATTATAGAGGGGGAATACATTTCTTGGTGTGCGCTACTAGGAATCTAACCAATAAGAGAGAAAAGCCAATTTCCATTTCCATATTCTATCAAAAACAGACCCAGGAAAGATGGAGCAAACTGATTACACTTTCCCTTTCACCAGTGAGATCTAGCTTACAGGGTCTTTCTTTTAAATAGGCCTTTTTAAATAAGGCTAATTAAGATGCTGTTTTAAAAACATTAATGTAGGAAAAGTAAACAAGAAACAATCTCTATCTTATTAAAATGGGTTTGATAATTGTCATGATCTCATTGCTTAATTTAAGTTCACTAAGCTGTTTTGACTGAATTGATTTGTTAACTCGACACTCTTTATGACAGAAGGATTAGCTAAGTGACTTGGATCATTTCTTTATTTTGTATACAGGAACAACTGTTAGCACACAACTTGAGAAACAAAGTATTGTGAAACAGGAAGAAATCGCTTAAATCAAGCAGTTTCTTCTTCTGCCTCCTTGTTTTCTTCCAATCATCATTAAGAAACTGTTACTTTTGATGCTTCAAGAAAGTTGTCTGTTTTTGCTTTCAATTTGGACCAGTCACAAAATCCCACATAAGGGAACATGTTGGAAGATGGGCTGTGAAGGGTTTTATTGATAAATTCAATAGATAGACCCATTATCAGAGAAACAATAAGCATTTGATTGTAATATCAACCAACTTATGTACAATATCAAAGGCGCGCCCCAATCGACTATTTCACCATTCTAGACACCCTAGGGCATTAACCAATTACCCCATTATGGCGCATTTTAGGATAACTCAAATTGAAAGCAACAACCGACAATGGTAGAAATTTAAGAATGCTTTTTTTGTAACATTAGGAGTAAACTTTTGTGATGATAGCTAGAAGTGTGAATTATTGCTTGTCACAAACAATGTCTTCTTTTGTCCCAATAATGAATTGTTTCTGTTGTATTCTGCAATAGGTGAATTTTGCAATTCTCATATACTGGTCGAAACATTAATTCTACTGCAGACCACAGTCATTATAGGTATGTAACTGATAACTTGCCTTTGAGATATTGAGCTGATACCATTGTAACAAAAGAAGAGATAATTTGTCACCTGTAAGTCACGGGAAAAATACAATATAATTCTATTGTCACAGTTGTTTATGAAGTCATTCTCTACAAGTGTGTTACAGTGAGGTCGTATTGAGTTATGGCTGAAACAATAAAGAAGTATACCATGTGCTAAAGGGTTATAGGTCGGCATTGCAAAGTAACTAACATACAGCAGCCACAATGTTAAAACACAATAAAACAAACAGAACCAATTTCTCGATGCAGACAAGTCTGCCATATGATTATGGTACATTTGTTGCCTGGAGCCTTGATTGGCAGGTTTCCCAGGAAGCTATATGATTGGCATGTTGGGATACCTTTGGGAGGGTTTTGGTCAATTGTTTCCGATATTGGAATTGACGGGTGTTGACCAATGGTGTACCTGCGACGCCTCTTGACGCGCAAGGAAGTGAGGCCTTGTCAAAATGTGTCTGTCTTTCTCGCAAGCTTTGATGTATGAAATATGGTTATGCAATTAAATAAATGGCTTATTTCATGTCAAGGGATGATTTAAATCTTTAGATTATTTTGAGCAATTTTTCTTTTGATGTAATTGTTTTGAGGCTTGGGTCTATTATATGAGTTCTCCTTTTAATCTACCTGCTGTCAAATCAAAGTATATAAGTAATATTATTTCTTTGGTCCTCTGAATTATTGTTGATTGTTGCTAAAAGTAATTGAACCAAATGACCAGCCCAGAGATCAAGGTTTTCTGTCTTAGATATCAAAAGTTTAATATAAGACTAATAAGTTCTTCATTTTGATGAAGTGGCTACGGTACTCTTGCTTTGAACATATGATATCACATTGTATTGTGCAAGTGTTTGTTTCACTTCGAAGCAAAGCTGAGACACTATTGTAACTACCGGTATGTATAAGCAGGTAAAGTACTGTAACGTTGTGTAACAAACTCAATGGCATTGAATTTATGCCTTATCCTCGATGCAACAAGCCTAAACCCTTTCCCAAACAACAAATTTTCGACTGTCCCAAATTGAAAAAGTTTGCAGACGACATTTCAAAATGTGATGAAATTGAACAATATTCTTCTGATAGGGCAGAAAACATTGTGGGACAAGGAGAAATTGCTTGTTACGAGCAATTTCTCCTTTCCCACAATGTTTTCTAAAGTCATCTGCAACAAAGTGGTCAATTGTCGTTATTGTTTGGGAAAGGGTTAAAGGAAAATTACCTCTGTGGCGGAAATACTGCCCTTGAAAGCACCATTTACCTGACTCTTGGCTGCCATGCAGCTAGAATTGTTAAAAAAAAACAAGAATTATTTAAAATTCAAATATTTGTGTTTGTTGTTTTGTTACTGTCTTTTTGTCTATCAAAGATTTGTGTCCTGAAAATTCAATCTGGCCCTTCAAGGCAGCAAAACAAAGCCTGTGAGTCCGTAATTAATTGTCAAGCACTCTTCTTTCTCATGAACAATTGCTGAAATAGGAGAGCCAAAAGGAAAACAATTTGTTAAATAGAACTGAGTGGTGGCAGAAGAGGTAATACAGTCTGACAGCCACTCTTTGTAACTAATGGCTTGTTGAATTATTAAAGGGGAGAGTATAGGGGTATGGAGATGTTTTATTAATATCAACATCATCACAGCTCCTGTGGGTGACATTGACTGCTTATTTAACCTTTCAAACACCCCTTTACCATGCCTGATTTATTGAACTAATGTTGTGTGGCCGGTTGGAATACATGTATAAAGGAAAAGTGGATCAAGCTATTTGACAGTAATTTGTAGCTCAGCTACTCAGTTGCTTCTTGTTAAATGGAGAATGCTTTAATCAGAGGTGGCAAAATCTGATTTTGATTAACCTGTCCATAAATACCAAATCTTTTCCTGCACATGGTCGTATAATGGTTCAATAATAAATTTCATTGAAGGTTCACTTGTCTGTTAAGGCTTTTGGACAAGCTGGGCAATATGAACAATGGATTTCCCCATCCCTGTTAATAGAGAGCAAGCACTTTGATTTACCTGCAGAAAGGTACTTAAGAAACCACATAGAAAATACAAAATGTTGATTGTTACGAGTAATTTTGTCTGTTGTCACAATGAAAAAGGGTCCTGCTTTGCCCAGTGTTTAAGAATGATGACTTGGAACTCAGGGCTGGTGGGTTCGAGCCTTATTGACACCTCTGGTTTTGTGGAAGTGACCTTTGGCAAGTCAATTCAGAGCTCTAGCCTAGAACTAATGGCTCCAGAGAAGCTGTTACATAACTGAAAAATTGTTCATTTGGTGATGTACACCATACAAACCAACAATTAGAAATCTTATATATGGATGAATGAGTTCAAAGTTAATTTTTTGACAGAATGGATAAACTGTCAAATACATGTTAATGGACCTCATGCTTTATTGATGCTCTTCAACCAGGTATCACCACAACAGAACTGTAACCCCTCTATTGGACAACATGGCTCCTAAAATCTATCCTCTGACCCTTGAAAAAGATATATTTAGTTTTCATTCTTTATAAATGTCATCTGCTGTTGCTTTCGATTTGGTCCAGTCTATAAACCTCATTTGCAGGATTAAGTCAAGTACAAGACTAGTTATCACTTTACAACAGTACAGGACTTACTTCTTTAGTTTTGCACGGAACTCTCGATTTACATAGTCATTTGTCAATGGCTAGCCATTTACATGGCCATTTGTCAATGGCCAGCGTGGGTCAAATAACCTTTCTATTCCGGGAGGTTTTTCTATGGTTTATAACGATTGGCTGGCTTCCGAAGAAGATCCCTGTTAGAGATAGCATTGCGCTCGAAATGTCTAATTAAGACATAAAAAGCACCTGCTCTCTCCAATAATTGCCTCGAAGGGAATTTTACATGCAAACTCGGAAGCTGCCAGTTCTATAGTATTGGAGAGTTTTATCAATAACTGCCTGGATAACAAACCTCCTGAACCTATAGGCCAGGACTTTAGTGATACTTTAATAAAGGGGAAGGTTCTCAATGCCTTTATATTAGTGACCTTGTGTGTGGTTCAGCTCTCTTTGTTGTTGGCACACAGTAGAACACAGGATTTGATGATGAAGTATTCCTTAACCTTTCCATATCAGATTGTCAGAATTGTTGCTGAAATAGCGAAGAAATTGTCAACAAATTCTGATGTTTTTTCCTTCAATCACTGATGCATACTACCTTCTCAAGAAGTACCAGATAAACAGTTTCATTTGGAAAAGGTAGAAAAACACATTGGAGTAATTTAGTATTGGTAGTTAATTGTCACAATTTAATCAACAGCATTTTAGTTATAATGCAAGACTGCAAGCTTTAAACTCGCAGTGCACAAGAGTAGTGAAGAAAAGGCAAGAATAACCATTGGCATATCTGTAGTTAGTTGCTGGGACGCTGCCTCTCATGAAAATCCAAATCAACAGTCATTCATTTGTAAGCATTAACTTATGAACCTACAACCAGATTGTAAAGCTCTGTGGTTAAGGTGGTGGTTATAGAACTCACAGCCTGTGGGATATAGTGCCACTGAATTCTCCTGATTTTGTTGGAGTATCCTTTTGTAAAACTGTTCAGAGCGGCTCAGCCCGTGCCTATAGTAGTGATGAATCCAGGAAATCTGTAACATAACTGAAAAATTGTTGAAACAGCTTTTAACCAATATAAGATTGAATCTACACAGATAGAAGGGTGTTATTGTAATCTTAAATTACCATTTGACCATAGATACCCTGTGTGTATGTGATAGAAAGGGACTCATTTATTGATATCCATCAGACCCCTGTATGTACGTGATAGAAAGGGACTCATTTATTGATATCCATCAAACAGACCTCCCATCCATACAATATGCGCCGTGCCAAATATGATTATGATCATATCTCTGACATGCCTGACGTGGCGCAGGCCAATAGCCAATTATATCTCATTATGGTCAACAGAGGACGACCCATACTGCTGTATTCCCGTTAGCAAATATGGAATGCTTTTCATTTCTTTAGGGGTTTAATGCAGTTTTCAACAATTTTTATTTAGCTGGATGGAAACTCCATAATTATGTAGAGTGTTAAAGAGAAACCATAATGATGAGCTGCCAAGGTTTCTTTGTTTCTTAATCCGTTGTATGACCTCCTTTTGGGTCAGAACCTTCGACTTAGCAGATGTAAGCTAGAATCTATCTCTCCCACATGGGTTTGATTTTTTCAGAGAAGGGGCTTGATCATCCTGGTTTTCTAAATTATATCAACTTGAAAAAATAATACAGTATGATATAAACAAACAAAACAATTTTTCTTCTTTATAAAAATCACAATATTATAAATCAAGTGAAAAAAATGAAAGTTTCCATTTACAGTATTGTTAATTTTTATCTGTGGTATCATATTAATTGCTTTCAATTTTAACCAGTGAATTAACTCCTTTAGAAAAGAAAAAAACATGATAAGATACAATAACAATACTTTTTTATTTCTTTTGTCACAATTTCATTAATAGGGTGGAAAAAGCACACTGAAAGTTCCATCTTTCCATTGAATTAATTCTTATGAAAAAAAAAGATAATTCACGTTAAAAGAAATATTGTGGGAATCTTAATTTTAATGAAAATATGTTTCCTTCCACAGGACTTTGTAACGAGGCCAAATTGAAAGGATCAGCAGACTACATAGCTTTATGATATTTTTTTAAAACCATTTGGATGATTTGATTAACCCTTTCCCAAACCATAGCGACATTTGACCATTTTGTGTCAGAAGACTCTGGAAAATATTGTGGGAGAAGGAGAAATTGCTAGTAACAAGCAATTTTTCCTTTTCCCACAATGTTTTCTGCCCTATTAAAAGATTATTGTCCAATTTCATCACATTTTGAAATGTCGTCTGCAAGCTCTTTCAATTTGAGACAGTTGGAAATTTTTTGTTTGGGAAAGGGTTAACTCATAATTATGAGCAATTTATCCTTTTGTCACACTAGTTTCTAGAGTTATCTATAACACACACAGTCAGAAGAGGTATTCTGGAGAAAGGAGTTCAGCGTAGAGTCTGTATTATGTTTCAGACAACCAACAAGCTGATTATGACTTTCACTGAAATGTAGGAGAAACTGTTTTTGTGTTGAAAATGTCAACATGCGCTAAGAATCTTGATTGCATGTGCGAGGTTGGTTTGATAGATTAGCAGGGATGTCGTGAGCACGCAATGGAATTTATCTGATTAAATTAGATGTCAATAAAGGCTTTAAATATACATAGGTTTTCCTCGGGAAAACAATACAGCTTATTATTGAAACTGCGAAAGGAGATTGGTCTTTCGTTTCCTCGCTGATCGAAAATTGGATTTCTTCCCTGTAAATGATTTTTCCTTGCATATGTTTGGGGAAATTTGTTTTGTTTGAAATTTTTCTGTGAATATTGTTCGAGTCTGCTAAGTTAAATTGATGTGTTGCAGAGTTTCAATTTGGAATCAGAGTTTTTGCTGTGTTAAAGAATCACCAATTGTTTTGAGTGTTTTGAAAGTCTGTTCCTGAGAAGGTTTAATTCAATCTATGTTTTTATCAAGTTACGTGTTGCAAGTATGCTGTAACCTCTGCTAATAGTATCCATTGGTAAAAATGATCCACATATGGAATTATTTAGACAATGAAAATAGAAATTGCTATTATAAAGCAAGCTAAAAAGCTTTTGTCTCCCTGTTTTCAAATGCAGTTTTTGTTGAAATATTTATTTGCATCCAGGAAGTATTGAACAAATTATTCACATAACCCTTACTTTACGTTACTTTAACATTTTCTGGAGAAATCAGCCATTCAATTTTATGGTAGGGAATAAATTGAAGGCAGTATCATTTTCAACATCCAATTCATGCAATGAATTCCATACCTATCTGTTTGTCACGCAACCATTGGTGATTTTGTTAGCAGTTATTTGAATGGCAAGGAAGTATGTAGCATATTAGTAAATTCTGTGCTTATGATTGGTTTATAAAACTTGTTTTTGATGTGCATGCAATGTGCTTTACCTCAGACTTCCTTTAAAAATGACCATTTCAAAGGATAGAAACTAGGGGCCTCCATGGCTTAGTGTTTAAAAGAACTGATTTTAAACTTGTAAGATGAGCAATTTACTCATCTATTACAATGACATGTTTTTTTAGTAACCAACTTCACAAGGTCCTACATGGCCCAATGGTGAAGAAGGCAGGTTTGGAACTCCAGGGGTTCCAGTCTATCCCTGACTGTTGTAAACGGTAACATTGTTGACAATATAATCGGATATGAAAATTGATCTATCTTATCTATGTATACCTTTTTCTTTACAGGTGTCAAACGCTGGGAAATTGTTAAAGAATAAGAAAGGTAAGATTAGTTGATTTAAGATTTTATAAGGTATAAATGACTATATGTTGATTGCAAGTTCTATGCAGTACTGGTTGGAGAAGTCCCCGAGTCTCCTTATAAGGCTATGGGTTTAAGTATTGAATATTTGATGATGAAATGTGCCTCTTCCCCATGGAATAATTTGGTTATCTGTGCGTTTAATACTACTTTTAAAGGCTTCAATGAATTTCTACTAATAATTGATAATGATATCTCGAATTATAACCCTTTACTGTTAATTTGTTCAAAGAAATTTTGCAGCCTCCTGCAAAAAATATAAAGGGCATTATCAACCAAATTCTCTAATAGACACATGCAAGTTACAAGTAACAATGTGTCAAAAGGACATTTTGCTCAATAAGGTATGGTTTATGTTTTTGTCACAGGAACTGGTATATAAAAGCCTCTGTTTAGTAGAATGGAAAAGGTGTTATTAAGGAATTACAAGGGTTAAATTTGTATTTTATGACTGAAGCAATTGCCGGGTTATGGCATTTTTGTTTCATTAAAAAATTTTGCTTGTCATATATTTTCATATTTCTTCTTTCTTTTTAATCATCTTTTGCTTCCATTTTGGAATAGTCAAAGAATTCCACATCAGAAAATAGGTCTTAACTCTTTCCCAAACAATAACGACATTTGACCACTTTGTTGCAGATGACTTTAGAAAACATTGTGGGAAAAGGACAAATTGCTCATAATGAGCAATTTTTCCTTTTCCCACAATGTTTTCTGCCCTATAAGAAGATTATTTTTCAGTTTCATCACATTTTGAAATGAAGTCTGCAATCTCTTTCAATTTGGGACAGTCGAAAATTTGCTGTTTGGTAAAGGGTTAAAGACTGTTTATAGGATTATGTCGATGTACAAGAAGATGTAAAAGCAATATCAATATCATTGAACGGAGTTCTTGTGTCATGCATAATTAATGTAATTTATGATTGTTTTTGTATATTTAAATTGTAGTAAATGCCGAGGGTTTACAATTTCTGGCAGTAGATTAAACACGCTTTAACTACCTTGTTGGACTGCTGCATATGGAAAAGGGGTAGAATAGTTGTTTGTATATTCTTTATTATGCTATTGGAATATTCAATGCATTACTTTGTTAGGTCAATCACAAATATAAATTTTTTAATACAGTCTTGCACTGTACGCTTGTACTAAGTCATTTGTCTCTGGAATAAGCAGCTTCTGCTGCAACCTTCTTTATTAAACTTTTGCAATTTTTCATTTCTGAAGCATGCCCAATTTGTGATACATATGAAATAGTCTTTCTATGAGGGGAGCATTCAATTAAGTTTTGCATAAGTATGTCTGAAGTTGTGATACAACATTACTAAATACTTTTATGATTGGAAAGAACATTACATTGGAAGGCATAAGAGACCAGAAAGTTGGTGAAAATTTAATATGGATCTGAGTTGCCATCTTGGATAAGGCATAATTTTGTCAATGAATTTTAGTTCTGTTTAGGAAGTCAGAATGATTGAGGATGACTTTTTGTTTGGCTTTTGTATAAACTTATTGATTCAAGTAATGGATAATTGAAAATCTGGGATTTGATAATTTGATAATGATTCAATAACTGTAAATATTAAGTTTTAATATTCAAATTCATGAGCAAGTAACCAATTTTAAGGCTCAATGCAAGACTATGTTATTGCATTTGTGAATTTTTGCAATGGCTTTGCACATACTCCTAAAATTGTAAGCAATAGATATTGAGCTCATGTCTGTTAGAGAATGCTCAAAGTTGTTTGACCTTGGGAATCATGTTCAAGGTCACAGTTGATTACAGGTGTCTGGAGTATTAATTAGTAAAGGGTTTTCTCTGCACAAGATTAATGGTTTTATGAAACCTGGACTAGTTATAGGGATGAATTTGCATTAGGAGATGAATTTGTGACAATTTTATTATATAAATGGATATCAAGTTGACAATCACGGCATGCTCTTCAAGAGCTTCTGGGACTTGTACCGTTTGGCTTATACTCAACCCTTTATTACATTATCGTGACTGTTTCGGTAAGAGATGAAATTGTAGAATGTATTATAGTCATTTTAGAGACACCAGGCAATTAATGAATCTATTGAAAGGATTTGTGACCTAATGGTTAATGTTATAAGTGTTTATAAATGCATTTCCCTAGTAGTTTGTGTGTTGGAAAAATGAAAATTGCTGGAATTGAAACTTTTGTCAACATAAATAATAAGCTCTGTATCTGTATACAGGAAGCAAAATCAAGATTTATACAGGAAGCAAAATAAAGAGTAAATGATATACAGCAAGTTGTATGATATGTATCAAACTCAATTATTAACTAACAATACACTTCAACTAACTATTTAATGGGTTTCTTATTAAGCTGCCCAGTTATACACCTATCATGGAAATAAAATGAATAATGTAAAGGGAAATTTTAGTGATGGCTTTTGACGCTTCAAACAGACAAGTGTTCACGAATTTAAACATAAATGTATGAAAACTTGAAATATAAGGACATATGGTGAAATATTTAAGATTTCTTCCTTAAAGGTTTTAAGGTTATTTTTTTTATGTCTCCTATATAAATTCACTTATTTCCTCCATGGATAATCATTTTACAGATATTTAAACTTTTTCATTAATTCCTCACTTTACCGCATCCATTGCAGAAACTTTATAAACAACTATGACAAAGAACTAATTGTTTTCAATCCAATACTATAAAGAATTATCATGAGATGTAGTCTCCCCACTGACTTGCGGAATGCGGATGTTTTTACCTGGCTTGACCAGCACTTTGGGGCTGTTGAGTATGGGGTCTAATCCAACATCATGAAAAGCTGGGCATCGCAACATAACTGAAATGATCTTGATGTGATCCAAATTTTTACCCATATAAACATAAACAAGAAAGCACATTTTTCATGTTCGTTTTTGTCTTCTGTAGCTGTTGTATTGAATTCTGGTCGATCCCAGATTCTCATTAGTGGGGATAGAATGATTAAAGCAAATGAATTGTCTACAATCTTTTTCCTTTTTTGTCACCATGAAATTTATCATAATAAAAGATAATTGCCATATTTCTTACCTGGGCATTGTTACTATTTTCTTTTTCATGGTTTTGTGTTTGAGTTCTTTTTGGAATGATTTTTAATTCGAAATAGGCACATTGGTTATATTCATTGCATTGATAGTATTTCAGTAATGGAACAACCCATAAAACCCAACTCATTAGTGATGAAGGAAATCCCATCTACAACTATTTTCCTTATACAGACAATAAAAAAGAGCATTGTTTGGTGGAGAAACAAAACTAACAAGTTGGACAACAGACAAATTGTGTTTATAAATGATGATGATGTTTAATGTTCCAGGTGCGAAATAAAATCACGAACCGTTAGTAAACATGACAAATTGCATGTCCCAGATCTTGTGCATGTGCAGAAGTTATGCCATTTACCCTTTCCTGTCTCGCCTGACAGTTTTCAATAAATAGTCAAGCTCAAACAAAGTCTGAGTTACAAATAAAAGTGGTATTTCCTAGCTAACGCTGTAATTGCTTCTCTGAACCCTATGGTGTTGGTACTTGTCTATTTGAGATGTTTCTTATTAAAATGAGTACCTACAGGGGCCTTCCTAGCTTATATATAGTGGTTAGAGTGCAGGTATTGAAAACACAAGGCCCCTCTTTGCATGCGTTCAAATCCCTGTCACAGCATTCGGAATTTTGTGATAGGTTTTACTGCTTCCAGTTGACTTATGGAATGCCTACCTGGCTTGACAAGCCCTTATGGACATTAAAGTATTGGGTCTTCCTCAATAGTTATCAGAGCCTGGCATCACAGCATGAATGAAATAATGTTGATGCAATGAAAAACCCATATAAAATGGATAAATAAATATGAGGGGTTGTGCTTGGCTCAGTGGTTAAGGTGGCGGACTATGAACTCGGGAAATTCCGAATACAAGCCCCACCACATCTGTTTTCGTGAAAGTGTCCTTTGAAAAGTCACCTCAGAGCCCTTGCCTAGTACTGCGGGATCCAGGAAAGCCCTATTACACGACTGAAAGAGAGTTGACACAGTGTTTAAGACCATACAAATAATAATGATTGTCTGATGTTACTTTCAATTTGGACCAGTCACAAATTTTGATATGGGGGGAAAGAGTTAAAGTATGTATCTGTCTAGAGCATGTATGTTCAGTGGTTGATGAAAAAACCTTGATGCAATTTGTGCAATTGGTGAATAAGGAAAGAACATGCACACCAACATGGAAACCCAATGTTAAAAAAGTTTGTTGACAAACAGTTTCTCTTTTGTTAACAACACAAACAATGATGTTTAACCTGTTACTCTATAGTTACTTCATTTTGCTGCATCTATTGCAGAAGGTTTTTGAAATCACTGTGACAAAAAGATGAATTGCCTCATGCAAGTTAGTTTTAAGCATTGGTCACAATGATTCTCAGCCAATATTTTCAATAGAATGTTTGGTTCGTTCCTATGTTGTTTGTTTGTCTGCTTTTTACTTTCTAATTAATTTGTTCCTGTCAAAAACTCAAATCTTTGGACTTGAGTCAAACTGTTTCCTTCAGGGTCACGATATTGGGTATATAATTATGGTGATATGTTTAACTTGTATATTATATATCACATATATTCCTAGCAGTGGCGTACATTTGTTTGTAATCTAAGAAAAAAAAAAGCTCGCTATCATTTTAGCAAGATTCTCTTTTACTCTAATTATGCTCTTGTAGACTCTCAATTGTTTTCATTAAGATCCCATTTTTTCTCCCCTAATTGCCAATTTGTCAAAAACAGGATGCAGTTATATCGTCAATATATCCTCCTCTCCCCATAGCAGATTAAGGTCCAATCAAATTGTGAGTTATCCCAATTGATTTTAGCTTATATGGTCGAGGCGAGCTCAGGAACACGCTAGTAGAGCTGAGTGCCTCAAAGCACTCGCTGTGAAATTCTCCGCGATATCGGTAGAATTGGATAAATGGGATAATGGTCGTCAGGAGAATCTTGTCACCCTCAGTAACAGAGCTATCTCTCGCGCTACGATGGTGAATATCAATTATTTACTTTTTTGGACGAGGGTTAGGTCAGATGTGAAGTTTTATGTTTGAGCAATTTAACTCACTGCAAGGTTAGATAATTATGTGGTAGCATGATCAGTAATTCCATTCTTTATTTGTTTTTCTTTTTCATCTTATTTTTCTTGTTTTATGGAGCTTTCGCTTGTAGTTTGGGATCATATTTTTTACTCAATAATGTAATTTTCCGGCATCTATGATAACACATGCAAAATTTATATGACAAATGAAAAAATCACTTTTGACTTAAATATTTTCTTTTTGGAAACTGGTTAGAATAGTTGTAAAGTTTATATCATTTCTTTTAGCAGTCTTAACTGTTTAGCATCACAAGCTTGTGTTTTAGGTCCGTATTTATGACAAAGTAAGTATTAAATAAATTAAGTATTGCTAATGTAACAGTCAACTTTTGCTATAATATTTTCTTCTAATTTTGATAGACAGACAGTCGTAAAATTGTCTACTCTGTTAATTTTGTCACAAACTATTATTGATAGTCAAGAGGGGTGTATGCTTTAGAAGAATTGACTTGTGGTACTTATATAAAAGTTGCTTGAAAAGTGGGGTTATAATTTTTCTTCAGGATTGAATAATTCATTTTGAAGTAGACTATTTAAATCATTTATTTCTAAATCATTTCAATAGAAATTCTACAGCCCTTATAAGGTTAACATCTTAAGAATCTTATGACAGAAAAAGATATAAACATATATATTCTTAAAGTGTGAATGATTTTTCTGTCCAAAAAGTATCCATTGTTTTTTTTTGTTTTTTGTAATGAGAATTAACCCCTTTTGTAATGGGAAGTATGATTTGGTTCTGTGAAATACATAATTATGCTTACAACATTGTCGGAAATTGCATAAATCCATACACCTTTCTTCAAGGTTTGGACCTTTAAAAACTTCCCATTTGATGGATAGATAGCCTGTGTTTGTTGTTGAAACCCAATTTCAACAAATAAATCTTTATTGATATTGTTGCATACTCTTGGATTCAAACTTTGCTTGCTATTTTTTTCCGACATTGGACTAATGTGCTGTATTCATCATACCATCCCCATCACACAGCATGCCATGATGGGAAACCTTGTATCGAATTTACTCTTACCATTGGTATAATCCAGCTTGAGGCTCAAACCCACAACAATTCACAATTGAAATGTAGATACTCTTCCTTTGTGACAACGCAGCTGGATTTGCAGAGAGTTTCTCGATATGAGAAGTGTTATTGGGTTATCATTTCTCAAATGAAACTTTATCTGTAAAGTTTCTAGAATTAATGGTTAACGGTAGAACCGATTGTGACTCAACCATCCATGCAGTCAATATTTATTTCATCATTTTCGAGTTCTAAAGAGTTTTAGCAAATAAATCTAGTGCTTAAAACCATTTTCCTAACTCATAGAGTCAATATTAATCCCAGCAACATCTAGCAATAAGATTGAGATAAAGGAAATAAACATTATAATTAACCCATTTCCATTCCCAATGTAGAAATTTGTGGCTGATCAAAGTTGAAAACAACAGCATATAGTAAAATGTAACATATGAAACAAAACACATTTTCTAATGATCTGTTGCCTATTTTGAGCAATTCATTCTTTGGTTTCACTGTAAAGTTTTTTACAGCAAATGTAGCAAATTGTGGCATTTTGAAGTAAGAGATGAAACCTTTTTATTTACTTGTCCATTCTAAGATAATTACATCAAATTCTAGGCTCGTAGAACTTAGAGAGAAATATATGCTTTTACTCTTCGTTTTGTTTGTTCATGTAAAAATAACAGTGAGTAGCTTGGAAATAAGATTGTGCTATACTGGTGTTCTAGAAACAGTAGGATTATGGATAAGTTAGAAAACAAAAAAGATAATAAGACATGAATGTTTTATCATAATTGTGTCTTTAATTCTCAAATATCCAAAGAAATTGCATTTTTTTCTCTTCTAAATGATTTTCTTTTGCTACTTGTGAAGTGGCTCATTCACAAACTCCCATATAAGGAAATGTGCGAGGCTTCCCTTGGTTTTGCAAATTTTTGGTCAATATTTGGTAAACCTTTTTAATGATCATGTGTGGTTGTATCGCGACAGCTCTTATTACACTTTGTATGTGTCTTTATTATGCTATTCCTTTCAATTTGGACCAGTTCAAAAATACTGTTTGGAAGAATCTGTAAATGTGGCACACCATTTTTTTTTTAGATATTTAAAAACAATTACCTGTGAGGCGTCAATTGTCTGTCGGTCAATAGAAGGAGACACAGGCAACATTTATTGATTAACTCTCTATCACTTAGTGTTAGAGGATCACTTTGTTATCAGTTTGTCCTCGTGTCACAATATTTATGAAGGAGGGACTCTATTTTTACAAGGTAACATTTTCGTTTATTTTTTAATTGGGTTTGTACTTCACATTAACTGTCCAGTGGCTAGAGTAAAGAACTTGTAATCACATGACCCCTCTCTGCATGGGTTCAAATCCCAGAGACAGCATTTCAATTTTCATGAGAGAAATATTACAGGTTCCCCGACTAACTTATAGAGTGCCGACGGTTCTTTTTGGCTTGACCAGTTCTTATGTGCAGTCAAATTTTGGGTCTTCCTTCATTGCTATAAGTTGTGCATCGCAGCATAACTGAAGTCATATCAATTTGAATTAACTTTTAAGACAAAAATATGAAGATCATGTCAACATTGTGTTTCATTTGTGATGTATGATGTATGGCTTATCATGGGTATTGGAAGACCTCTTTTGTAAATATTCACATGTTCCAAATTGAGATATGTAGAAATGTGCTTGGTAAA
This sequence comes from Cerastoderma edule, assembly GCA_947846245.1. Classification (NCBI taxonomy): domain Eukaryota; kingdom Metazoa; phylum Mollusca; class Bivalvia; order Cardiida; family Cardiidae; genus Cerastoderma; species Cerastoderma edule. The sequence continues at coordinate 415,117 of OX401414.1, read as the reverse complement.
TCAGGTGGTACCAAAACCCTCAAACAATGGAAGTAAGGGCTTGCTCACATGTTTTTCGAGATAATAGGGATAGCATTATATTTGGAAAGCTCCTTACCAAGTCCAAAAGGGAAGTGCATCATTTGATAAAGGAGATAAGATTCTGTGGTACACTGTCATTAAGGTAGGATGGTCAGTCCACAGAAAAGTGGACCTTAGAACTGAAAAACTGTTGACACAGCATTTAACCCATACTTATAAAGGAGGAACTGCTTGTTAAATAGATTGTGTGACAAAGAGTTAATGCAGTTTTAGAATAATACCAATGTATTGCCTTCTTATATTTAAGCATGCTTTCATGTCAATAATTGATATTCTGTTATAAATGACTGTTACAAGACAATATTTATAATCAATTAACAATTCATAAGAGCTGCACAAATACCGTGATCTATAAATGGCCAAAGTGACTGTTTTAAATTGAATACAACTATGGATTATATCATATATATGTATGCAACAGTGAATGTGAAAATTGTTTTCAATGACCAATTTGTCCTTTGTCAGTAGTTTTGTATAAGTTCGAAAGGAGGTATGTCAAAAACAGAAATTTCATAATGAAGGAGAGAGGCTGAAATTGAAAGGGTTTATTTTCTATGTTGGTAAATGTTGTTTCCTTATGCTCGTAATCATTTCCGTGTTCGGAGAACTCCTCTGCACGCGACATGAAAACCAATTTTGCAAATTGACAAAAACCCTTTTTTCTGAGCCCTATACAGATCAGCTGTTTGGGTGAAAGTTGAAAATGTCGAAACCAGGGATTATTATAAAGGAAATCCTTTTTCCCCGGATGTATCATCAATATTTTTTAAAGGGAATCTTCTGTCTCTTTTGCCTAAGACTAGCAAAGACAAGAGTTTTAACCATCCAAAATTGAAAATTTAATGCTGATGATGATTGCAACAAAAATTAATAGAAGATTTTCCACGGGAAAGCTTGAAATTTTGTAGGAAGAAGAGAGAATTTGGTCATAGGCATATCTTTTCCTTTTCCTTTTCCAACAATGATTTCAAAGCAATTTGACACCTTAGTAAGAATTGTCTGGTAAAGAGTGAATATCCGGTCTGTGCACTACAGACTCTCCGCCTGTCTCAAGCTTAATAAAGTAAACAAGATGTTTACTCCATGTTTCCACTTGTTGTGATTGTGTTGCTTACAGACTTTTTGTTGAGATTTATTTTCCTTCCATTATGCATCAATTGACTCTATGATATCTTATTCACTGTTCAGCGTACTTTGATGACATTAAGACACATTGTCAAAAGATGATTATTATTGTAAAACATATTGCAACAAGGAGATGAATCAATGATTATAGATTAACCTTAATTAACAACCAAAATTGTATTCGGAGCTAAAACATGAATTCAAAAGAAAGTTGCTCAAACACGAATTTTGGGATTAATAAGACCAAGCTATGCAGTGGATGACTGGTATAAAGTATTAAAGAAGACTTTGTGATATAGGAAAGATGTCAATGCAGGTAATAAACTTCTCTTTTTGTCACAGTGATATCTTAAATTTGCTGATGCATGTGTGTGGCACAGTATTTCATTTGAAATAAAAGGTTATAAAACATTGGATTTCTTTTGTTAAAAAGATTGCCTTGATTAAAGCCAACCGTCCAAATGGCATACAGACCAAGAAAAAGTTAATGAATTTCAATGTGAATGTGAAAATAAGATAATTCATACTTGAATTAGCAAATTTAATTTTGTTTGCTGTATTATTAAGAATCATATCTTTATCAGCAAAAAATAGAATGCAACAGAAGCTATTTGTAAAGTGTGATATAAAACCTTTAACTTGTAATCTGGAGTTGACACTGTGACAAAATGGTGGAATTTCATTTTAGTTGCAGTGCAGGTTTCTTAGATTTTCTGCTGTAGGCGCAACAAAATACATGTATTCACGCTATTATGAAGGGATTAGAGAAATGTGTCTGATGGGTTTAAAGGAAAAGGAACAATTAACTTTGGAATAGCTTGAGTTCTGTACAAATCAATATGTATTCTAGGTTTTAATTTAATGTGAGGCTTTGTATTTTAGATTGAAGTTGATGCATGTTTCAATAATGTGGTTTTAAAGGCTTTACCTAACAGGATACAAGTCTGAACACTGTTGCTGTATTTAAGAGATGGATTTTGAAAATTGTCGTGTCACAAACCTTGATATTGCTCTTTTCTTCAAAAGGGATTTAATTCTTCCATATAATACTGTATATTCACACTTTGTGCAATCAGTGGTAAATGGATAAGAATACTTTAAGGCACATCAAAGGAGAGGAGTACAAATAAATTACTGAAAAAATATTTGGAGTTATTTTGTTATTTTCATAAGAGTCATGATAATTAATTTACAAATGCATTTAGACCCTATTAAAAAGATTCCTTTAAAATAAGCTATTTTGTGCTTGAAATATAGTTGTCTCCAATTCAATCATGTTTATCAACAACCTATTTGTTTACATATTCAAAATAAAGAATTATGATTGGTCGCTTCAAATGTTTGTGTATCAACTGTCAGGGTCAGAGGTGAAGAATGAGGCAATCTGACTTATTAAACTTGCTAATCTGGGTTATTTCTGGTAGACTTTCACGTTCAAATTTTGCTGATGGCTTTTTTTGGTGATAACTAACTTAATCTGATCAAAAGTTTACCAAATAAAGTTGGTTGATATAGCATTAATCTCCTTTTATGTGCCTTAAGTAATTGAAGGGGAACCTCTGTGGTCTGGTGGTGAGAGTATAAAACTTGAAATCGCATGGTCTCTCTTCATGAAGTCATTTGGATTTTCATGAGAGGTAGTTTACCGGTTGGCTTATTGAATGTTGATTGTAATCTAACCGGCTTGATCAGCCCTCATCTGCAGTCAGATTAAAGGGTCTTCCTCAGACTGTCGATATGAACCAAGCATTGCAACATTACTGAAACAATGTTGAAAGAGTAAAACAAGATTAATAAATAAATGGCCATAAACCTGTATTGAATGCAATGTCTGCTCATTAAGAATTGCATTGAAACACATGAGGCTGAAGTTATGGTTAAAGCTTGGAAGTCTGTGTTAAACTGGTAATGGAAGTTACTTTCAGAAGGTGATCAATCATTAATTAGTAATGGGAATTCATCCATTATGTAATTTTCTTGTAGAAATCTTGTCAAAGCAAGCACTGGTTAGAAACTAGTAACCCTTTTTCTGTTCGAAATTACTTGAAGTTTTAGTAATCAATATAAACTGTTATCAAAATCTGGAAATCGATTAATGAAAATAATGCAACAAAAGGAGAATAATTCCATATAGAGTAGATCTTCTTTTGTTACAATTTTTCCAAATATCCTTTTGATACAAGGTGTGTGTGAAACTTTTTGGTATTAGGGATAGGGTCATACTTGCATTTTATGCTGCCAAATATGGTATCTGTCTATTCTGTGAGGAAGATGCCTAATTTAACAATTCTTGTCTCATTTTACATTTTAAGTTGATTTTTTTTTATAATCCCTGGTTTATGGGTTATACAGTTTCCCCATTTTAAGGATACTCTTGGTAATGGGGAATCAGTCTTGGTAATGGGGAATCAGTCTTGGTAATGGGGAATCAGTCTTGGTAATGGGGAATCAGTCTTGGTAAAGGGGAATCAGTCTTGGTAATGGGGAATCAGTCTTGGTAATGGGGAATCAGTCTTGGTAATGGGGAATCAGTCTTGGTAATGGGGAATCAGTCTTGGTAATGGGGAATCAGTGAATGTAATAAACAAGTGGGACGAAAGGTGAAATTGCTTATCTGCATGGGTTTTAGTTTTCAGTACTCTCCCGAAAAATTGAAAAGCTATCTTTGCTACTCAAAGGGATCAAACAGATCTTCAAGTTACAATGATTTCTTCCTTGAAGCATTAACTACAGGTTTTTTTTCATTCTTTTCTATGAGAAAATCAGTAAAGTAACAGTAGGAAATTTAGATATTTGGTTATCTTTTTCTCAGAAGAAGACTATGTGCACTTTTCAAGCAAAAGCAATTAAGCAACAGAAGAGTAGCAAACATTTTTATGTCTATTATGATGTTTGGTAAAGTCACTGTGAAAAAAGGATAACTTGCTCCTTAGAGGTGGTTTAAGTTTTCTACAGCAGGTGTACAGTAAGGTTCCCCATTGGTGTAATGGTTAGTGTCAGGGACTAGAGGACAGTCAACCCAAGGTTCGATCCCCAATGCGACCATCTATTTCACTGTAGAATGTCATTGGGTTGTGGGCAAGACACATTCCCTAGCCTAATAATTGTACTGGTAGGTCATCTAGTAAACATGTACTATAATGTTCAATACTGATTCCTGTACATTAATGGAAAAACAAAACAAGATTTGATAGAGTCTATGGGTTAATTAAGAGATGAAGCCGCTGATCATCAAGGGTTGACTACAATAGGAGAATGGGAAATTTATAGTGTTTAAAACTTTTACCAGGCACAGCCTTGTAATTTACCTAGAAGTTTCTATTGATTTGATTCGCTCCAAAACTTTTCTTTGGGATATTGGTTTCCTGCTTTCTTTACTCCAGTGTTATCTTGTATGGAAAACCAGCCTTGATCCTAAAACACTTTTTCCCTGGAAATCAATTGTGTGATAGAGCATTGGTTCAACTTTAAGGAGCATTTTCGTTTTTCTTCTATACCAAGTCAATTTTCACAGTGTTCAACTTAAATACACATGTCCAAAATTTAAGTTTAAAAGCATACTAACGCTAAAAAATCTGCAAAACTGGGTGGAATGATTTATATTATTATGAATGAATATGTTTAGACAAAGTGAAACCCCACATGATCATGACAATTTAACACCTGCACCATTTAATTATTATCAATGTTTCAAGTGCTATTTTCCCAAATTGTGTTCCCCACAATATGACTTCTTGGTTACATTCAAGTTACATCTAAAATTAGTGATTAGCCCTTGGAAGTGGCAGTCACCTGGTAAGTAATTCATGTGATAAACATAAAGGTACTGTCATTTATTCAACACCAACAATGTGAATATTCGACATGACGAATTTCTCAGATTTCTTTGGTTTCCAACATTTCTCGGCTGACCTTGTTTTATCGCTAATTGTAAACAAACCATATTATATTCACTCTTTTAAGGTCATCATGTGAATGTTTTACGGTCTCAGTTCCTCTGTAAAAGGGAATTTAAAAGTACTTTTAAATTAATTGTCAATTATTCTAGAGCTTTTTAGTGTAAATAAGCGCTAGTATGGCTTTGATCATTTAAGGGACCTCGGTGGCCTAGTGGTTAGAGTAAAGAACTTGTATAACCAATTTGCTCATAGTGGGTCTCAATCATTATCAGGATTTTCATGAAAGGTAGACTCCAAACTGTCTTGCAGAATGCTTACGGTTTTTACTTGGCTTTATGGATAGTTGAGTTCAAACCCAATATGACACGAAAGATTATTCTTTCCATTATTTGTAATTGTTTCCACCAATTAGAGCAGTCTTGATTTAAGCAAAACAGAATAAAGGAGAATCCATAAGCTTGCTTTTACCAGATAATGTTTAAATTAAATATTTTTACTTTAATGATGTCCTGAACTCCTTTAGTTGAAAGTGAGATGTTTCATTCAGCATGCAAGCGAGATAATTTGTCAACAAGTATGTGGTATATTTTACAGGAAACATATTTTGTAGACAATTTGTTGTTCACAGGAAGATGCTGTGGAGTTGCGTGACAAGTTAATGACTCAAGTTTCCATGAATGTTTGCATGCTACAATTGCAATGTTAGTGAGTTGTTATTCATAAAATTACATGCGTTGTTATATCTGGAAGGAGAAAATGATTAAAGCTTGTTAACAAATTTTGTATATTAAATTGGGTAGAAACCATTGTGACAAAGGGAATAACTGATTGTTAAAACCACTTTATGACAAAAGGGATTTATTGGATATTTCAAACAATTTTGTTCTATTTCCACAGTTGTTTCTTGAATCATATATTTCAGGTATGTTAAATTAAGTGCATTTTAGGAAAAAAAATATAAAAATGAGAAGGTAAACATGCAAATATGAGAGTTGTTAATGGGTGTTTATTGCCAAAAAAAAATATATGAAGTTAATTAAATAATTGTGAAAGTTTGCATTGATAATGAAAAAAATAAATTTTGTCACTGTGAATTGTCATACAATATGTTCAAACTGAAAAAACAGTACAAATTACTGGGAAGTGGGAACCGGTATAGGAAGTTTGATTACCAGAACAGCGTAGTTAATTTGTTCCGAAAACATCTGGAATCTGTAACCATGGAATCCTTATTAATGTTTTCAGAAATGTCAATTGCAGAGCAGTCCCGTTTCCTAAATTTGGTTATGCCATATTTGCATGTTATTGAATGATACTGCAGTTATCTCTATTTCTATTTTTGATGGGAAAATTAGTCAAGTATTGCTATATAATCATGCACATAAGCATATTTTGTGTATATACTCCAGATTGATTAATTGCTGCTCTTGATATGTTTTTATCTCCTTTCACTTGGTGAGGTTTCTAAAGCGGGCTTGTGGTTTAAAACATCCCCTCATATGAATTTAATGGACTTGTTCGAATTGAAAAGTATAGCACTCTGACAGACAGGAAAAAAAAATACTGAAAAATTAATTTTTGTAAAAATATCCAGCAGAAACCACTATGACAATAGCATGAATAGCTTTGATTTGTGAATGTTATTAAGTAATATAGGTAAATTTTAGGTTTGGTAAGATAATATATGTAATATAGGTAAATTTTAGGTTTGGTAAGATAATATATGTAATATAGGTAAATTTTAGGTTTGGTAAGATAATATATGTAATATAGGTAAATTTTAGGTTTGGTAAGATAATATATGTAATATAGGTAAATTTTAGGTTCTTTTATATAATGGGTTTTAAAGCTAATCAAAATTGAAAAAATGCTGCAACAGACAGCAGTCCTTTAGAATATGAAAGGTTACATTTGTCTTTGTTAGCTTGAGAAGAAACCAATGTGCCAAAAGGAAAAATTCCCCTTATATTACAATCATCTTTTCATTTGTCACTCTAGTTTTCTAAACTTTCTGCTCTAGCATAATGACATATCAATAAATCCATGAAAAAGAGTTATCTTTCTCCCATATATTGTGGGATGTTATTGTTCTTGTTCAGGCAACTTTTGTAATGAATGTCAGAGAAACAGAAAAATGTTTCCTTTTCCGACAATGATTTAGATCCTTCCGAAGAAATATCGGACAATCCGATCAAGATTTCACTTTATCATTACTCTTTCAATCACCAACTATAACATGGAGTAAGGGGTTAACCCTTTCCCAAACAACGAAATTTTCGACTGTCCCAAATTGAAAGAGTTTGCAGACAACATTTCAAAATGAGCAGAAAACCTTTTGGGAAAAGGAAAAATTGCTCGTTACGAGCAATTTCTCCTTTTCCCACAATGTTTTCTAAAGTCGTCCGAAACAATGTAGTCAAATGACGTTATTGTTAGGGAAAGGGTTAAAGAGAATTGAGAGAGTAAATAGGAAGAGAAATCGTTGATCCAATTTCATTAGATGTATTAAATTAGATCATTTCCATCTATCACTGCTAGCTGGCCTACTGATTTGTTCGTAATCGGAGATATGGAAGTTATGATCTGCTTTGTTGGAGAAGTGGCTACATGTAGAAAGGCTCGGATAAGAGTCATATTCCAATGTCTAATTCTTTTGTTGCTTCTCTTTACCCTATAGTGTTGGTACTTATCTCTTCAAGACAATTCTTAATAGTACTCACAGAAAGGTATTTATCTATTTTCAAATATTGACTTTAAAGGAAGCAAAAGTATCGTCACTCCATTTATATTCTCAACTAGAGAGTTTTTAGAAATCAGATGTCTTGCATGTGATCCATTCGTTCAACAAAGAATTTATTTGTTGAGACTAGAACTAATAGATTTCCAAGGATGCATGCCAAAGGGAAATGCCCTGTCCTACAGGACAAGTTAAAGTCACTGTTTGGGGTATTTTATTATCTTTATGGTTCATTTTTTGGTGGGCTTTTTTTTTAGAAAAATGGCCTCCCTTTGTATAGAAAAAACAATTAGCCACTTGGAAGCATTCTAAATAACATATTAACAATGATATTGCATTATAATAAGCATATTCAATGTGAAGGACTCACATTTTTTTAAGGTAAATGCTAGAATTAAGAGACAAAACAAAGAACATTAGTTATCTAGCCTAACCTCTATATCGAAGGTTCAATGCAAGACTATATATAGTAAGTGCTTCACATACCTGCAGCACTTTGAGGGTTTAGCGCAATGCTATTTGTGAAGCACTTGCTATAGTCTTGCGTTGAACCCTCGACTTGCTATAGTATTGCACAGAACCCTCTGTATATGGGGAAGGAGGGACTGTCTTCTTGCCGTCTGGGTTTACAGTAATCTATAGCTAGTGACAGTTGTTTGACGATAAACACTTTCCGCAGCCTGCCAATTGTCTCCGGGTCCCCTGGACAATAAATATAGGCTCTCAGGGTCCCCTGTCTCAAGGAAGCGGGAAATTTGCATAGGCTATTTACGACGGAACGGAGAAATATACTTATTACCGTTGGCTAGAGCCAAGGAATGTAGAAAGTTTCGATAATTTGTAGTTTGGACTTCTTCCTTCACTATAGACATCTAGATGGTGATTATCCAGAAGTGAGATATTGAATTTGAAGACTCTTCAGAATGGAACAGTCCAAGGGAAAGATCAATTAATCAATAGGTAAGAGTCAACATTAAAAAGTTTCAATTTATAGTTGAACCCTTGTAAATTATCATACACAGAGGTTGGCTCACTCTTTTGTTTGGAAAGTTTTGAAAGCAACAGCTAGCACATGACAAAAAAAAATGCAAAAACTATTTCTTTTGTTCATGGTTTTGGATAGAAACCATTGTGACAAAAGGATAGATTAGCTGTATATAATCTGATTGTCACATTTGTTCTGAAACTGTTCTACCAGTAGATGTGTCAAAGCAGGGTGTACTAAATTGGACCAAGGTGTTGATCAGTTCACAGGTATTGGATTAGAGGAATCTTCTTAATGGAACAGTCCAAGTGAAAAACAATAAACAAACGTTGGAACTGTTATCATATGCTTCTTTTAGGAACGCTGTTGACTGCCTCAATTCATTAGTAACAGTTGATGACAATTCCATTAGATTAATGTGAAGAGAACCTCTGCTACCTTCTAGTGTCATTGTGGGGAGAAGCTCTTAGCACATGCATGTTTAATTCTTAAATAATTATTTAGAGGGTTAGAATTTATTGTCTCTTAATTTATAGAATGTGACTTGTTATATGAAATGAGATTATCTTTCTTGAAATTCTTACCATAACAAAGTTATTTACCTTTCAGAAGCAATATATTAAATATTTTTCTGCAAGTCGTCATATTTACTCTCCAACTAAGAAGTGCTGATTGTTCTGTTTTATTGACAGATGTTATTCTCTCTTTGTTGCTACAACATCTCCATTATGTGTATGATTAATGGAGAAACAATTTTCTTTTGTAATTGTGACTGTCCCGTCTTATTTGTAATGAAATATGAAATCTTGGTTAAGCACCGAGGTTTATTTGGTGTCTGTGATCTGGTAGTTAGAATGCCAAACTTGGCATTACATTACCTCCATGTTGATTCAAATCTGGATGGTGGTGTTTGGAATAATGGTATATTATTGGTTCTACCCGCCATGATATACCATTTTGCGCAGCTGGACTCGCCTTCTTTCTCCATTGATTAAGAACCAGGAAACTTAATTCAAAGCTACGTAAAATCCCAATAAAATAAACAAAATGAGTTTTATTTCTTCTGAAATAGCAAAAGATGACAATTAAATTCAAAAACGTATTAAAAGATATTTTTAGTTTATTAAGTATAAGAATTATATCACAATATAAAAAGAGATGTCTGTTAGGCCGTGTCCTGAGATTGTTAGACCTTGTTTGATTAATTGTATTTCTGAATTTATTCCATTTTCCAACATTATTTTGGTCACATTAGTGGGGTTAACACATCAAGTCCTTTCCATTCTCCCATATTATCCTCATCAGAACAAGATGGCCGTCTTTTAAATCTGTTCACAGACTTCCAACATAAACATTAATTGGTCAGTAGAGCCAGTCATATGAATCATGTCGTAATAATTGTCTTCATTAGATGTCAGAATGTTGGCAAAATCAAGTCTCAAACTCAAGACCCAAGTGGTTCAAGTTGGACATACTTCTGGCTTAGCTGAGGCTTGGTTATTTGACCTGGGTTAAAGGTCTGATTCCTACATTTATTTGAATCTGCTGTACCACTGAGATATACACTACAACAAAAGAAGAAATTGTTTCAATCTATTAATTACTATAGATCTGTTAAAGTAATTGTAGCTAGATTTCAAATCTGAGATACTTCTCTCATACTATACAAGAGCCTTCGATATTGCTTGGAACATTTTTGAGTGTTCAATGCAAGACCTACACTGTTGTACTGTGTGGTATTGCAATCAATCCCCAATGTACCTTGGATCTGGACCAGTGTCATAACTCATCCCGAGGGTAATTGGTAATTTTGTCTGAACATTTTGCATTGACTAATTGAGTATAGCAGGCATGCATCTTCCGCACGATAACCCGAAACAGCGTCAAATAAATATCAAATAAAGTAGCAATCGCTGCGATAAGAGACAAGTTAATAGAAAGATTGTAGCCCTATGAAATATTGCGTATTATAGAATTTGTGAAATATAGCAGCTTCTTAGCGCAGAGCTGATTTGGATTTTTCATGCTTCAGAGATATAGATTTAGGAGCTTAAGGTCTTAAGTTAAAACCCCTGCTTAACTGGAGTTCTGTGAAAGATTCATTGAAGTTCATGAATGTCAAATGGCTGTTCATTAACACAAAATTGTATTATGAAATTCAATAAGAGGTTCATGAACTCAAGAACATGTTCATGAATACATTCATGAACCTGTTCTTGATGCGTATGAACATCTTGAAATTCATAAACAAGTTAAAGACAGCATTGTGTTCATGAATGGCCATTTGACATTCATGAATGTTCATGAAGTTCATAAATAAGTTCTTTAATTTTTTGCAGGGTGTGACTTCAGAATCTCTTAATCATTTTGGGGAAAACAAAAAAATTAGGGAACCATTGTGGTAATAGAAGAAACTGCCTTTTAAAAGATACATACAATGATATTATTTTTTGTTTTCTTTACTTCACGATTTTTGTCTGCTGTTGCTCTTAAATTTTGATGAGTCAATAAAATCTTTATAATGGGATTCGTTAAAACATTTTTAGTCGTGAGTTATTTCAAAATTTAAATGTCTGCCTCTATCATTATGAGCTGGGCATTTACAACATAAGTGAAATACTGTTGAAGTGATGTAAAGCCCATATAGATAAACCTTGATAGATAAGATATTTGTTGCACATTTCTCTAGTATCAAAGAGAGGATTGATGTGAATGAGAGCTGTGGCTTGTATTGCTTCAAATTGACAGGATAAATATCTATCATAAACCATGCAGTCTGTCAAATTAACCGGAAATCTAACCTCAACTCTGAGAATGCCTTGCATGAACGTATGGCATTTGTAATATATGACATATCCTTTTAGAGCATTTCTTATTTAATACTTTTGCTTTTACAGACAAGTTACAGCATTGTGATATTTTTAAGACAGATAGTGCTATGTTAATTTATTCTTCAGTGTTGAAACATTGTAGAAACCCTTAATTGTTTTGAAGAATCAAGCAATTATGAATGTCTTCACTTGATTATTCATTTTTCCCCCTGTAATTTGCTACCAGTTTTGTATACTTCTTTTGGTCTTATTAGTTGTTTGCTGCCAGATTGACATATTTATTTGCTACCTTTATTTCTATGTGTTTTGTTTGGGTTCCAGTGTGACAAATGGTTTTTACCCTATTATTATTTAACCTTATGGTTGGCCAGCATTGCAACATAATGATAATGTTTCTTGTCTTAAATCCATTTACCCTATGTTTGGCTGCAAGTGGGACATTATCTTTTGTCTTAAAGAAATCTTGTATCCAATGTTTGGCTGCCACTTTGACATTTGCTTTGCTCATTTACCTCCACGCCTGCCCTATATTTGGCTGCCATGTTTGCATGTTGTTTTGCTTGTTACACTCTGCAAGCCCAGCATTTTATCCCCCAGCACTAATGTGACTTGGTATTACTGAGACATCGTAGTGCAGCTTGCTTGTGGTAACAAAACCCCGCAAAGCAATTGTAATGAAAATAGCAAGATCTAATTAAGTATATTTGAGAGACGTATAATCAGTTAGGAGACAGGAAAAAATTAACACCGAATATGTCTGAGCCTCGGGAAATTGTGTGTAGTTCCCTCCGATAAATCTTTGCGAAGATTCTAGACGATGTGCCAGGCATTGAAAGTAATTGGTATACAGTCAGTTGGGAATTACAGACCTGCCATATTTGGGATATGGATTCTTGCTGGCACCCCATGCGCAAGATTTATGGGGTGGATGGGTATTTCATATGATGTAGTGTATCTTACAGTGTGCTGTGTACAGTGAACAATGTTGGTGGTTCAATGTAAGATGCTAGCAACTCCTTTCACTGTTGTAAGGTGTTCAATGTAAGATGCTAGCAACTCCTTTCACTGTTGTAAGCATCTTGCTATGGGTCCTGCATGGCGTAATGATGAAGGTGACAGACTTAGATCTCAGGGGTTTCGGGTTCGAGCCCCACCAACATCTCTTCTTTCATGGGAGTGTCCTTTGGCATGCCACTTCAGAGCCCTAGCATCTTGCTATGGGTCCTGCATGGCTTAATGATGAAGGTGACAGACTTAGATCTCAGGGGTTTTGGGTTCGTGCCCCACCAACACCTTGTTTCCTGGGAGTGTCCTTTGGCATGCCACTTCAGAGCCCTAGACTAGTACTGATGGATCCAGGAAAGCCATTACATAACTGAAAAATAGTTTATAAGGTGTTAAACACCATACAAATACACCATGCATTGAACCATCAAAATGCTCATCTTATACCATATTTGCCATTACTTCTGATCAATTGTGTTTATGTAGGAAAGCAGTCAGCTGCATTGAAAGAAATCTTTGCAGTCCCTGAGAGGAAATGCCTGAAGCATAGATAAGTGCAATGTCACCCATAGATAAGTGCAATGACCTCTGCAATGCTATTCAAATACTGTTGAAAATGGCATAAGATAGAGCATCTAATTCAGTTAGATTTGATACCTAGAATCAGTTAGATTTGATACCTAGATAAGTGATCATTTTAGTACATCCTTTGTAGAAAGAAACTTGAATGCCCTGCTATAGTACTTGTCAAAGCTGTATAATATAACTGAATTTACAGTGTTAAACATTATATTAAACAGAAACAAAAATACCTGCAGCAGAATGCTTCAGAAATTAATAATTGTATTGAACCATAGAAAAATTGCTCTTCATGAATAAACTGTTCATATATGCCACACTGGTCTTAATCCAATCCCCATTGTCTTAATTAAAAACAGATACTTGTTATTTTTTTCTTTCAATTTGGACTTTCCCAACTTCCGTTATTAGTAGGGATGGGAACGAATAGTGAAATCACTATTCGAATATTCGACTAGAACTATTCGAATATATTCGAATATTCGATTTTAGAATTCGTTTTGGTGTCCGAATGTCTGCATGTCCGAATACTAGTACACTAGTCCTCTGTTCAAACCTTAAGTGTATAGCCGATATCTGTAGTCTGATACAATCATGTCCTCGATGGTCTGTGTAATGGTTTCGTTGTCCGCCTTCGATTTCTTCCGTGAGTTGACAAATAGGTTCAAGGTCATCTGTTTTACAGTTATGGACGTCAAAACGGATGGATGCTTGCCATTCAAGTGATTCAGTAGGTTGGATGTTGTATTCTTGAATACAAAGTCCTGGTTACACATGTTACAGGTCGCCTTCGACTTGTCGGCAGAACGAGTAAAGTAATTCCAGATGGAGACATTGTGATGTTTATCGAATAGATGTAGAAATTAGAATGAAGATAAGTTTGACAAATTATTCTGACGAAAAATATACTTTCTAACACATTATATGATTGGTCTTCGTGCATATGCAATCATGATTACGATTGGATATTGAAAGAGTAATTGTTTAATTTCACGACAAACAAGTTACGTGATTGGTTGACACTGACAATTGTCAATTAGCGTGATTGACTTGTTTTGGATAATAAGGAGCAAGTGCAGATCATTAAGGTGTTAGATTTAGCGGCTTAAAATCGACTATTTTCACACTTAGGAATTAATCGTTTTGCAAACTGTCAAAAGATGTGGTAATTTGTCACAGGTGTTTTACTGTGTGACATACGTTGTAAAAACATCGTAACTGCACCTGGGAGCTAGGCACGTTCTTCGATATTTGGGATCGGTTTAGAGGAAGAAAATGAAAATAAAACAACATTATTTTTGAATAAAATTTATGGTAAACATACAGTAATATGGGTTCATTAAAATCGAATATTCGAATACTATTTTGCTATTCGAATATTTGACCCGCTATTCGAATATTCGAATATTCGTTCCCATCCCTAGTTATTAGTTAATGCAGGGTCCTTCATGACCCAGTGGTTAAGGTGGCAGACTCCCTGGGTTTGAGCACCAACAATACCTCTGGTTTCGTGGGAGTATATATTCGTGGCACCGGACTCGCGATGTCTGCAAGCCTCCCGGGAGAAGGGTTGCTTGAGATCGCAGCCCAAAGTGGGTGGTAAACTCAATCTAAGGCTAAATACCGGACACGAGTCCGATAGTAGACAAGCACCATGAGGGAAAGTTGAAAAGAACTTTGAAGAGAGAGATAACCTTTGGCAAGTTACTTCAGAGCCCTATCATAGCACTCAGGTGAATCCGAGCAAGCCTATACATAACTGTACAAAATGTTTATATGGTTTTAAACATTCAACAAACAAACTTATTAGTGAATGAATGTTAGAGAATGTTCAAAACCATGAACTCTTCTTAAAGTAATTTCGTTTGTGTTTTACATTTATATTGTATTTAATCAAATTCACCCAAAGAATTCAGAAACAGCAAACAAAACAAAAGCAACACTTAATCAGTACTAAAGGTTCCTTTTGATGACTGTCTAGTTGAGACATTTGGTGTATTGCATAAAGTTTAATGGTTTGGAAGTTTTCACCATCATTAAAAACTCTTGTTTATCTGCCTAAGTTTAATTTTCATGAAAAGAAACTGAAAAACAACAACACAGAAACGTAAAGTAAAAGTTGTTTTTGATTTTTTGTTTTTGTTTAGACTTTCTTGTAATTCTTCACTTCAACTCATTTGCTGCACAAATACTTTGAAATAACTGTGACAAAGAAATGAATAGCTCCAATATTATAAGCAAATGAGTAGTTAAGTTCAGAATGGATTCTAGCCAATATTTCAACTCTTTCAGCGCCAATTGCAACTTCAGTTGACAGCTGGTCAGAGCACCATAGACGACTTTTTATAAAATGTTATGCTGCTCTCAAATATTTGCTTAAGCAATTAAGCGCTGGCTGATTTTCTTTTTTGTGATAATCTTGGTACAAAGGGGTTAAAGAAAATAAACCTTGTTTTTTTTTCGTTTTGGGTTTTGAGTCTGTTGTTGTTTTCAATTTGGACCAGTCACACCATCTCATATGGGGTGGGGTAGGAGTGGGATAAATAAATTATTTACAGATGAATAGTTTCAATGGTGCCAATATCATAAATTCCACATTTTACTTTTGTTCTCTTCATTATTTGTATAATTCTTCCTTTTGTGAAAAAACAATGATACAAAACACCACAAAATATTTGGAGGGTTCAATGCAAGACTATGGTAAGTTGTTTCCTTTTATTGAAGAGTTGCTTAAGCTTTGTACTGAACTGTCAATGGTGTAGAATAAGTGAATTGTATCCGACTAGAAGTAATTGACATTTTGTCAGGTTGGTTGACTTCAGGTCTGATTTTGTCATCTTATATTAGTCTAATACATTCTGCACAACATTTTCTAATATTGCTGAACCATTTTCACAACTTACCGTCTTGGAACCATGACCCTCTCTTCATATGGGATCTGAGTGTTGATTAGTCTGCGAGAGAGGCTAGAGCACTGTCCACTTCTCCGAAAGGTCCAAGAACTAATTCATGAACTTCAAAAATATTTAATGACTGTTCATGAACACAGAACCTGTTCTTGAAATTATGAACATGGTAAGAACAGTTTTCTGATCATGAATGGCCATTTAACATTCACTTATGTTCATGATTTCATGGGGAAGTTCTTGAATCTTTTGCAGGGGCATGCAATATTTCTCTTGAAGGACTTGGACATAATTTAAATTGATTGCATTTGTAGACTTTTTTGTACAGAGTTTTTAATGTCACAGCTGTCATCACAACTATTCATGTTCTTAGCATTAAAAAAAGGGACATTTCAAAAAGCTGAATGTTTGTTGAATTGTTGTAAAATCCCGCCACAAACTCACTTTTTTGTCATGGCACAGTCTTTCAAATTTACCAAAAATTCAATTTTCGTTTTATTTTTTGCTGCAAAACTATTTTTCCTGTAGGAGATGGGGTCACATGTCTGTGATAAAAGCACAAAAAAAGAAAAAAAGAAAAGTTGAGAATTGAGTTTTCTTGTACAAATGAAATGTCTACTCTGTTGATTTCATCACACAATAGGGGTTTCCAATGGACGGATGGAAATTCAATTCATCACCCATTTTGACAACTACTTTACTTATATTGTTGCTCGTGAGAATGTTTTACAGGAGTGATGTCTCGTAACGTTTAGATATTGTAAACACTTAATGACTTGTCAATGATCCCTCAGTTGATCTCTCTTTGTTGTATTCATTTTTTTATAACAAATAAAGAGGTATTATTTGAGAGTGTTTTGTGTAAAAGGTATCAAAGTTGTATCATATTTAAGTCATTTTACAGCTACTTGCAAGATGGGGAAGGATGGAGTGATCTTTTTTTTCTTGCTTTCGCCCATAAATATATACTTTTCTAATTAATCTTATCACATCGTTTTGCTATTATTAATGTAAACATTTTGTTTGTTATAACAGCAGGATTGTGTTGATCTGGTTCTGCAATCCTTTCTATAGAACAATCCTAGGATTTTAGGGGAGTCTTGATGCAAATGAGTTTTCCTTCATATACAAGATAATTACAGGAAAGGACAGCTAATCGCTCATAAGAATAAAGTCCTAACTTTTACAATGTGTATCTTTCTAATTCTAGATATCACTTTCAGTAAATTTTTCAATGTTGAATTATCAAATTTTGTTGCATCAGGTGTGTGTAGCAGGCCATTTCGTGATTATTTTTCTGTTTTCCTAATACGATGTTGGTTGCTATCAAATTATGTTTTATCATAACATAACATATTTGGTTCAGCATCAAACACCTAAGGTACATTTTACCTTTCAGAAAAAAGCATTGCTATAGCACACATAAAGACCGGAAATGTTGCTTTTTAAATCAAAGACCCTTTGAATGTAAGTTAATTTGGAACATGTACTTATATGTATTTATATGTATTGATATAATACAAATGTAAACATTCAAAACCTTTTTAGAAAATCTATATACTGAAGCAGAAAAAACCCATAACATTATTCTATGAAGGAATTAAGACAGCTTGATTAATTAATATCTATATAATATTATAACTTTAAGATGACAATACCTTCTAAGTATGTATTCATACTTAGAAAAAATTGTTACTATAAGAGAAATACAGGGCTGTGACACGGATCACGGATACAAGAAACATTCCCGGCTATGCGTTGGCATATCTTCTCTAATAACCCCGAAAATTGGATGTGGATAGATCTGTAGATCCTAATCAATTTAAAAGGCGGTGTTTTCAATAAGGGCGAGCATCGTTCAACTGGTTGTGAAACAGTTGACATTATCCAGACATTCCGTCTAGCTGCCGACTCCCTCGATTGTATCTTTAACTCCTTATCATCTGTCAACTATTGATGTATGATTGGCTTCATCCAAAGACAACTCTTGTGTTTTCTTTTTTAAGTTTCCAAAGTGAATGAATTGCAGACAGTTTTTCAGGCCTCCATAGCCTAGTGTTTAGAGCGGTTAGTCAGTGCAGGCTCAGAAATCATTAATGGCCCCTCTCTGCATGGGATCATATCGCAGTTATGGCATTTGGAATTTCATGAGAGGTAGTTTCGATTGACTGACTTATGGAATGCAGATGGTTCTACCCGGCTTGACCAATCCTTATGGGCAGTTAATTATGGTGGTCTTACATCATTTAGAGTCGAGCATTGCAACATAACTGAATAATGTTGATGTAATGTAAAATTCATATAGATGAATAGGTAATTGCAGACAGTAATTCATATGAGGGAATCAGTTACTGTACTCTTGTGTTGAAGAAAATATATAATACTTCCTGGAAGGTGTTTAGTATGACAGTAAAAGTTTGTGTCAATAGTTTCATTAATTTATGTCTGTCTGCCTGGATTCCAATAGATATAGGATATTCATGAAATGTCGGCAATTTCTTATTAGATAGCTGATGTTTTGTTGCAGTTGCGTGTTACAAACTCAGTAATGAAATGTGATAGACATGTGCGTTTTATATCTTGTATGTTAGCAAGGAAATAATTAAACCAATTTGCCTCTACCAGATGCACCTTAAATAACATTTTCTAGCCCTAGTTATACAATGCATTTTTACCCACCTAAAGCTTACACTTTAATAAACAATTGAGACAAATTGAGAAATTACTCATTGAAGAAATAATGTTCAATGGAGAAATAGCTCAATATAAATGTATCCATATGTCATAATGCTTTCTCACAAATGTTAAAAAGAAAGTTTCATTCATCATAATTATGTGTACATGTTGTTAACTATAGTGTTGATACGGGTAATGATGCATTCATTAAGAACCTGTCACATGATGTTGTTAACTATAGTGTTGATAATGATGCATTCATTAAGAACCTGTCACATGATGTTCTTAACTATAGTGTTGATAATCTTGCATTCATTAAGAACCTGTCACATGATGCTGTTAACTATAGTGTTGATAATCTTGCATTCATTAAGAACCTGTCACATGATGCTGTTAACTATAGTGTTGATAATGATGCATTCATTAAGAACCTGTCACATGATGCTGTTAACTATAGTGTTGATAATCTTGCATTCATTAAGAACCTGTCACATGATGCTGTTAACTATAGTGTTGATAATGATGCATTCATTAAGAACCTGTCACATGATGTTGTTAACTATAGTGTTGATAATGATGCATTCATTAAGAACCTGTCACATGATGTTCTTAACTATAGTGTTGATAATCTTGCATTCATTAAGAACCTGTCACATGATGCTGTTAACTATAGTGTTGATAATCTTGCATTCATTAAGAACCTGTCACATGATGCTGTTAACTATAGTGTTGATAATGATGCATTCATTAAGAACCTGTCACATGATGTTGTTAACTATAGTGTTGATAATGATGCATTCATTAAGAACCTGTCACATGATGTTCTTAACTATAGTGTTGATAATCTTGCATTCATTAAGAACCTGTCACATGATGCTGTTAACTATAGTGTTGATAATCTTGCATTCATTAAGAACCTGTCACATGATGCTGTTAACTATAGTGTTGATAATGATGCATTCATTAAGAACCTGTCACATGATGCTGTTAACTATAGTGTTGATAATCTTGCATTCATTAAGAACCTGTCACATGATGCTGTTAACTATAGTGTTGATAATGATGCATTCATTAAGAACCTGTCACATGATGTTCTTAACTATAGTGTTGATAATCTTGCATTCATTAAGAACCTGTCACATGATGTTCTTAACTATAGTGTTGATAATCTTGCATTCATTAAGAACCTGTCACATGATGTTGTTAACTATAGTGTTGATAATGATGCATTCATTAAGAACCTGTCACATGATGCTGTTAACTATAGTGTTGATAATGATGCATTCATTAAGAACCTGTCACATGATGTTGTTAACTATAGTGTTGATAATGATGCATTCATTAAGAACCTGTCACATGATGTTGTTAACTATAGTGTTGATAATGATGCATTCATTAAGAACCTGTCACATGATGTTCTTAACTATAGTGTTGATAATCTTGCATTCATTAAGAACCTGTCACATGATGTTCTTAACTATAGTGTTGATAATCTTGCATTCATTAAGAACCTGTCACATGATGTTCTTAACTATAGTGTTGATAATGATGCATTCATTAAGAACCTGTCACATGATGCTGTATTAAAGAATGGGATCCAGGGTCCTGTGTGGCGAAGTGGTTAAGTTAGCAGACTTATAACTCGGGGGTCAGTGGGTACGAGCCCCACCGACACCTCTGGTTTTGATGGAGTGACCTTTGGCAAGTCGCATCAGAGCCTTAGCCTAGAACTGTTGCATTTAGGAGAGCCATTCCTGTATATACATAACACCATGCAAGAGAATGAGCATTAACTTATTGCACAACAATCTGCTGCAGTGGGTGTTGGGAATGACTATGTTAGAATAACAGAAATTGTTGAAAATTGTGTTTTACAGCAAACAAAAAAATATTTTATAAATGAATGTGGATCTGTGTGATTGGTTCATCATAGCAGCCAAATCAAGCCAGCCAGTTTGCATGCTTCATTGCACAATGTGTATGATGCTGATCAAGAATTGGACTTCATGCAGAAATTTCTCTGAATGAAATAACCCTTCACTAAACAGTACTGAGACCATATCAGTCTCTTGCAAATAAAAAGAAAGAAAATGCACACAGATCATAAAAGAACCATGTAATTTCCCTCAGAAATATTTTACTATTTAAGTTGTTTTTTTATGGCCATTCCTCACATTTTGGGTTCAATCCAAAATATTAAAAAGTCTTTCACAGATGTGAAGCTCTTTCTACAGTCTTGTATTGATAACTCATAGCAGTTGACAATTACATGTATACAGTATGAAAAAGGATATCATCAACCTTTGTGATATTAGGTTGAAACCATTATAACAATTGTCACAGGGGTTTTGCTAAATTTTGTGCTTCTAGATATAGCTGATGCCAATATTTGATGTAAAGGCCTTAAGCAGATATGACACTAAAATCTTTTTTTAGAAAATTACCCAGCATTTTAAGGGTTAACAAAAGTAAATATTGCAGGATATGGTACAGAATAAAGACTGAATAAAGACAGTCCATTCAGTGTGTAGCCAGGAGTGACAGCATCCATTAACCCTTTCCCAAATTGAAAGAGTTTACAGACGACATTTCAAAAGGTGATGGAATTGGAAAATAATCCTCTGATAGGGCAGAAAACCTTGTGGGAAAAGGAAAAATTGCTCGTTACGAGCAATTTCTCCTTTTCCCACAATGTTTTCTAAGGTTGTCTGCAACAAAGTGGTCAAATGTTGTTATTGTTTCGGAAAGGGTTAACTATTATGAGGCACCTCTATTGCTGATCATCTGTATGAAATTGTCAATTTTCTTAGGGAACAAAG
This sequence comes from Cerastoderma edule, assembly GCA_947846245.1. NCBI lineage: Eukaryota > Metazoa > Mollusca > Bivalvia > Cardiida > Cardiidae > Cerastoderma > Cerastoderma edule. Next base: position 393,474 of record OX401414.1, on the reverse strand, counting down.
ATGGGGGGGGCGGGGGGCATGAAAGATATTATGATGGGCCCCCATTATATAGCAGACATCCCACACAGTCGGCATGGGACCATCGTCTGTTCTTTAAACAGTTGTTACTGTATGGAAACTCAGCGAAACATAACCCTGCCAGTCCCTGATGGCCATGAATTTCAGACGCTGCCAAATTGGTCTGTAAATCTACCACTAGAGGGATATGAAGATGTGTATAATGTATTATGTATTGCGCAGCCACTGTGAAGAAGCGAGCATGAGAAAATGTGTTGCTGTCCCTGCTGAAGAGTCAAGAACTTATCCATGAACTTCATGAATGTTCATGAATGTTGATTGGCCTATCATGAGCATGAAGCTGTTCTTAATTTATTTATGGATTTCAAGAACATGTTCATGAACATCAAGAACAGGTTCATGAATGTATTCATGAACCTGTACTTGATGTTTATGAACATGTTAGTGGAATTTATTAAAATATTTTTGTTCATGGACAGTCATGTAATGTTCATGGACATTCAGGAAGTTCATGAATGAAGTCTTAGACTTTTAACAGGGGTGTTTTACATCCTGCATGGTGTCCTGGGTACCGTTTTACTAAACAGTTTAGGCTTAAGATTTGTGTAAGTCTAATTCAACAATTTCTCTTATCTTGGATGAAGCAATATTGCAAAGTAACACATCATTGGAATCGTCTCTCCTGGAATGGTACTTTAATTGAAGATACTATTCATGTTTATCAGTTATGACTTACGCAAATATTTTCCGTAAGTTGTTAAGTAAAACGGTACCAGGAATGTAAGTGTTAAGTCATTCAAATAAATTAATTTATAGTCAGGTTTTGTGCATAACCGTAGTAAGCCATTTATGATGGAATAAAAAAAGCTACTTTTCTGGACTGAGCAGTCAACATGGTATTTGTGCTTGGTCCAAATTAAAAGCTTGATTCTGCTGAAGAGACGTAATGATACCTACCTTATGATGATTTTTGGTATAAGGTAGAAAGTTATTGTGAACAAATTCGTTCTGGAAAACATGCAGTAAAATCAAAACAACCATAAATAATCCTACAATTTCAAGCCGTAAAAACATTTCAGCTATAAATAATCCTACTATTTCAACCCTAAGATTTTCATCAGAAACATAAAGATCTTTTTTTCAATTATTTAAAGCCACAGAGGTAATTCCCAGATCAAATTTTGATAATTCCGTTGTCTCATAACTTTTCCTTTAAGGGTCATTTGAGTTGGATGGCCTATGCTGGGATGTTATTAAGAACGATTTTTGTCCCATTACTCCATGTATTTTAAATTGGTATCCTCATTGCTTAAATAATGTATGTTAAATTTTAAGGAATACTGTTTATACTGAAATGCATTCGTTTTTTTCCTTTATCGAAAACAAATGCTATAAATGATACATTAAGAGACTTTTTTACAGTAAAAATGACTGACTGCCTCCCAAAATGGGATTTGACTGCTTAAGCAGGCATAATGTGTCTATCTCAGGTTAGGGGCTCTTGAATACAATATGATAGCCTGGGTTCTAAGTGCTTCATGTTTGTGGAAGGTTGAAGGTTCAAGACCGTGTTGGATCACACCAAAGACTAAAACAAAATGGTCGTCTTGGCTTCCCTTCAAGGCCTTCTGGGTAACATGGGACTTGAAAGCCAGTAGTATTGGGTTTTATATCTCTGTTATATAGCTGAAAATATGTTTAAACAAGATTAAACTCAAAAAGAATAATAATCAAATGATATTTCAGAAAGTCACATATAATTGTTTATATAGTGGGGAATAGAAATCCCATAATTTGGCGCCACACTCCCTCCCACATGATAGATTTTTACGGATTTGTTTGAAAATTAATTTTCCCTCATGTAAGCAGGTTATGATCCGATTTCCAATTGAAATGACAGACAAATTTCATTTACGAGGTTGGAGTCAGACGACTTGCGTCCCATAGGACGGATGGGCTGATGTTATTAATGGACTCTGATACGGCAGTCTCATGTCAATAGACCTGTGCCTCCATAGTTCTATTGAGGGGCCTCCATGGCCTCGTGGTTATGAATACAGAAATTGAAATCACATGGCCCCTCTACGTGTAGGTTCAAATCCCAGGGACAGCATTTGGATTTTTCATGAGAGGTTGTATCCCGACTGGCTTAAGAAATGCAGATGGTTCTACCTGGCTTGACCAGCCCTTATGGGCAGTTGAGTATAGCTAGGGTCTTCCTCCATCATTAAGAGTCAGGCAATGCAACATAAATGAATAATATTTTTACCTCTACTAGAGTCTTGTTCATAGCCAGGCTTGTGAAGTGTCTTGACAAACAACACTCCCATATATCCAGGGGTGACATCCAGGGGTGACCTGTAGGCCAGAACCCAGGACACCCGAGTTACCAAGTCACCACCCTTACCACATTTACTGGGCGACATTGGTGCAGGGGTAGAGCGTCGGGCTCTTGTACTGAGGGTCCCGGGTTTGAATCCCAGTTATGCGGGATGAAAATTTCTGGGACTAACCCAGTAAACCAGCGCGATAACTGGTTAAGTATCCAGGAAGCAGTCATTGAGAGTGGCTTTGAACAAGCTTTAAGCTTCCTTCACAAATCGATGTAAAACAATAACGGTGAAAAGATATTGTTGGAAGAGTATCAATTTGGGGATAGGACAGCTGGTGTCCCGGTGTACTGATGTCCTGATTGGGTTGATTGACTCTCATACTGATGTCCTGATTGGGTTGATTGAGTCTCATACTGATGTCCTGATTGGGTTGATTGACTCTCATACTGATGTCCTGGTTGGGTTGATTGACTCTCATACTGATGTCCTGATTGGGTTGATTGACTCTCATACTGATGTCCTGATTGGGTTGATTGACTCTCATACTGATGTCCTGGTTGGGTTGATTGACTCTCATACTGATGTCCTGATTGGGTTGATTGACTCTCATACTGATGTCCTGATTGGGTTGATTGACTCTCATACTGATGTCCTGATTGGGTTGATTGACTCTCATACTGATGTCCTGATTGGGTTGATTGACTCTCATACTGATGTCCTGATTGACTCTCATACTGATGTCCTGATTGGGTTGATTGACTCTCATACTGATGTCCTGATTGGGTTGATTGACTCTCATACTGATGTCCTGATTGGGTTGATTGACTCTCATACTGATGTCCTGGTTGGGTTGATTGACTCTCATACTAATGTCCGTCATGTCATTTATCCATTCGCTCCTTTTTGTTTTTGTGACTGGTACAAATTAAAAGCAACAGCAGATTGAAATAATTCAAATTCAACATAAATCTTAGAATTCAGGAAAAAAAACAAATGTGTTGTTCATGTCCATGTGCTTATATAATGTAACATATATCGAGGGTTCAGTACAAGACTATAGTAAGTGCTTCATAAACATGAAGCACTAACTATAGTCTTGCACTGAACCCTCGATATATGATTTTGTTGGTTGGTGATTGGCATTTTGCATTTTACTCCTTTTGTCACAGTGATTTTGGAAGTCTTTACTACAGGTGCATTAAGATGTATGGCTTCAATCAAATTGGAGTTTTTTTTCATAGAGGGTTAAAACTTAAAATGAAGAAAAAAACTTAATTGGAAACAGAAGGAAGCAAGGGCCTGTAATTTCCTGAATATCTGATCCTGAAATCGAAATCCTATTTTGTGATTGTCATTCTCTAATACATGTATTTCTGAACTCCTTATCCCTTCGGAAGAGCATAATTGGTTCTGTACTTGGTCTAATTTATGCAATGAAGGTACTTGGCTACTCTTTCTTGAAGCATATGTTATTTGGAAAGGCATTCGTTGCTCTGGTGTAGAGATTTGTTTATTTGCTATATTGCAAGTTCAAATCTGACTTGCCTGATAAATCTTTTTAACACTTAATGAAGTCATCTTGATATGGGGGCCTCCATAGCCTAGTGGTTAGAGCACAGAACATGAAGTCGCATGGCCCCTCTCCATTGCTTGGAAGGGTTTTTGAAAATTGCATGAGGGAAAAAGTGATTGTAGACAAAGTTAAAGACAAATCCATTAAACTAACTTGTTTCTTTTTTGTCTCATTCAAGATTTTATTGAAAAAGTCGTTCAAATTTTATTTCAAGACTAATTTAAAGACTGAATTGGAATTACAAGTAGTTTTAATTAATAAGTCTCAGTGAAACTTTAAATTATCATTTATCACTCTAACAGTAGGTTCTATGTGAATTAGAACTGTTACAATTTTGTAATTAGTTTAGTCTTTTACTAGTAAAATGCATTATTTGGCAAACTTCTTTTCAAAATGTTTGTTTACCCTTATAGAGGTGGAACCTACTTCATGCTTATGCAAACAGGTTGGATTCAGACCAACCGCTACTTTGGAGGCTGGCCTGTGATCTAATCTGTTTGCTACTCTGAGTATCTTTCCTCATCAAATTCAGCATATATTTAAGGTTTTGAAAAAAGCAAACGAATCAAAAATCTATTTTTAGAAAGTAACCAAGCATTCTAAAGGTTAAGGGGAAAGTTACAGCGTCCACAAAAAGTATGTGTATTACTCTGTAAAAAGAGAAAAACCTCGAACCTCCTCCAGGAATGATTAAGAGAAAAATTATAATCTCAGAGATCATAGAAAGCAGGATCTTAAGAAATGTACGAGACTAAAGCTCCTCTTGTTTTGCTGGGATTTTTCTCTCCGCGCACAACTGATATTTCTATTAGAGTTTCTGATTGAAAAGGAAATGGACTGAAAAACTCCCATGTAAGGAACCATGTAATTGTGGTTGTGATTTTATTAAATCCCGCTCAAAATTGAACCCAGAATTGATGGCTTTCAAAGGGGATATGTTTAGAAATTTTTGTAGGAAAAAGAAAAGATCATTCTATATTTTACATTTTTCTAACAGAAAAATTTCTAGCAGAAAAATAGATTAAGTTGATTGATTTTTATGTTTTTCCAATGATATTTATCGTACCAAAGGACTGCATGATCTTGAAAATTGATGGATTTTACTTGTCACCTAAATACTCTTGTATGATTGTGGTTGGTTCTGTGCATTAAAGATTTTACTATGTTAGGGTGATTATCGAATAAAATAACTGATTTATATTTTATTATTTTTTATTTGTAATTTTCTTTTCATTTCAGATGGACTTGAACATCACATAACTGAGAGAGAGAGCCACCATTTTACTTATTCTACAAGACAACATTATTTAAACTTTCTTGTTGATTGGTTGATAACCACTTCAATCTGATTGGTTAATAGATACTTCAATTTGATTGGTAGATATATATAAATAGATGAGATTGATTGAGAGAAATTGATTGGACAATATCTGTGATAATTGTGAAGTGGTCCCTGTTAACACTTTAATCTTAAAACTGCTGCAGAAGGCAATCACCATTCTAGTCTCCCCAAAATGGCGAGTCTATTCAGACGGAAACGAAGCCTTATATTTAAATTGCTTCTAGGCATTCCAACTTTGTGGTTAGTAATTGTGATATTTCTAAGCTTTCAAAGCTCAGACCATAAAAACGACAGACATTCTCCACACATTCGTGACAAACACGAGTTTGATTCTGTGATAAAACGTGAGGCAGGGCGGGACCCAGATGGGATGTTTGACAGGTTCAAGAATCCAATCAACAAGATTAACGAAATGGTGCAACCCTTTAATCCATTCGGTGAGGCCAAAAAGCCCGACACTCCTGCTGTCAAAGCAGCAAAGACAAACAATGAGGATGTAGGTGTTAGGAATGGGGATCCTGCGGAGGCAGAAAGAGTGATACCTAAGGATTATGACGACTCCCTCAAGTATCAAAAGGATCCCAATGCTCCTGGTTAGTATGTTACATTAACTTTTCTAAACCATGAAATAATCAACTTAAAGCCTCCATCATAACGCAGCGCTTGAAATCTAATGGTCCCTCTCAGTGTGGGTTAAAATCCCGGTGATGCACTGTTGAATTCATCAAAGGCAGTCTCTCCCAACTGACTTACAGTATGCTGATGGTTCTACCCGGTTTGACTAAACTCCTATATACATTTAAGTCTTTGGTCTTCCTTCATCATTATGAGTTTGGCATTACAACATATCTGAAGTAATGTTGATGTAAAACCCAATATGAATGACAAATAAAGCATCAAATATGCATGAAACAGATATTACTTATAAACATAGTAATATCAAATTAATTTGTGGTTTGTTAATTTGTCTGTGATCCATTTCCCTTCATACAGAAATTGATGATAGGTCCACATTGGAAGGAAAAGCAGACCACAAAAAATAAGCATGAAAAAATACTTTTTCTCTATGATAATGGGAGCAAACTATTGTGACGAAAGGAAAATATGCTCAATAGAAGTGATATAAAATTTTGTCACAGTGAAGTCTTATCCAAGACTTATCTAACAGACGCATCAAAATTGGTGATTATGAAGTATTGGGTCATTGTAGTGGTGTCAGAGTTTTTAGACTTAGAAAATTCAATGCAAGCTTATTGGACAATAAACTTATGTGAAGAGTTCTCAGGCAAAGCACCATTTTATTTGTCCAGGCATGGCCCAGTGGCTAGGACTGTGGTCTTTGAAGAACTTGTGAGTTCTAGGTTTGAGCTCCATTGGTACCTCTTCTTTTCTTGGGATGTTCATTAGCAAGACACTTTATTACTGTAGCCTAAGTTGTAATGATAAATTACGGGAGGTCAAACTGAATCTGAATTTTAACTGAAACACTTTTGATATGGGGTTAGATCCCTTAGACAAACTATGTCAGTGATAAAGACCAGTAAACTTCCAAGGACATGAGTTTGAATTGAAAGCTGTCTCTTTAATACAACCTAGATACTGTTGAAACAATATGAAACTTAAATAGACAAAGAGCATTTCTGGATGACATAGTTACTTGTTATATGGTGCCATTTACTGTAGATTAAACCATGTGTGGCACATAAATATGTCAAAAATGAGGGCAAGAGATCCTTGCAATGCCTTTTATGTGTCATAGCATATAATAGTAAAAAAAAAAGAAATCATTAAGTGTAAAAATTTGTGTGAATTGTACCGTCATTATCCGTTTACTCTGGTAGAACTCTCCTCTTGTTAGACGTAATTCCGTGAAACGTGAGGAAACAATTTCATTTAATGATGTTAAGAGAGCATATGTCAAATCAGATTGGATGATTTTCCTCGACTTTTTTATGGTGCTGGGTTATATGAGACTGCATTGCTAGACTTTACGAAAGCTTTGACTTTTTGAGTGTTTTCCCATTGGTCTCGTTTTATCTGTTACGTATACCCTGGTTAAAATGAATTTGCTCAAGAAGTTTTAAAAAACCACCTTGAGAAAACGAGAAATTGCTTTTCAACAAGCAATCTTTCCTTTTTCATCACTGAAAGTTTTTTTCACGTTTTAACAGTAAAGAAAATGCTTTTACCTTTAGTTAATACCTGTCATCATTTTGTATTTTGTTTGATTGCATCGAAAATTTTGCTTTTCTTTTTCATAAATATCTCATTGCTGAAATTTGGATTGTACATTCACCAAAGATTTTCCCGGAAGCTTGAATATGTGCACTGTTGCCATACTTTGTCTAAAACTCTGTTTTAACATTGTAAAAAAACTAAATGAATATGCAAGTGGACGGTTTTGAAACTGATGAATAGAAAAAGATAGTTTCTTCTATTTCAGTTTCCTTTCTTTTGTAATTCTGGTAGCTTGCTGCGAACTATTGTAATTCAATCTATATCTTTAACTTTTATTTTAGGCTGTCTGCTTTCGTAAGACATTCAACATAAGGAAAATAGAAATGATAACTCAGCAGGATTGGAAGTAGGATTGGATTGGGTTTGCCTGTATATATATTACCCCATCATGATTTATGCAGTCTAGCTGATATAAGATTGCTAGATCGAGACACCTCAGTGGACGAACCTATTTATCCATACATCGGTTTCCAAATAAAACTGGGCAGAAGTAAAAACAGGAAACTTTCTTACATATTATTTAAGCAGAAATAACATCGCAGAAATATTTTTCCGGACCCATGAAAAGTACTTTTGGTGTTTTCGTTTCCAAAAGTTTTTGTTATATCAAAGTCGAGATCTGTTGATACATTCATGAACCTGTTCATGAAGATGTTCATAAAATTCATGAACAAGTTTAGAACAGCTATGTGTTCATGAATGGCCATTTAACATTCATGAAGTTTATGAATAAATCCTTGGATCTTTCACAGGGGATGTACAACTGGTAACAGAAATACTGTTGACTGATGAAGAAAAGCAATAAAAACAAACAACAACAAGCTTCCGCGATACAACGACCATAGAAAAGGGTTAATTGGTTTATTATCTGACAATGAGAAAGCGAGTTCTGTCTGATAGGATTGTGTCAGGTTTTCCTGGACTGCCCGTTGGTCAAGAGATTGATCTATGCTGCGGTCATTTGTGGTCATCCCACTTGGGGTGCTACCAGAAAATGTATATGTGTAATTAACCAATTCCTTCATAGATACAAGGGTCTTTCCTGGCCCAGTGGTTAAAGTTAACGGATGTAGAGTTCAGTACCAGCCAATGTAAATGTGTAATTAACCAATTCCTTCATAGATGCAAGGGTCTTTCCTGGCCCAGTGGTTAAAGTTAAAGGATGTAGAGTTCAGTACCAGCCAATGTAAATGTGTAATTAACCAATTCCTTCATAGATACAATGTCCTTCCCGGCCCAGTGGTTAAAGTTAACGGACGTTCAGGGTCCAAGGTTTGAGCCCCACCGTCACCTTGGCCCCTCTTTGCATGGGTTCAAATCACCAACAGCAAAGACTTGGATCTTCATGAGAGGTAGTCTTCTTGCTGGCTTAGGAAAGCCTATGATTCCATGGGTCTTGACAGGCCCTTATGGGCAGTAAAGCTTGGGTATTCCTCCATTGATTATGGGCAGGATATTCCAATATAAGGGAATTGTTGTTTAGATGATGTAAAATCCTGAAAAAGAAACAAAATATTTTGAAAGTTTGACCTTGACAATTCTACGGATGTCAGACAGTAGCAAGGCTGCTATTTATATGGAGGTCCTAAGTTTGAGACTCTGAAACAGCGAACTTTCTTAACAGTGTTTGTGTTGGTCAATGTACAAATCCCAAAGCTAATTAAGATACAGTGTAGTACTATAGTTAAGAGTTTTGAAGTTCAATGATAAATATACTGATAGATATACCGGGGCCTATGATGTGACTCTGTTTGTGTTATAACAGCAAAAAACTTTATTCATAAATTACATTTGTGTCTAATCAGCTCTTGTCTTTTGAATTTGTACAAAAAATAAGGATTTGGTAATGGCTTGAAGGAAAAGAATATCCCTATTCCTGTGAGAATATGAGTTTTCTGGAAAGGCCTAGTTTTTAGGAAAAGAATGTTCATCCAAAAGGATATTATGAGCATCATTTTGAAAAGAAGATGCTATTGCTTGGGGAAAGATATTTTTTCACTGACTGAACGCACCTTCAAAAAGACAAAAAGAACCACGAGTGTAATGAAATTAAATAAAGAAACTTCATGGTTTTTAATAGATCAGAAGGAAATGTTTTCAAATACCCATTCAGAGAAATATAATCAGAAGAGACCATCATGTGTTATAAAATTATTATTCATAAGTTTCATACAGCAAAAAATGTATTCACCCTTAATAATAGTATGAGTAACATTGAAAAAGGCTGTTGGGAAGAGCTAGTATTTTTGCTCCACCAGAATAAAAAAAAAAGCGATAAAAGATAAAAGAAAATCAATGGGACATATTTCCATGTGGCTCGTCCTAAACTGTTTTATTTTTTCCCCCGTTTTCATTTCCGTCTCATCTTTTTCCGCGTAGTTGTGTTTTTTTACTGGGTTCCTGGTCAGACACGCAGATGTTTTCTGATTGATCCATATCACTAAATGTGTGAAAGGCTTGACAATTGCGCAATACGGAATTACCATATCGTTTTCTCTAGACTGGGCAGGGGGGGTGTCTTGGAGGGAAGGCGGAATATGGGATACATCTTCTCTTGTTTTATACCTGAGGAAATATCAGCACATTTAATGACGCAATGACATTAATCCAAGTATAAGACAAAATGTGCATGAGTGTTGAGTTATGTCTTTGATTGTCAGATAAGCCTGTGTGTGTGTATGAATCTGTGTAGTAACCTTGTTAAAGGTCAAATGTTTAATCCTTAGAATGCTGGGTAATTTTCTAAAAAAAAAGTATTTTTGTGTTTTCTGCTTTCCAAAACCTTAAGTATCTGCTTTATATAATGAGGAAAGATACCTGTACTCAGAGCAGCAAACAGGTAAGATCACAGGCCAGTGGGCAATTTACTTGGCGGCTGGCCTGGATCCAATTTAACCTGTTTGCATAAGCTTGAAATTGGTTCCAGCACTATAAGGGTTAAAGGATTTACAAAAAAGGGCCAAAATAAGATGAATTGTTCAAAGTCAATATCATAGGTTTCTGATGTCCCTGTTATGTCCTTCCCTGTTCAGCATGAAAATTGTTTAAAGCTAAAGAATTAAAAAACATATAAACAATTACATTTGCTGCAAATGCAGTCAAGTCATATCAATCAGGATCTCTAGTAAAGGTATAAATTATTGAAAGTCCATGTCATAGTCAATGAAGGGTTGCTGATTTTCGTGCTGTTCTCTCTTTTTCAGAGCGGAATTTGATTAAAGCTGGAAAATATAAAACCAAATGAGCATTTCCCCCCTGGTTTTGTGTGACAAGTAATTGTTCAATTTGCGCAAAACATCCCCGATGTTTCCTTTATACCGTAGGAGTAGCAGACATTTTTATTTTATTGCTAACCCCTTCTCTTTGTCTGTCTCTCTTACTTACTTGTTTCGCAGCATCCTCATAGACTTGTTTGGAAGCATCTTCATATACTGCTTTTGAAGCATTCTCACTTACTTGTTTTGAAGCATTTTTACTTATTTTGAACCATTCTCACTTGTTTAAATGCTCTTGAAGCCGTTACATAACTGAAAAATTATTACTACTCGTAAAACGCCATACAAACAAACATTTTATGATCTGAAAACAGGTATCCTTTAAAACTATTGAGACAAAAGGATAAATAAAGCTCAATTCCACCTCAAGAATCAATGTTTTTATCCTGGGCGATGATACACTTGATATAACATGTTATGCATGTGTTATATATAGTGTTTTCCACCCAGGGTGACTACTGATCCCTTTAATACAGACCAGGATACCGTTTTACCAAACAACTTAAGGAAAATATTGTGTAAGTCATAACTGATACACATGGATAGCATCTTCAATGAAAATACAATATTGCAACGTGACACGTCATTGGAAGCGCCTTGGAGAGATGATTCTAATGATGTGTTACTTTGCAATATTGCTTAGCCCTATATTGAAATAAGAGGAATTGCTTTTTTAGGCTTACGCAAATCTTAGGCGTAAACTTTAGTAAAACAGTACCCTGGGACACAACATATGGTACCTTGGTGTAAGGAAATGTCTAGCAAAGCTAAATAGAAATGTCTTCATGTCTTCAGTTTTCCTTTGAACTATCCCATATATACATTGGATTATTTAGCTTTGGTAGTCTGATATGTACAGATGACTTCTTGTTTTGTCTGAGGCTTTATCTTTTGGTCAGAAAGCTAAGTTTTCAAAGAGTCTATTTCTGGACACAAGTGCTATGTGAAGATCTACATGATTGAAGAATTTTTGCCTTAATTAACTAGTGAGAGAATTAAATAGGCTTTTCTTTGGTATAGTATAGCATGTAAGTTAGTTGTTTTCATCTTTGATTGTCCCATACGATGATACTTCATTGATAATCCTTGATTCTGATGCTTTGATCTATGGAGCACATTGTCTTTATATCGTGGGGAGACCAAACCTATCCGTCCTTTAAGTTGCAAAAAAATTTCAAGCATGAGATAATTTGCAATTTGAAATGAAATGAGGTTGATATTTATTTCAATATAATAATACATGAAAAGAAGCTACTGCATGAGCACAAAATTGATTCAGAATGTGTCAATGTGTCTAAATATGAACAGACATGTAAGTATATAATGGATTTCCAAACCACTGCAACTCTTTTTAATCTCAACGCGTATTTATTCATTGTAAACAGAATTTAAACACTTATAATACAAAATAATTTTACTTTCAATGGCTAACCTCCAGTATTTAGAGTTTTGAAAAAAAGGAGTATTTCCTTTCTATGGGCAAATTTTCCTTTTATCACAATGATTTCAATGTTTACTAATCAACTTTGTATTAAAAGAGATGTGAGTTAACTTTGATTGTTGGTTATGATTTAGTCAGTTATGTTTGTGGTGCAGATTAAATCCTTGAGTATGTCTTAGTGGAGTCGGCTTTGTTTTCTTTCCTTCAGAAGTGGGGTCCACTTTGAGACTTTCCATTATTGCACATTGAGTGCGAAATTTAATGGTTAAATCTCCAAAAGAGCAGAATGAAGAGTGATTGGTATAAATTTTAGAATTCATTTCACAATAGATGAAAAGTGAATAATTATTGAACTACACAAATTGTCAAAAACCAAGAAAAGTTAAAAAGCAAGCTGTTAAAAGAGTTTGCCTATTTCAAGATTGAAGAAATCATCAGGTCATACAGTGATAAAGAATACATGCCTAGGTGTAAGGGAATGTTTTACGCTGTGTGAGGAAATTGTCTGGGCTTTCTCCCAGAATTATAGCTTGTAAATTGGTTAATTGTTTTTATATTTCATTGTCTTATTCTGTCATACATATAGATGACTTTTGTTTATCTGATACTTTGATCCCTAGATTTGATGAACTTGGAAAATACCGATTAAATCTTCCTCTACCGCGAGATTCTCCATTCAGAAAAATGCCAATCTGGCCTATCCACGATTAACCTGCCATTTCCAGATAGATTTTCTTTTACAACACAGTGTTTATATCAAAATCACCCAAAAGGGAATGTGGCACTGAGAAGTATGTTAGTTCCGTCAGCAAAAGCGAGAGAGTTACAAGATTTGGTTTTTTCAGCTCTCTCAATGATTTGGGTTCAATTCAGTAGATAGTGTATGTTGTTGTGACCCTCCCATCAATCATATATACATGTTTTAACACAGCTGATGGATAGTAAAAAAGCCTCAGTCATTAACAAACAAATGCACATGAAGAAGGTTTTTCATTTAATCATATCAAAAATTATTATACCATCAAGAAGACGTGATTTTTTCATACAGTATGATTATTGTCTGTATTTGATTTTAACTTGGACCAGTCACAAGACCTTATAAGGGTTGGCAGAATCAATGGCTCAAATGCCTTTAATGACAAGTAGAATATTACTGAATTTTGACTACTATACAGGCACGTGCTGCAGAAGCTTTGGAAATTACGGTCAGGTAAATAAAAATCAGATATCACCAACCCTGCTTATATGTATGAATGGGCAGAGAAATGTCACAATATTTTTCTCTATTACAGGGGAAGGTGGAGAGGGCGTGAACATTGTTAAGGAGTCGTTATCTCCAGAAGAACGCAAGAAATATGACGATGGCTGGCAGAACAACGCCTTTAACCAATATGTTAGCGATCAGATCTCACTTCATCGAACACTGAAAGATGTTAGAGATACTGAGTAAGTTTTCATGTCTCCACACTTTGAAACACTTTTACAATGGTTGTAATGGCTTGCCACTTAATAATGGCACTTTCACATACAATGTGCTTTTCATTGAACAGTATATGTGCCATGGCCATGTAAAAGACAAAAAATAACATTAAAAGAGATAGTTCCCCTCTACAGCACTTTCCCATACAAATGAGCCTTACACTCTTTTACAACCTCATGGTATTTATGTATCAGTGCTGCATGAGATTTCTTTCAGAGCCATTGGATGCATTTTCACATGAACCTAATGGTTTAGTAAAGAGAGACAAATAGCTTATGATACTTTGACTCAATGTTTTGTTGTATTCTTTGCCAACCACAAGTGGGCATTGGTAAAATTGATCTAATGAGCCTGGCAGATTTTTGTGGGAGGTAGTAAGATCCCTGGTTGTCTAACAGAATGCTGAGTGTTCTACCCAGCTTGATCTGCCCATATGGGCAGATGACCTTGGGATCTTCTTTAATTGATGACGAGCCATGTGTTGTAGAATGTGAAAACAAATGCTGTTGATGTTATGAAAAATTCAAATAGAAAATAAGACATTGAGCGTGTCTGGAGGGCATAAGTTCACAAATGAATTATCTTCTCATAAAGAATATATTATTCCTTCCAGAGACATTTTCTTATCTTGCTCTAAGGTAATGCTTATTTCATTTAGCCAATTTCCTGTTGTTTTTTATTGGAACAGTATGGTGCACCCTGTATAAGATTGGAGTAGATTACTCCCTGGAGATATATATCTGTACCTATTGATTACAAGTCAAACCCAGTCCAAGCATTTACTACTGTCCCTTAAGTCTCAGCTTGCTGCAAGTCTAGACATTTAGCTGGTTTGATTAAATTGTATTAAAAACTATATTTAGTCATATTTTGATGAATTGTAAAACATATTTTATTATATTTTAATGGATTTGCAAGATATATTTTATCATATTTCATTGAATTTGCTAAATATGTCTCATCATAATGTCAATGAATTTGCAAACTATATGTTATCACATTTCAATAGTTTTGACAGCTACCAATAATTGCTTATTTCCTTTATGAATCAGTATTGGCATTGTGGTCACTATATTGATTATTAGCACCATGGGGTTGATTCCCCTTTGATGTGTTATTGTTGTGAAGCAAAGATTCCTCTTAGTCAAGGTACATGTACTTCTTTCAAGCCGAGTACTGAAAGACTACCCAGGTAAGTTGAGTCAATGAACAGTTGCCATGTTGTGACTTAAATTGTTATGGATACAGTTAAAAGCTCAAATAGATTGGAAAAAAACAACACAATTCCATTAATGCACTTGTATTCGCTGCAATTAAAACGCAATCTGTATCTTATCGTTTTTCGCAGAATTTCCTCCATATTCAGTGTACTCCTCTTTTAGCTAGCAGGGTCCAAAGGTGCAATTTTCACCAATCCGGTTCCCCAATCCATCATCAGAATGGGAGGTCTCCAGGGAACCATCATGTTAGAAAATTGATAGACTCACAGTTTCGTGAGTTTGGAGTAGTGGGAAGAGATGGCAAGCTATCCCCCTGAGATCACAACTTATTCTTCGTAATCATCATTTCTGTCATTCTGTCTTTCAAACAGCAGTCTGTTGACAAACGGCTGTTGACAGTGTTTTGGAGATGTGAATTAATATGCAAATATCCTGTTTGGGACCATATTGGCCCCACACTGTTTTAATGTCACTAGGGACTCCAATAGAGTGGGTGTTAGTGGTAGCAATTAGTTATTCATTTGAGTGTATTGGTTTACCTTAAAATTTACTTAAGGATTGTATTTGATTGTTATTATGTTTTATAGGATTTTTAACAGTGTTTCCAACATGTCACTGACTCTGGCCCTGAATATTCCCAATTATGTATAACACAATACAGTGAACCCTCGTTTATCCGGACCCCGATTATCCGGATGTCTCGCAATCCGAACAAAATTGTAAGGGAACGAAATTATTGGACCGGTTTATTGCAGACGACTTTTGAAAACATTGTGGGTAAAGGAGAAATTGCTCGTGACGAGCAATTTCTCCTTTTCCCACAATGTTTTCTGCCATATCAGAAGATTATCTTTGAATTTCATCACGTTTTGATATGTCTTCTGCAAACTCTTTCAATTTGGGACGGTCGACAATTTGGCGTTTGCTTAAGAGTTATAAGTATACACCGCTCATACAGACCGTTTATGTCTTAATGTGAATAAGAACATGCTCTGCTTTATTAGTCCGGATTATTCGGTAAACCGGACATTTTGTTCGGAACGGACGTGTTCGGATAAACGAGGGTTCACTGTACTTGTTTCATATATTTACACTTTCCCAATATTTTTGGTATCCAGAACTGATTACCGTAACAATTAACGATCCTTTTTGACTGATTCTATTAAATTTGAGATAGAACATTTTCCAATCCAAAATTATCCACAATGGAATGGAGTTTTATTTTTAGTGGACATGTTCATTGAAATGGGATGGAATGACTGAGCCATGTACCAAATACACAAGTCTATCAAGGCATTACTACTATTGTCTTTTTGTCTTTGTAATTTGACCAAGAGTGATTTCAAACTTTCATGTCAATGGTTCTACCTGCTTGACTAGCCCTAATGGACAGTTAAGGTTGGTGTCTTCTTTCATCCATGATGAGCGGGGCATTGCAATATATCTGAAATATTGTTTATGGGATGTAAAATTCCAATTTAACCAGCAATCTTCCATAATATGCACTGCAAGTCAGAACCATAACTCTCCACCACCTTGATAGTCTTCCCTGCAAAAGGTTCAAGAACTGTATACAGTGATGT
Source organism: Cerastoderma edule (assembly GCA_947846245.1). Lineage (NCBI taxonomy): Eukaryota > Metazoa > Mollusca > Bivalvia > Cardiida > Cardiidae > Cerastoderma > Cerastoderma edule. The sequence goes on along the minus strand of OX401414.1, from coordinate 376,971 downwards.
CTCGTTAATCCGAACACGCCCGTTCCCAACAAAATTTCGGGATGACCGAATCATTCGGACTAATGAAGTAGACCATGTTCTTATACACATTAAGACATAAACGGTCTGTAAGCACATGTTTACTTATAACCCTTACGCCAAATTGTCGACCGTCCCAAATTGAAAGAGTTTGCAGACGACATTTCAAAACGTGATGAAATTCAAAAATAATCTTCTGATATGGCAGAAAACATTGTGGGAAAAGGAGAAATTGCTTGTCACGAGCAATTTCTCCTTTACCCACAATGTTTTCAAAGGTCGTCTGCAACAAACTGGTCAAATAATTCCGTTCCCTTACCATTTCGTTCGGATTGCGAGACATCCGGATAATCGGGGTCCAGATAAACGAGGCTTCACTGTAAACAAACATGGATGAAAAGTCATATCATTCATGAACATGTTCATGTTTGCTTATGAACGGCTATTATTCATTTTTATAATGCCTTTTCAAGAAGTACATGAACACAGCTCTAGAGTCCTTCACAGGGGTTGTGACTCACAGAGTGTGGCTATCCAACTACATGACTATAATCAATTGCATGAAATAGGAATCAAAATGGTGATTCCTCTGATAAAAGACACAGAGCATTTTAATGCTTTACCTCATTCTATTCACATGTTTGGTATGATAGAACTGACTTGATATTGAAAGCATCAGTTGTGGATGTAAATAATGAATTTCAGGGGATGACTTTTTGGGGTTTTTTTAGAGAAGAAAACATACCTGTCATATGCTTATAGATGAAGTAGTATGTTTCCAGGGCTCATTTGCTCTATGTTTGTGAATGGCTTACTTTAGTCGTAAATCAGACCATCAAATTGTTTGTGACCATTTGTTTGGTTTGTAAAAATGTATGGAGGTTATCTTCTACTGTAGATGAGTAAGGAAACACGTTTGTATTTACTGTTGAAAACAAAACTTTTGCAACTGCTTTACAAATGTCTCGCATTAAGCCCTGAGATATGAAACAAAGAGGCATTATAGAGAAAATATGCAGGATATTTATACTACTTGGCTCATGGCAAAATCTTTCATCAATTGAAGTAATAATTTGCTTGATGAATCTCATTTTGAATGTGTATTGAAAATGACTTTTTATTGAGGGGAAAATGGGAAATTTCCCTAAGAGAGCAAAGTTTATAGCAGACGTCTATATTGTAAATGGCATGTATTAGTATGAAGGATACCATAATTGACCACCAGATACTCCATTGATTGACCACCAGATACTCCATTGATTGACCACCAGATACTCCATTGATTCTATTTTGTTGGTATTCCGGAGCATGATATAAATTTGACAGAGTACCCTAAACAGTACAAAAGTTTTAAAAGGAAGCATTCTAATTAATTTGCCCCCTCCCCTGCTTTTAACCTATCTGCCTTTAGAAGGGACTATTGATCCTTAGACATAGGCAATACCTACCATAAAACAAGCAGGCTATAAAAATCACTTGGTTCTACATCCCTGATTTCCTCCATATGGGAATTTGTGACTGTTCCTTAGATAGAACATCAGCAGACAATTAAAAGTCTCATAGACAATTTTTTTTTTTTAACTTTGGTAGAAACGATTGTAACATATGGATCAAAATCAAGGAATCAATGTTTAACCTCTTACGAGTAATTATGAAGCCCTAGCTGAAAAATGAACTGGTGAATCCAGGAAAGCAGTAACTTAAAAGCGAATTTGTTGACATGGTGTTAAACCTCATATAAACAAACATAGGAAAAATGATTATAAGTTTAACCATCAAGATGAAAATCCCTGGCTTTGTATGGTTACGTTAATTTGGTATGGATTTGTGTCGTTCATGGCAAGAGCATCCATTTTTATTGCGAGCCCGTCTTTATATGGGCGTACAAGTATAGAAGAGATTTGTGTTGTCTGATTGGCTGGTTATTTACGGCTGACCATTGATTGATTGATTAGTGTTTTACAGCAGTTCTAGCAGTGTTTCGGTTTTATGATGCATGTGTGAAAGTGTTCAGGATTATTCCTGAATTTCAGATTTTTGAGACATTTTGTCCCTATTTAACGCTATAACAAACATGCCTTTTCAGGATAATGAACTACAGTTTTAAGGTTTTTGAAATTCTTCAACTTTCACCCATGATGATGTAAAGATGTGTTTTGTTTCTTCAAACATGGTTAAATAAGGCTTTGATACAAAGAGATGAATAAATGTTTCAGTATTTAACTATAAAGAATAGTATTAAATCAATAAACTTTGCACAACCTTAATTACTGTACTATGCATATACCATCATGTAGAGATGCTTGTCACAAGCAAATTCCTTTTTTATTACAATTGTTTTTTCCAATTACGTGAGAAAAACGTTAATTTGACTTCACAATTGTAGTACCAGGTGTATTGTTGCTTTCAAAATTGGACTAGTTACAATGGTTAGAAATATGAAAGCATATTTTAACATTTTTCAGATGCAAGAGTCAGGCATACAGAAAGACATTACCAGATACCAGTGTGGTTATATGTTTTCACAACGAGGCTTGGACCGTATTATTGCGTACATTCCACAGTGTTTTAGACCGTTCCCCGCCCCACCTTATACGGGAAATTATCCTTGTTGACGACTTTTCCGATAAACGTAAGTATCTTCCCTTTGAAACATTTCTTTGTGGCGTCTGTTGCAGAAGACTGGAAACTACTTGAACTGACAGATAAATTGCTCCTATGTCGAATGGGAAGTAATGGAGCAGCTGAGAAAAAACCAGGATGTAATGGAAAGTTGCACTGACTGCCGTGGGGAATGAAAAATCCTGTTGATTTAAACAGTGAGAAATACTTTCCAATCTTGATAAACCATGTTGGAATCATAAATCATTTTCAAATCTAGAGAAAACACCGCAAGGAATTGACTGTCAGAATGAAAAGGAAATAAATTGACAAAGAGCAAATTCCTGTAATGTAAAGAGATTAAATTCAGTATATTACCATCGCTGTTTAGATTCATGATACTTCTTTATAGCCAAATAAACATGAAAAGGCCCCATTCAGGTATCTGTGTTAAGTTTCTTATCAGGGGTCCTACATGGCCCAGTGGTTAAGGTGGCGGACTTAGAACTTAGGGGTTAGGTTCAAGTACCACCGACACCTCTGGTTTTGAGGGAGTGACCTTTGGCAAGTCACATTAGAGCCTAGTACAGTCAGATAGATCATGTTGCATTGACATGTTCAAATATGGGAAAGAATTTGGTTAAACCAGGTTGTGAATTTACGATCCCTGTAATCCAATTGGAACACCTAACTATCTGATGCTGACTGCTTTCCCACATGAACATAATTGATCAGTGGTAAGAGATAGACAGATCCTGTTGCATTGACCTATTTAGTTATCAGAAAGTATTTTGGTCAAACTGGGTCTTAAACTCATGACCCCTGTGACTTAAGTCAGAAACACTACCATCTGATCTAAGACGGCTCAAATTCACTCATAAATATGATGGATAAGTGGTAAGAGACACATCATGGTGTTTTGATTTATTTAAAAATAGGACAGAATTTTGGTCAAACTGGGTCTTAAACTCACGACCCCTGTAATTTAAGTCAGACGCACCACTGTCTGATCTAACACAGCCCAGCTAATCACTCATGTGGTAGATTGTTGTGTCAGATGACTGCAACAACTCAATAGATCTGATGTAATAGAACTTATCGGTAATAGACACGCAGACAGAACACAATTCTACAACAATAACTGCTGTTTTCTTTTCATCAGAAATATAATAAAGGACCATCTATAAAGAGAAATAAAGCCAGCTCTGTAATAATACAGTGGTCTAAATGGATAGGGAAAATCAGATTTTGAAGGACATGCATGCTCTTTTATTATCCTATTTTCCTTCTAATGTTTTCTAATTGATTATGGAACAATAATTAACTTTTTATGATGAACTTATTATGTAATTAAGATGATGAAGAAATGATGAGACACCTTTTTTATGCTTACCAGACAATATTAAGATTAATATTTTTTGTATGAATGAATAGGGGCCATGCTAGGTCCTGTGGTAAAGGTCTTAAAACTGGGGGGTCCCGAGTTTGTGCCCCACTAGTATCTCTGCCGTCTTAGGAGTGGTACTAAAAGAGCTCGAGCCTAGTACTGGTGAAAGCAGGAAAGACGCAACATAAGTTAAATACTGTTGACACTATGTTAAACCCATTTAAATAATCAAACAAATGAAAAACCATGGAGCAAAGGCAGTACATGTCTTGATTCCGGGCCAGGGATGCAACAGTAACGAAACAAAATTGTTGAAAATAAGTTAACCACAAACGACTAAGTTTCTTATGTAAAGAATCTCTCTCATCAAGCAATGGTTGTATGCTAGTCAGAAAAGCCTGTCAACTCCGACAGACATTAATCCAAGAGGAAATAATGACTGCAGCTCCAAGTTGTTCATTAATGATTTATTATCAAATAATTGCCTGTGCAATAAACCTAACCCCCACAGTCCCCCTTTCTTTATTTGCCTGTGACATACTAGAACCCACTAGCACACAACTCAGAATAAAGAAGAGGAGAATGAATTTTACATTGATCATTATTTCTACGGGTAATGAAAGACCTTGTGTCCTTGGAGACCTTCATGATGACAGAGTGCATTTACTGGGCCCTGACCCTCACCAAGGTTTTCTGCATCAACTTGTTATTGCATAGTTCAGAGTTTGGAAATTCAATACAATTCTTCTTTTTTTATTTTTTCATACAATTCTTTTGTAATATTTCATAACAAGAATCTATTGTAAGTCTTTCACAACACTGTGGGTGGCAGTGTTGCACTGATAGAGAATATCGAGGGTTCAACGCAATACTATAGTAGGTGCTTCAAGTTTATGAAGCACTTACTATAGTCTTGCATTGAACCCTTGATATGCATCTTATACCCAGGTTCTATCCCTGTTTCTAACAAGTGAAAAAATTTGGGACTATCCCACAAAATGGCGCATACTGGATATGTATTCAGGAAGCTATCATTGAAACTTAATTTTATAAGCTTCAAGCTTCCACCACAATCAATGTTAACAAATAAGTTTAAACCTTTTGTTAAAAAGAGATGGTGCTTAGAATAGACGTCACAGACTTTTGCATGCAGTGTTATAAAACGTGAATGATAATATTAATTTCAATGTTACTCACTACAATTTTTTCATTACTGATATATTGGAGATGAAATAAAATTGTTTCCTAGGAATATTTCACAATACTTCTAAAATGGGTACCAAACCAACAATATAGGGATGAAATTGAGAAGTTTGTGCAGTATTTTACTTTAAATTCTGTATGGTCAATTTTATTTCAATGTTAACTCACTACAATCTTTTCAACAACAATATGTTAGAGATGTTTTAAAGTCGTTTCCTAGGAATATTTCACAATACTTCTTAGATGGGTACCAAACCAACAATATAGGGATGAAATTAAGAAGTTTGCGCAGTATTTACTTTAAATTCTGTATGGTCAATTTTATTTCAATGTTAACTCACTACAATCTTTTCAACAACAATATGTTAGAGATGTTTTAAAGTCGTTTCCTAGGAATATTTCATAATGCTTCTTAGATGGGTACCAAACCAACAATATAGGGTTTAGATGAAATTAAGAAATGTTCACTGTATTTATAACTCTCATCAGGGTCTGAATGAAGATGGAGCATGTACAAAGAACCTTTAATAGAACCAGCTCACGTTTCAGTGGTGATTTTGTGTGGCATTGTTAATTCTTGTGTCGGGTTCATAGTCATACGAAGACAGCTTTTTTCTGAGCGAATAAACCCAGGGGACCCGATGTGTTTGCTAATTTCCTCCATATTAGATTGTGGGATGTCTCCAAATTGAAAGCTAGTGCAGACGTAAATTGCATTGATCCAATAATAGATTTACTGTACGTGTATTTATTATGACAAAAAGGGAAATTTGTTCAACATGGGCAATTTTTCTACTTTTTTTAAGTACTGTTTCTAAAGACTTCTGATGCAAAATTAAATTGAAACAATAAACTGAACAATTAATGTATTTAACTTTTTGGGGGGTCCAAGTTGACAAAGAAAACAGACAATCACTAAAATCGAAAAACAAACGGAAGGTAATCATTCTTAGGGTTTGCGAGAAATCAATGTTAGTGAAGGGAAACTTTGCTCTTTAGCATACACTTTTTTGCTGTTCCCTGTGATTATTGTGAAAGTTGTCTGCAGCAGATGAGTGTGCTTAATCCATCCCCACCCTCCAGATGGTTTGTGTCTGGTTCAAATTGACAGCAGACGACAAACATAACATTAAAAAAATACATTTATTATGATTATGTTGATAGTCAGAAACCATTGTGATAAAAGGATAAAATGTTCATTATGAGCAATTTATTCTAGTACGTCACATTGGATTTTTCAAGACTTCTGCATCTAATGTGTTAAAGTGAGATATTATCAAGTAAGTGGTTGGATGTAAAGTAAGATTCATAAATGGCGATCAATAAATATGAAGCAGTTCCCGAATATTTTGTCATCATTCGATAAATTTAGTAGACCTGTAATTTGGACCTTAATTTTCTTCTGGAATATTAAATTGAAGTTGGTCCTAAATCTCAATAGAGCTTTCCTCTTATACAGTCGCTGTTTGGATTATAGAATAACTAGGAACAAACTTTTAAACATTGCAAGAAAGTGGGATTATAAGCTCAGTCAACCCAAAACTCCTGACATTGAATTCAAGGAAAAAGTGTGTTATGAAATATTTTTGACATGAATTACGTCTTCTACGACTAATAAACAGTAGATGATAATGAGATTTTACTTTTTACAATGTTGTGTTAGCCTCACATAGTTTATATGAGTTGTTGGTCTGTTATGGGGTCCACAGTTTAATCACAAGACTGACTTACAGAATGCTGATGGTTCCACCTGGCTTTATTACCTTTAAAGGCAGTTGAGTATGGGATCTTTCTCAATCAATAAGAGTCTGGCATCGCAACAAAACTGAAATAATGTTGATGCAAATTAAAACCTCATATAAATTGAGAATAATATAATGCAGTACTCGGGGCCTCCGTAGCCTAGTGGTTAGAGTACAGAACTTGAAATCACAAGGCCCCTCTCTGCGTGGGTTCAAATCCTGAGAGGGATATGGATTTTCATGAGAGGCAGTCTCCCGACTGACTTACCAAATGCCGATGGTTCTACCCGACTTGACCAGCCCTTATGGGCAGTTGAGTATGGTGTCTTCCTCCATCATTAAGAGTAGGACATCGCTACATAACTGAAATAATGTTGATGTGATGTAAAACCCATAAAAAAAAAATAATGATTATGCAGTACTCCGGTGTATTAATACCAGAAGCATTGATTGGGCAATAACTGTGGTAATTTTAATGAAATTTCCAAAGCATTTCCCTTTCAGCAAGTCTCTTTATAATCAATCTATGGCAGCAAGGGTTGGACAGTTTATCATAGATTTTGTTTTGTTATTTTGTTGAAATAAATTGATTTCGATTTTGCGTGTTGAAAATCATTTTGGAAAGATATTAAGATAGGAATTGTCTCACGAGTCCTGGCCTTTCTTTCATCGTATTTCATCATGCAAACCTTTCTGCTGATGGGGAATGATAGCTGGCATTTTGGTGATGTTTTTTTTTTTGTATTTGTTCAGGGTAAAATATCTTCATGAATATTTATTTAAGAGTGAATGCAACTTCAGAAATGCTATAAGTATCCATCAGATATTTTTGTTTTCACACATGAACTCCAGGTTATGTAAGAGATCTTTCTGACCAAGAAAGGATTTCTTTAAATTAGCATTTTTGCTTCTTTTCCAAACTTGTTTCTAATATATTATGTAATTGTTACAACTTCCTTTGTAGGGAGAAGGGTAAGGTTTGATGCCGATTCACTGATGACAAGATTGAAAACCGTTGAGACTTTCTCAAAAACATTTCTCCTTTTTTGTCTTAATGGTTCCAAAATGGTCTTTTATGGTTCAAGTTGAAGGCTTTTTGTTAAAAATTGACTTCTTGTAGAGTGAAACACGAGTTCAACAGAGTATTCCAGCGGGGCATATTTGTTGAAAAATAAATGTGTAGATTCTCACTGTGGTTTTGATGGCTTTGAAATGATTTCAAAAACACTTTGCCTGTCATCCAGATGGCAATGGGGAATGGCAATTCTTAGTACAGAAGATCAGCTTACTGTAAACTTAAAATCAACCCTTTCCCAAACATTATGACATTGGACTACTTTGTTGCCGACAACTTAAGAAAACATTATGGGAAAAAGAGAAATTGCTCGTAACAAGCAATTTTTCCTTTTCCCACAAGGTTTTCTGCTCTTGCTGAAGAATATTTTTCAATTTCCTCACATTTTGAAATGACGTCTGCAAACTCTTTTAATTTGGGACAGTCACAAAGTTGTTTGGGAAAGGGTTAACCCATTCCCTCATATAAAACTTTGACTGGACCAAATTGAGAGAAACAGCAGACGACAGTCATAAAGTTAATAAACGACTGCTACCACTTTATGCCCCAAGCATGTCAGTTTATGTCCTTTTACCCACAATGATTTCTTAAGTAATTTTGCAGTGTTTTGAACATTAAGTGAGTCAACATAAAAACACTTTCTAGACGTTATCATGATTTATGATTGTGATGTATGGATGGTTTTCAGGATTTGTCATTTTGTAGAAAAAATGTTGACTTGCCGGTACTCAAATATTTCTTAAACTCTTTAATCCATGATACTCCACTTTGAAACATCAACTATAGAGAACTTTAGAAACCCTTGTGACAAAATGATGGGTTGCTCCTAATGAGCAATTACCTTACCCTTTTTTCACTAGGGTTTTCAGTCAATATCATAAAGAAGATGTTCTTTCATTGCTATTTTTGTTGTCTTGTGTTGTTTTGAATTTGTATCAGACACAAATTTTTAAATGGAGGAATGGGTTTAGTTTGACAGTATTGTTTTCATATGATTAAACACTTACTACAAGTTTATTGTCATAATTGGACATGCAACTCAACATTAAAGAAACCATTGTGAAGGAAGGAAAAATTGCTATTAGTCACATCATAGGTTTTAGACGGGTTATACTGTCGTGATAAATTCCCATCCTCCCCTCCTCTGGTTGTTAATGAGACCTCTCTCTGGTTCGCCAGACCATACTATTAGCTTAATCTGGCCGTAAATTGATCCATCCTGTTAATGATAGTCATAATTTATAGAAGATTGTTTAAGGACTCTTCTTAAATGTGAACAAAATATTTTTAAGAAAAATTGCTTGGTTGAAATATAAAGACTGGTAGTTATGGAGATTAAATATGGTTATTAAAGCTTTTATTTAAGGTTATGATTTAATGTAGAATTTTCTGAAAGTCATCCCTGAAATAAAGGAAAATAATGAATTTAAAAAAATAAGGTGTTTGATTAAAAAGTTATGGTTGTGTAATGATGGCTTAACCCTTTAACAAACACCAAACTTTCTACTGTCCCTAATTGACAGAGTTTGCAGACGACATTCAAAATGTGATGAAATTGAAAAATAATCTTCTGATAGGGCAGAGTCGTCTGCAACAACGTCAAATGTTGTTATTGTTTGGTAATGGGTTAATGGAATACTAGGCTAAGTCCTTCACAAACCTGAATGACTATTATAACCTTAGTATTGGGCTAATTAGGCCATTGGCATGTAGAGAATGTTGGCTAAGCGCAGTGAACATAGCATGTTTAAAATCATTTCAAAAAAAGAAAAGTTATCACAAATTAGACATAATGTCAATGGTTCTAGCACTGCTCCTATTACAAGGGTCAATAGTCATCCTGGGTTTAGTACTTTGTAATATATTACATAGTACTAACTGTAATATATCACATAGTACTAACTGTAATATATCACATAGTACTAACTGTAATATATCACATAGTACTAATTGTAATATATAACATAGTACTAACTGTAATATATTACATAGTACTAACTGTAATATATCACATAGTACTAACTGTAATATATTACATAGTACTAACTGTAATATATCACATAGTACTAACTGTAATATATCACATAGTACTAACTGTAATATATCACATAGTACTAACTGTAATATAGCACATACTACTAACTGTAATATATCACATAGTACTAACTGTAATATATCACATAGTACTAACTGTAATATATCACATAATACTAACTGTAATATATCACATAGTACTAACTGTAATATAATTATTACACCGAGTCCTGACCCCAGGATAACTACAGACCCTTGTGACTCCCATGACATCAAATAAGACTTTTGTCATATAGAATTGACTAAAATGAACTTTCCTATCATCTACCTCTGAATAGATGGCTCTCCAGAGATATTTTTTATTGGTTTCATATAAAACTAATTCTTCATCAAATTGTCCAGGGCTTTCTTGATTCTCCATCAGACAACTGCTAAAGTTATCTTTAGAATATATACATGTACATGAATGTACAAATCTTTTTCTCCTTTTCCCACCAAGAACTCCTATCTCTTACATGATGACTTAATTGCAACTTTACATCAATTAAAAAAGCATCTACAAACACTATCAATTTGAATGATTGATTTCAGTTTTGACAAGAAAAATGATAATTAACCACTTTCCATATTAATGGGATTTTGAAACTGGTCCAAAATGACGGCAACAAAAGTTGGCGATTTCAAAGTATTGAAAAAGCAACCAACAGTAGGGTCTTAGTGAGATATGGCTGGAACTTTTGTTATATAAGGAAAGATTCCTCATATTGTAAAGAGTTAAAGAATAATGGTTAATTATTTCTTATCCTAAAAGCTGAATATATATAGACACGATTTGTTATATGAATAGAAACTGGACAACAGTTCCTTTGTCCAGGCATATAAGACATACATTACACAAAATAATTAACTACTTTGATGAGACAGACGCTTTGTAATTAGATATCAATGCCAAAGTTCAATACAAGACAATGATAAGTGCATCACAAACAGGGAGCTCATACTATAGCCTTGCCCTGAACTCTTGAATGGCCCTTTTGGAGAATCAAATTGATTTGCAAATGAAAAGTAATGGTTTTCATAAAGTCTTCTTAGCATTAAAATTATTATATTATCAGTGTTGAATTGACTTTTTTGTCATGCATTACACTATTTCAAGCAAGTTTTTCCACCACTTGCTGTATTATACTATTTTCAGAGTCTGTCAATTAAATGCATTTGCAGTCTATAATTCCAAAATAAAGACAAAAAATACATTTTCTCTGGTAAAAGCTTTAGTAACAAATCAGAAACGCACAACAAAATTCCTCAGTTACAAGCCCTATATGAGGTAACTGTGTCTAAATAGCTTAATTGGTTAAATTTATTGGAGTGGTCTCGTTGGCTAAATGTTGATGGCCTTCCCCGCACAAAAAATACCCAGAATCTCATGAATATTCATAAAGTGATCATGCCGTCGACTGTGATAATTACAGGAAAAGTTCAATCTTGTTTTGGGGAAGTGTTGATGTGTTAACTTCCTGACGTGCGTCATACTGAATTATGATTTATCAATGAATCCTCTCCCCAATATTGAAGGACGGAGCATCAATCACGCTGTCCTAGGCATAATCTACTCTCAATGGAACTCTGGGATATAGTCCCGTGGTGATAGATCAGCATGGAATCTGTCATGATTTAAACTGATGGATGGGCAGTGATGATTCTTACTTATACATTACTCAATTGTTATTTACATGTCTTAACTTTACACTTAATACAACAGGGGTTCTGTGCATGACTAAAGTAAGATCTTCTCAAACGTGAATGACTGAATACTGTACTGTTTGATAGAATATAATGCTCAATAAAAAAGAACATTAAGAAGAAGGTATAATTTTAAGACATAGTGACAACAGGGGAAAATGCCAGTCAAATTATTTCTCTTTTTTTGTTACAAAAGTTTCTAGGAAACAAATGAAGAGAAGAAAATGTCATTTTTGAATGCTTTATAATTCTCATCTGCTGAATCTTTCCATTTGGACCATTCAAACCAAAACAAATGGGAGAATTGTTGAACTTCTACAAATCAGCTGATTGAAACAGGTTGCATATGACTTTGCCAGATCCATAGCAAAATATGTTAGCAGAGGGCTTGATGAAAGGGTTTGGTATCTCCTTCGTAAATGTGCATGACTTACACTTACGTCAGTTTTGCATCGAGCCATCAAAGAACAGGTCAGTTATCCAGGAAGCATGCTTGCGTACACTGTTACCACAGTTAAAGAAACATATTGTTGAAAATACTGTTTATCTTTTCTAAGACAAGAAATGTTACCATTTAAAACTCAATTTTTTTGCTATCCATTTTAAACAAGTGAATTATCCCTATGTCTTCTCTGATAGATTGTTAAAAATGTAGTTAACCCTTAACAAACTGTTTGATCTAATTTTAGCGCATCTAGCTACACCACTTGAGGAGTACATTAAGGACTATCCCAAGGTGAAGGTCGTCCGTACGAAACAGCGTGAGGGACTGATTCGTGCGAGACTGATGGGATATGCTGCGGCTACCGGGGACGTGGTGACGTTTTTAGATTCCCATTGTGAATGTGCTGTTGGTAAGGAACATTCATGTATCTAGGGTTTATTACAAGGCAATAGTAAATGCTAAATGTTTGTGAAGAACTGACTATAGCATTGGACATTTGATATTAGTTAGGCCTTTTGAATAAGTTGATTTAATTTTGAATTAATTGTGTTGGTAAGCTGGTCAAAATAAAGATTGATTCAAAGTGCTGTGATACAAAAAATTTCACATGACTTTGCATGAAGTTAGGGAATAAACTTTATGTTTTCTAATTTGTAAGTTTTTAAGCAGCAACTAGGCAATTCTGTTAAACTCCTCCTGTCATTTTGACACTCTTTGAAACACTAATGGGCTCTGTTTTTGTCACAATTATATTGATCCAAAATCTCAAAAAACTTTCAGTTTTGTGTACTTAATACTTGTCATCTGCAGTTACTTCCAATTGAGATGGAGCGGTGCCTAGGTTTGGAATAAACCAGAGAAAAATATAAAGCATATGAAAGAAAATCTCAGATACCCAATATGAGTTGATGAGCAATGTTGTATAAACTGTCTTATTTATATCTTAGAAAGTTTAACATGCTTATTTTCTGGCCTCTCACGAAATACCGTCTTTTTGAATTACTGTCTGACCCTTACCGCCTGGTTTAAGGACAGCAAAATGTGATAGTTAAATTGATTTTTGTCCCTGTAAAACCTAAAGCTAGTACCTTCAGCATTAATGTATAGCAGATATGTTTTTCCATCAATTTGATACTTTACTCATTAACTTGTATGAAATGGTCCAAATTGAAAGAAAACTTAAAAACAATATCATGAGAGAAATTTATATCCTTTGTAATATATGGAAGATACCATTGTGAAAAATGGATAAATTTCTCTTCATTATGAGCAATTCATGCTTTTGTCACATTTATTTTTAGTCTTCTGTAACAGATGGATCAAAGAACAGTTATACAGAGTAAGGGGTTTAATATAATCGCTTTTATACATTCAGGCTGGTTAGAACCACTATTGGATCGCATCGCTGAAAACAAATCTATCGTCGTCTGTCCCGTAATTGATGTCATTGAAGACGACTCGTTTAAATATCAATACGGCAATGCCAGATCCACGAGCATTGGAGGGTTCGACTGGAATTTGCAATTTAACTGGCATGCAATCCCAGAGTACGAGAGACAGCGTCGGAAAAACTTAGACTATCTGCCTGTCAGGTACATACCGGTATATTTTGAATGGTTTGGGATCCTTTATTTCCAGATGTCTTGACAAGAGGCTGTATACAATTTTCATGATTTGAATGTTTCAAAAAACGGTTTTTTAGGGGACTCATGAGAATTATCTGAAGGAGATGTATCCAATAAGTACCAACAGCATAGTTTACTGGTTTTCAAGAAGATACCAAGGTTTTAGGATAGGAAATATGTATCTCATTGTATTTGATTCTCGACAAGTGACAATCAATGTTAAAATTTTATTTGTATATATAAATATATATCGCTTATTGAAAATTGGACTGTTACTACGTACCTTACCCAATGTCAATGGGTAGATTTTTCTACCTAGTGCTTTAAATCACTGTCTTTATAAAACCGCATCATTCATTAATAAATATTATAGAATGAGACAACTTTAAAAAGGATGAACAAATTCTCTTATTATTACATTAAGGACTTTTAAAACCTGCTTGTTCCATGAGAAAATGTTTCACCCTTTAGAAATTGATCAAAAGAGCAAAATCCCCTTTTTTCATCAATGATATCAATTCAAAGTAACAGCAATCATATTTTGTGGCAACATAGACACTGCCTAAAGTGACATGATAAATGGTCAAAAAAGAAACGATAAAGAGCATGGCTCAATTATATTCCTCAACTGAGTATGATAACCAAACATTAACCCTTTACCATATGCCAAAGTTTTTACTGTTCCAAATTCAAAGAGTTTGCAGATGTCATTTCAAAACATCATGAAAATAAAAAACAATCTTCTGTTAGGGCAGAAAACAGTGTCAGAAAAGGAGAAATTGCTTTTTAAGAGCAATTTTTCCTTTCCCACAATGTCTTTCAGAGCCGTCTGCAACAAACTGATAAGATGTCGTTATTGTTTGGTAATGGGTTACTATAGTTGAGTGATTATGTTTAAGGATAAAATGGTAATGCAAAGTGGTAATGGATAGGTGTGCTGTCTGCTGTGAGGACTAAAATATGGTTGAAATGGGCATTAAACCCCTCCTTTTCCAGCATTATCAAATGTCATTTACAACACACCAATCAAATCCAGAACCTGTTTCATTAAGGATTTCATATAAAAAAGAATACAAACACCCTCAGACACTGTGAATATAGAAGTGCATGATGTAAACGGTCTATACAAGCAAATCAGAAAAAGGCATATTTATACTGCAATAAGATGTTTATATTGTTGATGGTGAATTACCATACTAAACTATTGTTATCTCTGTAAATATTGAATAAGGAGATACCTAAGAACACCACATTATTTGTAGACTTAATTAACTGGGATCCGTATTTACTGTCTACACTTTCTCCAGGATGACAAATGGAATGGCTGTAGTGCTAAATCAGCCCTCATGGGCAGTTATGAATGGGGTTTCCTCTTTCATTGATGAGCTATATATTGCAATATTACTAGGATATTGTAGATTCAATGTAAAACCAGGTCTGGAACAAACAAAGATTTCTGTATTGAGTAAGGCATTGCAATTAAACTGAAGAATTGTAAATCCAATGTAAAACCTCTATCAAACAAATACTTCAGTAATAAAGCCAGGCTTTGCAACGTAATCAATAATCTGTTGATGTTGATTTATGTAAAACTAAGCCAGGTACCAACAAAACCTGTTGATCAAAATATATTTTTGTTTTTTCTCTTCCAGATCTCCGACGATGGCTGGTGGACTTTTCTCCATTTCCAGAGAATATTTCTCCTATTTAGGAACCTATGATCCAGGAATGGACATATGGGGTGGGGAAAACTTGGAATTATCTTTTAGGGTAAGTTTACTTATTTTTAGCTCAACTATTCAAAGAATAAGGAGAGCTATACTGCTCACCTGAGGGTGGGCGTCGCTGTCATAATCTAAGGTCCCTGAAGTCTAGTTTTTGATTTAAGCAAATTATGCAGCTTTTTGTTCTAAAGCAATGCTGATAATTCTACCCGGCTTGACCAGCCCATAGGGGCATTTATGTTTGAGGTCTACCTCCATCATTAAGAGTTTTTATCCTTCCACAATTTAATCATGTCATTCCAAGAAACACATGTAAAGGGACAAGCTTGGTAGAGAGATGAGTGTTGATTATAGGCATCAGATGGGAACTCTAGCAAATTAATTTGAGAACAAAAATATCTAACTCATCTTACTTCAAGTGGGTTATTAAACAATAGAAAAATGAAAACATATCAATGAAACATTTTTTTCTTTTTGAATTTAAAGATGATACTACTGATGACTATCATTTTTATTTTTAACATTTCTTTTATTTGGTATTGTTTTTTTCACCCCTTTTGAAAGTACCTTTGTTTCATATCTTTTTTTCCCCTTTAGATACTATCTTTTGTTCATATGAATGCTGATGTAGGCTTATTGTACAGCTCAAATAACACGATTCATGAGCTTTTGTTAATGTTTTTTTTATCTGAATATTTATTTTTTACTATTTTTTTCAAAGGTTGATTTGGAAAGAAGCTTTTTTAATAGCTTTTGTTGTGTGTGATGATGTATGCTTTGTACAGCTCAAATAAAAAAATTGTTTACGATTGTTCTTGTTTTGTTCCCAATTTTTCATCTTTAACATCTCTTTCTATTGTTTATTTGAGAATCTGTATTTCAAAGATATTTAGAAATGGACAAACATGATAGGAACCTCTTGTCTTTTGCTTTGAAAGCTTGCTTTGGTTAAATGCCTTTTTCAAGAAATAGTTTTATTTGTATCCTACTTTGAGTTGGCTTTCAATTGAGACTCTCAATTTTGACCAATTTATTATAAAGTAGTTGTTTGAGGTTCCATAAAGTTTTATCACTATAAAAGAAGTTTAATTGCTTCAGATCTTCATCATTAAACTGCTAACATTTCTGTCAATAACTCCACGAATTTTGGACCATGGGAAATCATGATCAATCTTCATGAAGCCGTAAAACTTGTAGCAGACATGAAAATTGGAGGTTTATAAATATCCTCCAAGTTGGTAACTGACCCTAATAATGGGCTAGAAGTGAGTTAGAACAATTTATGCCTTATTTGGTCAGAGTCTGGAATCTGTCATCTACTTACTGGGATCAGGCCTGTGTAACGTTATTTGATTTTCTCCCTTAACCTTTATTTTGTATCCTCACATATTTATGGGATGCAGACATCTTTGAATGCCTTAGTATTAAAAGATGTCTGATTTAATGAATGTTGTGACCAATAATTTTACATGTGATTTTTTTGCAATTGCTTATTTTGCCACAATGGAATGGGAAGTGTCTGCTATATGTTTAAGTTTGTTCTTTCCTCATTATGGGGGATTTGGCCCGGTCTGTCTTTTTCAGTAACAAAAGTAAGTTTTCAGCATAAAAGAAATTGCAGATTAAAAGGGGATAAAGATTTGGATCCATTGTGAACAAAATAAAATGCTATTTGTGTGCATCTTCTCCATTTCTCACAGAAACTTCTTACATTGGTCCTTATTTGTTACATGTTAGTTCAGTATACCAAGGGTCTTGTGCAAGACTATTGTAAGTTCTTCACTTTTGTTAATGATTTACATTATTCTTGCTTTGAACCCTTCGATGGTTGCTTATGAAGTAATGTATGAACCCATTGCTCATTAGGATTAATTTATTCTTTTGTCACAATTGTTTATAAAGACTTCTACTTCTAAATGAGAAATTATGAAGTTATAAATTCATCTTTTTTTTCAGGTTTGGATGTGTGGTGGGACGTTAGAAATCATACCATGTTCACATGTAGGTCATATATTCCGGAAAAGAAGCCCGTATAAGTGGCGCGGGGGCGTGAACGTCGTTAAAAAGAACACCGTGCGGTTAGCCGAAGTGTGGATGGACGATTATAAAAATTATTACTATGAAAGATTTAATTATGATAAGGTTTGTTATTCTTTATTCTAATGCATGATAGGGTCTCCTGTGGGTTGATAGGAAGTCTAAGGTTTTTGAGATTGGGGAGTCTTACCTTGGTCTTTGTATTTTATATTTCAATTTTATTGATATGTACCAAATACGTTAAAGGAAAAGAGTATGCTTTGTTTGGCAGATCTTTTAGCAGATTGAAACAGTATTTCACCTATATTTCATAATATATTCTTTTCAAATTGTTGACTGCTTTCCTACATGAATAGCATTTATCAGTGTGGGAATGTCAAGTTGATTTTGTTGCATTGACTTCATAAAAGTTTATAAAGAGTTCTGCAACAGGTGACTTATTATGGATTAAGAGATTAGTGAATGTAAGGCTTTTGTTTCTTGGTTGATTTACAGAATGCCCAGGGTTCTACCCAGCTCAAGTTTGGGGTCTTCCTCCATCATTTTGAGCTTTTTATTTGCAACATAACTGAACTAATGTTGATGTGATGTAAAACACATGTAGAATAAATTGAACAAACAAACGTAAGAATTTCAGGAATATTAAATATTGGCTGTTGCCTTGCATCAAGAACTTTGTTTCTGATTTTTGATATGTTTGATAATTTTTTGCATTTTTCAGGGAGATTATGGAGATGTGACTGAGAGAAAAGAGTTGCGGCAGCGATTAAATTGTAAGAGTTTTGATTGGTTTGTGAAGAACATATATCCCGACCTATTTGTGCCTGGCGAATCTCTTGCTTCCGGAGAGGTAAGTCAATCATGTTATATCTTACAGTATTTGTTATAATAATGATTAATATATTTCATATTTTATTTAATGTATTTAACATATGTGTTTTATTATACAAGTTGCTAAGTGTGACATAAAAATAGGTTTGTGTTACTTTATAGAACCCTACTTCGGCGCATCTTCTTTAGAAGTTGTTAGAAACCATTGTGTTACAAGAATAAATTGCACTGAATTAGAAATTCATTCTTTTGTCACAATGGTTTCTACCCAATAAAATAAATATTTTCTCGATGTTACGCTTTGTTGATTGTTACTTTCTATTTGAAGCTATCAGATATTCTCATAACAAGGAATAGGCTTAACTGAATCATTTTATTCATAGATTAACGAAGAAACATTAGTAAATTAAATGTCTGTGGAATAAATCTAGAGATATGACTGGTGCTGTACCTTAAATCCAAATGTAAAAGTTAATTGTGACAAAAGAGAAGGTTGATCATTACAAGCAATTTAGCCTTTTTGAAAACTGGTTTCAAAGACTCCTGAGGTAGATGTGTCAAACTTGGGTAATATGGAGTTTGGATTTAAGAATAGCTGGTATATTTGCTCATTATGCCCGACCTGACATTTACCTGTTGTAAGAAATATAGAGTTGCAGCAAAGACATTACAAACATTACACAGTTTTTGTAGATCTGATGTTCATGTCATCCTGCTAGTTTCTACCAACTTTTTTGAAACAACATTAAATACAATCAGAGAACCAAATGATAATCTAAGACCTTTTTCTATTTAATAAACATATGATGAAATCAATGGTTTTTGTATTTGGAGAAGCAGAATTAAGAGTAATAGTTTGTAGGTTTGCATATTTATAGACAGAGAGGGCTATAAATATGCAACCTACAAACTCAAGAAACAGTTCACAATCTATATTTAAAATCAATTAAAGTTTGGATTGATTACCACATAAAACGACACTTGCCCTCTCTAATTAAAGATTCGTAACAAAGCGAAGCCCATGTGTGTGGACAGTTCGGTGGACAATCAGAACTACCACAAACCTGTAAACATGTGGCCCTGCCATAATCAAGGCGGGAACCAGTATTGGATGCTGAGTAAAATGGGCGAGATACGCCGGGATGACGGGTGCCTTGACTACTCGGGCGGAGAGAGTATTATTATATACCCGTGTCACAGTCAGCGCGGGAATCAGGAGTGGAAATACAGGGAGGTAAGTCAGTGTTGTGATCCAGGCTATAGGGGTTCGGGTAAAAAACAAATATCGGAGACTATTATATGCATTATTTCATTGGTTTGGAATAAACCCTGTATTGTGGGTATCTGTGCAAATTGGCTCACCAAGATGATTCTGATGAGTTTTCATAACTAAGGGTCTAGAACTGAAGTCAATTTAGCATGGGAGATACTTTTTTACTTTCTGTCTAGATATGAAAGGGGTTCGGCCTAGGCCAGTTGCTAAGATGCAGGACTAAGAACTTATGGGTCCTGGGTTTGAGCCCAATTGACACCTCTGGTATTGTGGGACTGACCTTTTGCAATTCACTATTGCCTAGTTCTGGTGGATCAAGGACAGCTGTTATATAACTTAAAGAATTGTAAACATAGCATTAAACACCATCAGATTCAGAACATTTAAATGTTTAGCAGAGGCTTAAGGTTCTTTCTTGTCTCTGACATTTTACTCACTTTGGTACTAGGGAGTAAAACCTCATGTCTCTGAAAGAGCTGAGCTCTTACTTCATGTTAACAATTATTTTTAAATCTTTTAACTGTATCCTGATGCCTGATTAATTTAAACTTCAAAGATTTGTTTTATATTTCAGGATAACACTTTAGTCCACGTCAACACCAACAAATGCATGACAATATCCGTGGATGGACAGAAATTAGTGATGGAGCAATGCACTGGCGTAGATCGACAGATTTGGTCATGGAAAAGGAAATAAGCAGACTGTTTATTTTTTATTTAGATTTTATTGGGAATTTTCAAATGTTAAACCTACAAGTCTCAAAGAGAGTGTGTGCATATTCTTTAAAAACAAAAATAAATTCAAACCAATTGATAAACATGAAGAATCTTCTGGTTTGAAGAAAAGGTGTTCATAAACGCTGAGTACCCGATAATTCATATTTTATTTTGGGTTACGGTTATGCATGTGTAGTCTTAATTTAGATCCATTACTTAATATGTCTTACTTTGGAGATGGTTATTATGAATCGATACTGTATTGGTCATAATTTTGCCTTTGCCTGTCTTGATTTCAATTTGTAACCATTTCTTTATGGATAAGAATCTGGGTCCATTCCTCTATCAATTAAAACTGGATCCATTCCTCAACTGATTGAAATTGGATCCATTCCTTTATGGATTAAAATGTTGGTCCATTCCTTTATTTGATTCAGCTTTGGATTCATTCCTGTCTTGATCATAATTCGGTCCCATTACAGTATCAGTCAAAGTTTGGACCCATTTTGATAGTGGTAATTATAGCATTCATCACTTTATAGGTCTCAATTTGGACCTATAACAGTGTATGTTGTCTTAATTTAAACCAAAAAATTGATTTACCCTAGCAGAAAATGTCTCAATATTACCCAAATATTTCTTACATTCTTTATTATGAGAGGGTTGATTCCTTCGCATTGACAGGTTTGTTTTGTTTTTAATTATTTCAGAACATGTCCTAAACACTAAATCAAAAGTATATTTAGAAAAACTAAAAAAGTACCATTTGGAGGAAAAGCGTTGTTAAGTTAATTATATCAGAGAAAAATTAATGGTGAATGAGACAAGAAAACATTGTGATATAAAAGACCAAACTAAGTATTGGAGGTGTTGGACAAAAACTTAAAGAAAACATAATACCGGTAATAATCATGTTGATGATAAACATTTTCTTACAGAGGCAGGTTACTCAAGGCCAAAACCTAGATTGGCCTATTACGTTCATGATGTTAATTCCGCATTAATTGTTGATCTCTTATCATTAGATTTGTGTGTTTGTATTGAAAAGAAGTCATTTCGATATTTCTAAAAGATTTTACTAATGTAAAGGATATTTTTATCATCCAAAATTTAAGTAATTCTATGGTTGGCATTTGAAATAAGAAATGAATGGAAGATATTTCTCTAAAAGGATAGGAGTTTTTTTAGGGATAATTTTAAGAGCATTTGTTGATGGGCTAAGAAAGGGAATGGCTGGTTCTATTCCCAGCAAGCCAAATATTTGTTGAAAGTTGTTTTTGACACTCAACCCCTGACACCACATTTGCCACAGAAGCTCTTAAAAACCCCTGTAACAAAAGGATAAATTATACATTGCAAACAATTAATCCCTTTGCCACTAAAAAGGAAAATGTGTTTGTTCTATGCTTTTTTTTATAATTTATGGTTGCTTTCCTTTTTGACCAGCCATAATTTCCTATATAGGGAATTTCAGGGGAGTGACTGAGCCCTTGCCTGGTACTGGTCGATCAAGGAAAACGTTACATAACCAAACAAGAAATTGTTGATAAGGCATTTAACACCATACAAACCATATAGGGAAATGGGTTAAGTCCATTTTCATTGGGGGGTTTTCCCTTGATAAGCTTTTCTTTATCATTCCATAAGGCATTATATTGTTGTTATCTTTATTTGTTTGTTCAGATAAGGCCAAACATTACCTTAATATTTTGTTATCAGATATCTAGAGAGGAGTGTTGGGGTCTTTTTCATGCAATATAAATTCTTTTTTGTGGGTTATCATTAGAATTGTTTCTTCAAGACGATTCTAATGAGTACCTACTTTATAGGGTTTAGACAACCAGTAAAAAAACTAGCAAGAAAGCAGGCTCATCAATGTGCTGGTATTTGTGTAAGAAGTTCGACTGATATAATTTGGGTATCTCACCTTTTGCTCAGTATTTGTTGAAGTTTTTGCTTTAGATAAGGGGAAACTTAAGCTCATCATGTACCACTAATACAGTACTTGATGTAGTAATACATGGTTATTGGGGATCTTCATGGTTCCGTGGTAAAGTTGATGGAGTTCCAACTCTAGGGTTATAGGTTTAAGTACCACAAGCTCCACTGACTTTGAAGGAATATACTTTAGCAGGACTTTTAAGAGCCCCAGCCTTGCACTAGTGAATCCCAGGGAAACTGTAAAATTAATCGAAATCTGTTGACATGGCATTATACCCAATTCAAAAAAGTACTGGTTTACTTCCCTGTTAGATCCTA
The DNA here is from genome assembly GCA_947846245.1 of Cerastoderma edule. NCBI lineage: Eukaryota > Metazoa > Mollusca > Bivalvia > Cardiida > Cardiidae > Cerastoderma > Cerastoderma edule. The sequence goes on along the minus strand of OX401414.1, from coordinate 354,257 downwards.
TAACATTATGTTATTATTTCTTTTTATATAGAAGAAAAGTCAAAAGATTTTTTTTTCTGGTATTTGAGATTTGCATATGCATAACTACAAAGGACCAACTGTAGTCTTATAATGAATCCCCAATATGAAATATAACATTACAAACAAACTGAGAGTGTGATTATAAGACATAAGCCCTAACAGATGAATAAAGAAAGCATTTTATTATAAAAGCTAAGACATAAAAGTTGAATCATAAACTCTTACCATATTAAGCATTTTTTTCTTTCTTACACTTTTATAAGGTATGAGTTGTTGAATCATAAACCACTACCATATCAAGTGTTTGTTTTGTCTTTAACAATTTTATAAGACATGAGCTTGCCTTGAATGTTGTTTTGTAAAAAAGAGAATGGTCATCCATGGTAAAGACTTGGGTATTTTGTGATTGAAACCAGTATTGTGTTGTGTCAATTGTTTTAATATGACTCGAAAACTTTACAAAATAATGTCAAAATGTTAGCCAAAGATTGTATTCAAATATAGAGCAAAATCCCCTTATTATCAAATACACACTTTTTGTGATCCTAGATTCTCATGATGTCATTTCAAATTGTATAAGAATCAGAAGAGTTTTACCTTGGTCTGATATGGCATCCAGAAAATGTTCATAAATATTCTTTTTTGTTTCTTTTAAAAATGTTTTTCATTTCTCACACATGATTTAAATATGTCTTCTTCAAACTAGTAGTCTATTTCTCTTCTTTTTATATTTCCTAAACAGTTAGAAATGAAATGATGTTTTGTTCTGCCAAAACCAAATATGTTATATGGTACTAAAGCATTTTTAGGTAAGAGTTTCACCAAAATGCTGAACAAACAACAGCAACACCAATCAAATATTATAGGCAGTTCCTGCAATTGTCATTTTGTTTTTAAAATAATGTTTGTATGATGCCAAAAGTCTGTTATTTGTTATTGCAAGGGAAGTAAGCAACTATTATTTTAGCACATACACATGTATAAATGTAATAATTCCCTTGATTTGAAAAATAATTGAAGATATGGTTTGCTTTTATTGAATTGATTGAATTACACTCATTATGACCTCTGGTATCTCTTCTCTCTAATGAAATAATGTGGCAGTTCCAATTTGATAGCATTTATACAGAATTTAAAATGACATTTTCTGTATGAGGTATAACACTATTCGTGACAACCAGAAAACTTTTCTCTTTTGCAAGATCCCCTGTTGACATAATGGTTATTGGAGTCTTCTGCGGGTGCTGTAAAACAAAGTTATATGGAATAAGGGTTGGGGAATGGATTGTTAAACATGTTCCCAGGTCTTTCCTTATGTGTTTGGTGGATGGGTGATACAAACTGACTCAAAATCTGCTCAATTACAAAAGTTTCTACTCCCAGAATGGTTTCTTGCATATGCACATCTTTATTGTTATCGGGATTTTGACTTTTGAATTGAGCACATTTTGAAAAGCCTATGTTTTGTATATATATTTTTTTTTAACTTTTATGATGTTATTCAAGAGTGAAGTGGGAGACTATAGTTAGTCCATAGTAATAGACTGTTAAAAAATGTTTACAGATTATTTTCCCTTTGTGACCTTCACATGTGACCTTCGCTAATGTGAAGGTCTTGCTTGTCTTGTACTAAGCTCTGGATATAAGATTTTGTATAATTAGATTCTAGTTGATGCATTTATGTTCAGAGAAATCCCGCATTTTGAAAGACATTCCATTTCTGTACATAGAAACATATAGATTGTGTTTTATATCATATATTATATTTTGTAAATTGTATTAAGTTGATAAGTTGTTTTATGTAGATTATATATTTAATCCTCGACCAAGATAATATATGTTACTTCTGACATGCCAAAATCATGACTATGAATAGAAGGGTATATAGGTATCAGGAATGCTACTTGTATCAAGCAAATTTCCTTTTTGTGCATCAGCTTTTTCTCTTACCTGAATTATGAAAACTTAACATTACTGTACTATCTGCAGATCTGTTTTAGTGTACTGCTGTAGATAGATAAAAGATTTTAGTAAATCTGCAGGTAAGTCAAATAAATATTATGGTGATATGATCCTTTTCTACATGGGTCCAATGGTTTTCATGCGAGGTAGTCTTCCTGATTTACTTACAGAATGTTGTGGTTCTCCACAGCTAAATAAGCCTTTATGGTCGCATGTCTCCTGCAGCTTTTAATTTTGACCAGTTTAAAAATATTGTTTAGATGAGAAAATGGGTTTATAGAATATGAATCAACTTTATATTGATGGGGCTTTTTTTCTATCAAATTCTCTATTGGTCTAATGTTAAAAATCACACAATCTTAAGCCCTATAAAACAAACGAAAATGATGATGTGAAGCTATGCTGTCTGTATTATATGGTCAAAAGTTTGTTGGATAGATGATAGGGAGAAAAATGTTTACTTTAGCCATTCCTGTTACCGTAGTTTTAATGTTTATTGGAATAGTGATATAAACAAGGTTTAATACTTACACTAAAATATGTCATTTGATAATATAATAATTGTAGGGTCTCGTCCTACAATATCTATTTGTCTGTCATAATAGTTTCGATTTAATTAAGTCGAGGGCATCATCAGATATGTTTTTACAAGAAAATAGGAGCTTTCTATGTGACTTGTGTCTTGTATCACGTTTATCAGTGGGTAAGGTCGTATTCAGAGTATCCAGCTCGAAAAGGACTAACTGACAGATTGAGAAAACTAGATTATTGATTTTTTTCCTTCAACCCTATGAATAACAGTTTGGTTAAAATAAGATCCATTTACCTTGCAGAACTGGTTTATTGTTGTTTAAACGTTTTTTTGTGTAAACAATGATATACTATTTCCATCCTTTGAAACTATCCAAATTGTTATGAGCTTATGGGAATCAGAATACAAAATTGTATTACACTCTAATCACGTGGCACTAACAATTTGGATGAAAGAGCAATTTCATAACAATTTAAAATCAACTTTTCCATTAAAGAAAATGCAAGGTACTGAAACTTGTTTCACATTTTGTTTAAAATAAAACACAGGTTTTCAATATCATTAAGATAAAGGAAACTGAAAATGTTGATTTGCTTGGTGAAGATTGTTTGAATCATATTTTTAACATTCGATAATTACTGAGCAAAACCTGTGAGAAAGTCCCTTTCATATAAGAGGTATTGAATTGGTAACTTCTTAAATCTTTGGCAAATAATCTTTCGGAATTTACTGATGCAATGTTCATGACTTTAGAATTAGTGTTGGAAAAAGGAGTAATTGTTCATATGAGTTATTACTCATTTTTCCAACATTTTTCCAACAATAAATTATTTCTGTATGTAAATTGTATGTTTCAGTTGGCATCAAGTTGCTGTACCTATGGAATGGTTTTGCAGCATTTTGGATGTATACTCACAGGCAAAAACTTCAGAAGTGTCTGAGATCCAGTCTGGCTGTTGTTTACTCTGCTAGTGGTTGTACAGACATATTAAAGAGCCATTAAACAGGGCTGGTATTACTTTAAATGTCTTCATTTTTGAACAGACAACTATTGTTTTTTTGTCGAAAAGTTAAGCTCTGAGTTTAGTTCGAGTAGACATTCATTATCTATAGTTAAACCACCGTCTCATCATGGCCTATCAGATATATACTATTTACCTCTAAGTCATGTTGTTTAAATTGTACTGCTTTTTTAATGTGTTCGTTCATTATTTTACATCTACAATAGATAAAACCACCTAAAGCATTTGTTTATTTGTTTCATGTTAATTCATCAGAAATGTGAGGATATGCTGCTGTTACACGTTTATTATTGAAATATGTCAACTTTGCTGGCACGAAATCTATTCTTTGCTAATAGGTTAAATATGGAAATAGCGTTATAGTAACAGTATCCTCATTACAAAATATTTTCAAAAAACATTAATTGAGTAAAAGAAATTGGTAAAATTTGAAGATTCATGGTGATTAAATTAGACTGCTTTTTACAAAATATGTCCTGAAGTTGTCTTTTTTTTTAGATAAAATGTTGGTAAAATTTCACTTTAATTTTCACCTGGCGTCGAGATGTTTGTGAGATATTAACTTAATTTTCACCTGGCGTCTAGATGTTTGTGAAATATAAACTTAATTTTCACTTGCCTTCTAGATGTTTGTGAAATATTAACTTAATTTTCACCTGGCATCTAGATGTTTGTGAAATTTTACTGAATTTGTACCTGGCATCTAGATGTTTGTGAAATATTAACTTAATTTTCACTTGCCTTCTAGATGTTTGTGAAATATTAACTTAATTTTCACCTGGCATCTAGATGTTTGTGAAATATTAACTTAATTTTAACCTGGCATCTAGATGTTTGTGAAATTTTAACTTAATTTTCACCTGGCATCTAGATGTTTGTGAAATATTAACTTAATTTTCACCCGGCATATAGATGTTTGTGAAATTTTACTGAATTTGTACCTGGTGTCATCATACTTTGCAAATTAGATAGCTGTTACATTACAAACAAACTAAAGTGCCTTCTATTCCTGTTTCTTCATAAATATAAATAAACCATTGAAATTATAAGATTGAGTCCTTTTCTTATTTTGTCCACACCATTCTTCCATAGGTACATGTTTAATCCTGATTGCAAAGTGAATGTGTATCAATGCCTTCTACATGTATTTTATTTAAACAATTTCTTTTTAAAGAAAAGCTAGAGTTTTGAGGGAATTTACTAGAACTTTTTGGCAATGAATACCCACAATAAAGGGTTAAAGAAGAAATAAAGAGGTTACTTTAGAGAAAATACTTTTTATTCCCAACCTTTCTTGTTGTTCTTTAATTTCATCACTGTGTCATATTCTGTATTGCTTAACAATCTCAATACTGTGTTGCAGAAACTGTTCACAAGGGCTCAGTGCAATACTGTTGTTAATGCTCACTATTTGTGAATGAATTACTTAAGTCTTGAATTGAATCCTGGAATAATGAGTTTCCCAGCTAACATTGAACATGTCTAACTTCTTTATTTATTCTTTCATCCTTATCATATATTTGTTTTGATGCACACTAGGTTATGTGTATAAGAAGATAAATGAGGTGTTCCTCTGTTATTACAACTTTCCATGTACAATAAGCATGATATTTCACTGTAATAATGATTATTGGATGCACATAAGTCGACTTTCTAATCAACAAAACAACCAAACTAACCCTATTGGATGATTGCAACTCCTGTCGTAGTAAATCTACGATAGCTACAGCTTGCTAAATGGTGAAGAGTACTGCTTAATGATAGTTAGTGACTCTTCCGTTCAAGAACGTTTAATGGCATATAATGATAAGGACACACATATTCGATGATAACAAACATTACAAAAATCTGTTTTTAATCTCATTAAAGATAAAAAGTCTTATTATCCCTACTCAAGCCTTTTGGAAATAGAGGATTGGTCTTCGTGTTCGGTAACAACGTTTACCCGTATTCTTGTGGATTGTTAAAGTCCTGGTTTATAACAAGTTTGCTGATCTTGCTGAGTCCTCATTGCCTTTATGACAGACGGAAGAGTGTTGTACCAGAAAACAAAGGCTTTAGCACTGGGATGAGAGTAGGTGGGCTCATCGTGGGTCTTCTCTCTGGAAATGCGGAAAATCTCTTGTCCCGGAGCTGTGTACGTCGGCCAGGTGCCCTTGGTATACCATGTTACATCAGTTGGCTTATTTGGGTCTCTGAAATACAAACACACTCAAACGATGTGAATGTTGGACCATTGTTGCTTATTCCTTTGATATGGAAGGTCATCTTTTTAACCATTCTTAAAAACGAAAGTTGAGAGTTGCAATCGGGGGATTTAGAATTGTTTTTCAAAGTTGCTCATTATCGTCTATTGCAATATAGGTATATTAGGAAAAAGAGAATGTTCTTCCTTAAGCAAGAGGAGGGTTCGTATAACATACATTTGTGTGAAAAATGGTATCTAGTCCGAGATGCGATATTGAGGAGTTTGTTGCTATATGCTTGATTAGGACCATTCCAATAGATGGATATCTACGAGTCCTACATCAGCATCTTAATTAGAAATTACTGAAGGAAAACCAATAAGACATAAGAAATATCAATAAAAAGGTCAGGACGACATTGTAGATTTGACTAAATCATAACACACTTACCCGGATTTTACGAAGTTTGTTACCATGGTTATATGTGCCTTGCTGACCTCAATCTCCCAACTGTCCATAGACTGGCCGGTGTATGGCATCGTAAAGGCTGTATATCCAGCCTCATTCTCATATCCGAACAGAAACGTCAGATCATCGCAATGATTGGGTGTTGTAGCCCAGGTCGGGGTCTCAAGTAGGTGTTGGGACGGCATGGCAGCGAATTCGTAAAAATATGTACGCTTACTGCCTGACAGAGAGTGGACATTTGCTGCCTGTACAGCTTGGATTTTGAACACGTAATCACCACTTAGTCTAAAAAATTCATCGCGTACCCTCGTATCATTTTCCGGGTCGTCCCAGGGAAAATATTCGTTCATGATAAGGCGCTCGATCAGATCGGATGCGTCGTTGCCAAACATTATCTTCGCGATTTTAGGGATTTCAATGTTCTCCAGCTTCTCTCTGTTCATTGTGAATTCCTCCATCCCATGAATACCGACAAACGAGGAAAGCATCACAAGACCGTCGTTTTCCGTGACACCGGTCATAAAGTCATAACTTGACATCAAACGTCTTTCTTCAACGCCATTTACAGATTCATGGTTCATCAGCTCATGCGGGGAGTACATTATAAAATCACCATCAATAACTGTCACAAGCTCCATTGGAAATATAACAAACGGGTCGTTAACATTCATGGATTTCACGATTTCGTCCGTTGGTTTGGACTTTATGCATTCGACAAGAAGATGGTTTTCCTCCATGTCACAACCAAGAAGTCCTCCAACCTTTTTGGTCGCCTCTAAAGGGTCCTTGTTGAAAGCCCATGGACATGTGATTGATCCACTTATGCCAATAACCCGTTTGATAAGCCCAGCATTCCCAGGGTACATTGCTTGATAGATCACGCTAGCAGAGCCGGCTGAGTTTCCTGCGATCGTCAATAGGTTTGGATCACCTCCAAAGGCTGCAATATTATCATGGACCCATCGTATTGCCAAGTGTTGATCCCAAAGACCGTAGTTTCCGGGCGATGCCTCGTCCCCTGTACTCAAAAATCCCCAAACATTGAGCCTGTAATTGATTGTAACAACAACAACCTTTCCATACATGCTGAGAAGGTCCCCCGGTAGTATCGTAGACGTACCAATGTTGAAACCACCCCCGTGTATATACACAAGAACCGGGTATTTGACGTCATTATCGGTCACAGTTGCTTTATCGGTGTGTGGAACGAATATATTGAGAAACAAACAGTCCTCGGACACCTTAAACGGCTCACCAGGCTTACGTTTTCCTTCGAGAACGATGTTGAGACCATGACAACTCGCGCCATAAGAAGTTGCATCGTATGGTTCGGTCATAGGAGCCTTTGTAATGGGCTTTCTGAAGCGACGTTCGCCTGTTGGTGCCTCGGCATAGGGAATCCCAAGAAACTGTTTAACCTTAGAATTATCTGCCGTGGTGCCATAAAGGGTTCTCGCTACATCTAGAGAGTTCACTTTGCCGATGAACGTACCTGCACCGCAAGTAACACGCACTTGATCTTGACTAGAACTGTCGGATGCATATATTCTTGTAATATAAGTCCAAAGTAAAATAAATACAACACTTCTTGAGGCCATCTTGTATGCGCTATACACACACAGTCAAAATGCAGGCTTTGGTTACAATACACATTACACATATGCGCTATCAGGGTTTTATTATAAGGGACGTGTTACCCTACTTACAGTGATTATCTCAAGGGTGTGTCCTGTAGTTAACGAAGGTTTAAATGTTGATTTTATCAATTGTCGTCATTAAACAAAAGACTGCTTTCAATTTCTTTTTCTTTTTTTTTTCTAAAGTTATTTGGAATATTTGTCCGTTTACTGCACACTTAGGTAGCTTAACAAACTTTAATCACGTCTCATAGAGCAGGCTTGGTAGGTTAGATTATAATTTAACGGCGTTTTCAACCGCATTTAGGATTAATTTGCGACACTGTATCCATCCAAGCTTTATGCTCCAACGTTATTTTGACGCTTTAAATGCATAAAGGTTTGATAACCTTGAAGAGATTCGGCCATTATTCACAATAAATCATGTACTATTCTAACTAACTTTTTCGCAAACGCCGATTATCAAGTATAGAAATTGACATCTTCATTGTGATTTTGGGAAGACATGATGGATAAATACATCTTCATTTGTCATGGAGGCTTATTAAAAGAAATCGGTTGAATAAAGTAAAATAGGGTTTCCTGAATTAATGGGTTGAAAAAAAATATATAACTTTCGATTTGTATGTTTCAAAGAAAACATCGCGATCGACATTGCCATTATATTTTGCCTTTAAAAGCGTAAATTAGAATCAAAAGAAAATAACTCGCGTGAAATCATTGAAATAAGTCAAGCAAGAGTTATTTTTATTGGTATACGTATTAAAATGAAAAAGAAATTGGGCAGCAAAGTTATTAATTTGAATGAGAAAGCTGGACTCTGAGTTTGGTTCAAGTTGACGTTCATTATCTATTGATAAACCACAACTTCATCATGGCATATTGTTTAATATTTACCTCTAAGTCATGTTGTTTGAATTAAATTGCGTTTATAAAACTGCGTTTATAATATGTTCAAATATTAATTAAATCTTCAATATATAAAAGCCATTAAAAAACATTTGTTTCGAGCAATTTCATCAAAACTTCTAAGAATACGCTTCTGTTTTTTCATTTACAATTGAAATTTGCTGGCACAAGATTTATTTTTTGCTATCAGGCTGATTTTGAAAGGTCCATATAACGAGGGTTCTGTTCACTACTACTTTATCGCTCGACATTTGAGCCCTTGGTTAGTGATTTTCCCACCTTCAACATTAAACATATCTTACTCCCCCTTTCATCATTTTATCCATATCTTATATTTGTTGAATAAGCAGGATATTTCATGATGACTGCAATAATGTTTCTGATGTGCGAATTGATCAATAAGCCAACAAATTAATCAAACGAAACCCCTGGAAAATGATTGCCACGCGTTCTTATAAAAAGTATGTTAGGTAGGGCTCGCTAAATCGTGCATGGTACTGCTGAATAATATCGAAAAGCACAAACACTGATGTCTCGCCCTTTGATATAGGACAAGCCACGGGCTGAATGCAAGACTAAAAAAGTCCTTCGCATATGTTAAGTACTTACTGGAATATTGCGATTAATCCTTAAAGTGTAGTTAATGCACGTTTGGCAGTTGACGGGTGTTTGAAAAAGCTAGTTGTGTATTTCAACTGGCTCTATTCATGAACACTCCCTAAAGTATACTAAGGGGAACAAACATGTTATAATCTATACAGGTTTATAACCAACTTTTATAGATGAGTATTCGTTGATAACCAATGACAATGGTTTATTTCCAATCTGATTAAAGGTACACATTATTCGGGGTACCTATCGAAAAGAAAATATAGGAAGTTTGAAAAATCTCGTTATACATTGTGAACATAACTTCCCCACTTAACTTCAATACTTTGACAGTTTTGCATCAGAAGTCTTAATTAAACGACAGTGTCAAAGGGATGAATTGCCCCGAACAACAATAACAGCACAATGACAATATATCAGCAGTTTTGTTTTAAAGAGAAATGCTTATTGCTTAAGTGTTTGTTTTTAGCCGTGTGCAGCCAATTTTCTGATTTAAAAATAGAAAGTACATCAATGACGACCGCTCGGAAGGGGGGAAACAGGAATATATGCGTGTATTTTAGAGAAGGTCACACGCACCAGATAACCTAACATTTATAGTGTGTAAAATTGGTAATGTAAATATATATGAGGCAGTATATTGACTGTGTGTGTGTATGTGGTACGTTAAAGATGGCCGAAAGGTGTGTTGTATTCTTTCTGCTTTGGACTTTTATAACAAGACTTAATGCATCAGGCAGTTCGAGAAATGGAGATAAGGTGCGTATTACTTGCAGTGCAGGCATTTTCATCGGCAAAGTGAACTCTCTAGATGTAGCGAGAACCCTTTATGGCACCACGGCAGATAATTCTAAGGTTAAACAGTTTCTTGGGATTCCCTATGCCGAGGCACCAACAGGCGAACGTCGCTTCAGAAAGTCCATTGCAAAGGCTCCAATCACCGAACCATACGATGCAACTTCTTACGGCCCAAGCTGTCACGGACTTCACATCGTTCTCGAAGGAAAACGTAAGCCTGGTGAGCCGTTAAAGATGTCTGAGGACTGTTTGTTTCTCAACATATTCGTTCCACACGGGGATAAGGTAGCTGCTGCCGATGATGACGTCAAATACCCGGTGCTTATGTTAATACACGGGGGTGGTTTCAACTTTGGTACCTCTACAATTATACCGGGGGACCTTCTCAGCATGTATGGAAAAGTTGTTGTTGTTACAATCAATTACAGGCTCAATGTTTGGGGATTTTTGAGTACAGGGGACGAGGCATCGCCCGGCAACTACGGTCTTTGGGATCAACACTTGGCCATACGATGGGCCCATGATAATATCGCAGCCTTTGGAGGTGATCCAAACCTATTGTCGATCGGAGGATACTCAGCCGGTTCTACTGCCGTGATCTATCAAGCAATGTACCCTGGGAATGTTGGTCTTATTAAACGGGTGATCGGTATAAGTGGATCTGTCACATGTCCCTGGGCTTTCAGCAAGGACCCTTTAAGGGCAGCAAAGAAGGTTGGAGATCTTCTTGGGTGTGACGTGCAAGAAAGCTATCTTCTTGTCGAATGCATAAGGTCCAAACCAACGGACGAAATCGTGAAAGCCATAAACGATAACTACCCGTTTATTTTTCTCCCAATGGAGCTTGTGGCAGTCATTGATGGTGATTTTATAAAGTACTCCCCGCATGAGTTGATGAACCCCAAATCTGTAAATGGCGTTGAAGAGAGACGTTTGATGTCCGGTTATGACTTAATGATCGGTGTCAATGAGAACGAAGGTTTGATCATGCTTTCCGCTATTGTTGGTACTCATGGGATGGAGGAATTCACAATGAACAGAGAAAAACTGGAGAACATGGAAATCCCTAAAGTCGCTAGGATAATGTTTGGCGACGACGCATCTGATCTGGTCGAGCGACTCATAATGAACGAATATTTTCCCTGGGACGACCCGGACAATGATACGAGGATACGCGAAGAATTCCTTAGACTCAGTGGTGATTACATGTTCAAAATCCAAGTTGTACAGGCAGCAAATGTCCACGCTATGTCAGGCAGTAAGCGTACATATTTTTACGAATTTGCCGCCATGCCGTCCCAACACCTACTTGAGACCCCGACCTGGGCTACAACACCCAATCATTGCGATGATCTGACGTTTCTGTTCGGATACGATAGTGAAGCTGGATATACAGCCTTTACGATGCCCTACACGGGCGAGTCTCCGGACAGTTGGGAGATTGAGGTCAGCAAGGCATATATTACCATGGTAACAAACTTCGTAAAATCCGGGTAAGTGCGTTATGGCTAAGTAAAAGCTGCAATGTCGTCCTTACCTTTTTTTTAACATTTCTTTTTGTTTGATTCATTTTCTTAAGCAATTCCAAATTTAGGACTCGTAGATATCCATCTATTGGAATGGTCGTAATCAAGCATATAGCAACAAACTCCTCAATATCGCATCTCGGACTAGATACCGTTTTTCGCACAAATGTACGTAATACGAACCCTCCTCTTGCTTAACGAAGAACATTCTCTTTTTCCCAATATACCTATATTGCAACAGACGATCATTAGCAACTTTGAAAAACAATTCTAAATCCCCCGTCAAACTTTGTTAAATCCAGGTAAGTGTGTTATATTTTAGTCAAGGCTACAATGTCGTCTTTAGTTTGTGCTTTGTATATATTTCTATTGGTTCTTTTTTTATTTTCCTTAAACCATGCCTGATCTAGATGATGATGTAGGACGCGAATACACATTTATTGAAATGGTTTCGGATCAAACATATAGCAACAAACTTCACAATTTAGAAACTCGGACTACAAACCTCTTTATAGATAGATATTACGTTATGAGAACCCATGTCGTGCTTATAGAAAAACATTCTTTTTTTCCAAACCGTCTTAATCAATCACACGAACGTGAGAGACTTTGAACAACAATTTTAAGTCCCGTCTGCAACACTCAACTATCGTTTAGATGTATTAAATGTGTATGTATTTTAAATGATTAAAAAGATGACCTCCCATATCAAAGGCATAAGCAACAATGGTCCAACATCCATATTGTTTGAGTGTGTTTGTATTTCAGAGACCCAAATAAGCCAACTGACGTAACATGGTATACCAAGCGCACCTGGCCGACGTTCACAGCTTCGGGACAAGAGATATTCCGCATTTCCAGAGAGAGGACCCACGATGAACCAGCTTATTCTCACCCCAGTGCTAAAGCCTTTGTTTTCTGGTACAACACTCTTCCGTCTGTCATAGAGGCAATGAGGTCTCAGCAAGATCAGCAAACTTGTAATAAACCTGGGCTTTAACAATCCACAAGAGTAAACGCTGCTAGCGAACACGGAGACCAGTCTTTTACTTCAATATAGCTTTAGAAGAAGTAATCAGACATTTTGTTTATCTTTAATCAGATTGAAAACAGATTTTGTTATGGTTGGTTATCGACGAACATTATCTTTAAAACTTGGTTATAAACCCGTAAAGATTATTTCATGTTTGTTTCTATCGGTATATTTCATAGAGTCTTCTTGAACAGAGTCAGTGGAAATATACATCTAACGAACACCGTTCAAATACGGACATTTACTTCACTTTAAGGATTGGTTGCGATACTCCAGTAAATACTTTCACATGTGAAGGATTATCTATAGTCTTGCATGTGGCTCTGGACTTGTCCTTAATGAATACAAAGGCAGACAACAGTTTGTGCTTTTCTGTATACTTTAGCAGTACTATATACCTTTCACCAATATTTACATAATCTTCATTTAATATGCAGGGGATGTAATCATCTGACAGGCGTTTGGTTTGATTGATTTGTTGGCTTTTAGATCAATTTGCACATCAGAAACATTATTTCAACCATCATGAGATATCCTTCTTATTATGCATGAAAGGTTGTAATGATACTAGAACACATAAAGTACCTTCTTAAATTTACAACTACTGGGGAATCAAAACAAATGTAAGATAAGGATAAAATGATGAAAAGAGAAATAGGATATGTTTAATATAAGAAATGGGAAACCCACTTACAAAGGCCTCACATTTCGAGCACTATTGTGGTATTGCACAGTACCTTCGTCATCTGATCTTTCTTGCTTTACAACCTATTTTGAAAGTCAGCAATACAGAATATGAGACAGTGATGACATTAATGTACACAAACAGCAAGGTTGTAGACAGGACACATATTCCAATAGCTTATATCTTAATACATCCATGCCATTTTTAGCCTCTCAAAGATGATCATTCGGAATTCGACATCGCTGGAAAGAAGCATTTGACAGCCAAACATTTGCTTTGGGCGGGTTATTGCACTCGTACGTATTTCCCATGTCAAGTCACCTGCAAAAGTGGAGCAAAGACGTGTATTCTATACAGAATGATTTCAACAGCTTTAAGACAAAGATGAGTGTCCTGAATATCAACCGCTTAAAAGAACAAAAGGGGGGGGGTACCGCAAAAGGGGGGCACACAAGCATGTGTCGTGCACAACTTACACATTTGGTAATTGGGAGGACCATACTCGTGCGTTGTGCGTAGATGTTATACCTATTCTGGTAATAGGAAATTGAATTTGATTATTGTGCGCTGATCACATAGCTGTTTTGGTTAGAACAATGCTTATGTGCGTCGTATACAGATTACACATTTATTTATGTGGAGGGATCCACTGTACTCTTTCATTGGGCGCAGATTACACATTTATTTCTGTGGAGGGATCCACTGTACTCGTTCATTGGGCGCAGATTACACATTTATTTCTGTGGAGGGATCCACTGTACTCTTTCATTGGGCGCAGATTACACATTTATTTCTGTGGAGGGATCCACTGTACTCGTTCATTGGGCGCAGATTACACATTTATTTCTGTGGAGGGATCACTGTACTCTTTCATTGGGCGCAGATTACACATTTATTTCTGTGGAGGGATCCACTGTACTCGTTCATTTGGCGCAGATTACACATTTATTTCTGTGGAGGGATCCACCGTGCTCGTGCGCTGTGCGCAAGTCGATTTAAATAGTTTCGCGAGGAGTGTCCGAAATTCCGAACCACTGACGAGAAGCAAAAACGGGTTGGCGACGTTACCAATCAACGGTAACCGTATAGCAAAGAACAACACGACGTTCGTGGCATCAGATCGGTCCTTTATGAGATTCGAACTCAGAATCGTCATTGCTAAAGTCGGAAGTACCGTACTTACGAAGAACACAATGGTGATAAGCATCATACTCATGGTAGTTATCGTCAGCTGCTGCATGCGATGGTCGTAATCGTCATCAGGCGCTGCTCGACGGGAAGAATCACGTGACACGACCACCGGTCCAGAGCTGGGTCCAGAGTTCGAGTCCGGATTAGGTACCACGTGTATTAGGATCGAGTCGCCTGCGGTCACACCAAGATTCGGGACACCTGGCCGGCTGAAGGAGACACCAAACACCTGACGCTGGATTCTCTGTTGTTTTTCCTGTTCCCTCTTCTTTAAGAACGCGGCTATTCGGATATAAACTCCGAGCAGGATCACGGAGAATAATGTTGTTGCTATGATTACAGTCGCGTATATACATGTTACCGTCAGTTTGTAACTCGGGTTAAACCTACAACCTCCGATGGCATGTTCGTGTGTTGTGACAATAAACACCACGGCGAAGATTGCTATCCCAACGTACGCGGTGGCACACACGATCTTCGCGGACCTGTACAAGCCCGTGTAGTGTGGACGCAACACCTTAAAGTACCGGTCTATCCCGATACCAAACACGAGGACTGTCGAGGTGATCACGCCCCAGTGCTGGATGTAGAAATGGAACCTGCACAGCCAGTCGGAGCCTACATGTTTCCAGACATCTGGCAGACACTTGACGATGTTAAAAAGACAGGTAGAGGTTAACGACACGATGTCCCCGACAGCTAACCACGTCAGGTAGATGTCCGTGGATCCTTTCAGTTTCTTCCGGATCAGGACAAGGATCAGTCCGGCGTTTCCGGGAACTCCAATCACGAACATGACGGCGGCAAAGCTGAGCACGGCGACCCGGCTCCATGCTGGTACCAGTAAATACAGCGAGATTCGACCTGTTGGGTTCGAATCTTGGGCATCGGATAGGACTGTAGCATCGGTCCAGTTGTCATTTAGACGATCGGAGTCGGGCTCGAACCTCGGTATCTGTCTGGTTAGGTCGCCCATGGCATGGTGTGTATAGATTATCAATGGACACTGTGTCTGTTGGCGAGAGTGGCGCAGTGATAGAGCGTCAGTCTCTATTACCTAGGGTTTGACCCCCCGTAAGCGACGAGGTATCAATGCTGGAACTAACCAAAAATCGGCGCTGGTATTGGTTACGTAAAATTGTATCCAGAAAGTAGAAACGAGAGTTACGTGTATTATTGTAAGTTGTAAGAACTTGTTTCACAAACGATGTAAAATAAAAACGAATTAAACTAAACTGTGCCAATGCACTTCGTCTGCTTCACCCTAAGGTTGTTACCGATGAAATGTGAACGGAAAATGGAAGGCGTAGTTTAAATACCTCGCCACCCGTCGCCTAGAATAGACGGGTAACATGATACCTACAGGTCAAAGTACCACATTACTGTTACTTCTTCGAATGGGTATTCGTAAATCGACCCCTATTAGCGGTGGGGAATCTTTATCTTATTAGAGACCTCAGTAACTTGTACATCCTTGGTATCCGAGAGACTCGCCTCAGATCGGCATAACTACATGAGATGATCTTCGTTTACACTTTGTTGAGTTCGATAGCATGATGGTCTCTTTCCCGCGCAGCGTGCTCGTGACGCCGTCATATTAGGTGGCTGGTCGTTGGAACTTCGCGCGCTTTTCGCGTGTTTAACACATCGTGTCCATGGTTACTTTAACTCCGGTGCGAAATCGGACCGCCTCGTTCTAATGGGTTACATAATTATCATGAACATGAGATTGCCAGCTCCCGATTCAGCCATTCTAATTCAAGGAGTGGCTTCCTTTTTCTTATTAATTTAATCAATGTATGGATGAATTGGCAAAAAAGATGATGCAGTTGAGAAACAAAGAGCAAAGCAAATCATTTTCCTTTGACCACATGCATCTTTTTTTCATATGAACAGTTAACCTGTTTGTCATGAAGTAAATCGTGACAGATCGAATGTGTAACAGCAGACGACAAATATAGCAAGAAAACATCGAATTCATTTTCATAACGATATTGGTAGAAACTATTGTGACAAAAGATAAAATGCTCAATCAGAGCAGTTTTTGCTTGGGTCCCAGTTGTTTCCCGGCATTTCTACAGCAGACGTATGAAGTGAGATTTTCAGGACTTCCTTCCGTGCCAATCGGTTGGCGTTAGACACAATGACGCAAATACACTAGTTGGAAATCAAAAGGGAATTATATGGAACAGGGAACCTATTTTAAACGGTTGTTTTTCAATTAGTTAAAATAAGTATTAAACAATATGAGACAAGAATATTTGTGAAGATCAAAACACAGAAGCTTTGACGTATTGTCGATTTGCAGGATCGGATTTCGGCAAGGTTATAAAAGCAGTATTATTGAACCTGTATTACCGACTGATGGCAGTGGCCCGTCTGATTTTGTTTTGATTTTGAAATCGTGATTGTTTCTAGTGTTATCGGTGGTACTGTGGAATAATATTCCCCGAGGAAACGTCAGTTCCGGGTCATAGATGGATAGCACTTGTCTGCACCGAGGGAACGGTGGATTATAAAAAAAACTGGAGAAAAGTTGAAACCGACGATACGGTAAATGATGAACAGAAATAACACGAAAGCGATGTTCACATGTTAATGTTTACGAACTTTTTCTTTTCCACCTATAGGTTATCTATCGGCTTACTAGTGGAATGTCGTCGGTTCAACTTGGCTTTACCAGCATTTATGGGCAGATGAGTAAAGGTAGAAAACCCATAATCCGCACCCTTTTTTAAGCATTTTTATTTCGTCGGATTTCTTCGGTCGTTCTCGGTACATGGCTCTTAGCCAGAACCGAATAGTATATTGAGAACGACCGAAGTAATCCGAGGAAAGGTATGGGTATTCTATCTTAAAGGGTTCTTCCCCCACTTATGATGCATTTGCCATCGCGATTTATCGGGAAAATGTTGACGAGGTGAACATATCCAATTAGAATGAGCTTTTTTCCTTTATCTACATACATATGACATGTTCATTCCGATGTGCGAGTGAGTTGAGCATGTGGTGTAGGAATATCAATGTTGACCCAATTACATACTGGTATTCCACGCTCAATAAATACCTCACTTTACTGACTCATTGAAAACGATGTTAGAAACGTCTGTACCAAATCAAAAAATAAATGATGTTTATGCGCAAATCTTTCTTTTGTCATCATCGTTTTTGTTGTATCTATTCCATTTCATAAAGAAAATGAATATTTGTTCTGTCTACTCTTTGTATTATGCTGTCTCTTTGAATTTGGACCAGTCACAAATTCCTACGCAGGGGCGGTAGGGTAAGATTTATACTCTATACTACATCACGGTGTGAATGAATGACGTGTGGCATGATTCGCTGAGGTGAACATCTTACATGCACTGTCTAACCCTTAAAACAATACAGGAGATTTCAGAGTTCACCAAATTGGAAGTATGGGCAGACGACAGTGAAATTGAAAATAACATGTTACACATGTACTCTGATGCAGAACTCGAGAGAAAAGCATTATGTGCATGTTTTCCATTTGACGAAATAATTTAGTTAAAGCTTTAAGGCCCATTAAAGCAGATAAATGCTATATCAAACTATATTGTTTGGTTAACTATTGTACAGATGCAAATAGTTATCACAAGAAAACACGATCAGCACAACTTAAATGTGAAAGTAAACAAGAAATAACCCAGATTAGCAAGTTTTATAATTCAGATTTCCTGATTCTTCACCTCTGACCTTGACAGTTAATACACACATTTTTGAACCGACCAATCAGAATTCGTTATTTTGAATTTGTAAACTAACAGGTTGTTGATAAACATGATTGAATTGGAGAAAACTATATTTCAAGCACAAAATAACTTATTATAAGTCTTTTCAAGAGGGTCACAATGCATGCCTAAACTTCATCTCATGACTTGTATGAACATAATAAAAGAACTCCATATAATTTTTCAGTAATTTATTTGTACGCCTCTCCTTTGATGTGCCTTTAAGCAAACATGTTTGTAAAATGATATTAAGAAAAGGATCTCAATCATTTCTTAAGTCAAGATCATGAGAGAGACGTATGTCAGGTTCGTTTTTACCTTATTAGTATGCATGTTCATTATAACAAATCCATCATACTAACTACACTGACCGCCTTTTTAGCAGATCACTTCTGATACCATGGAAACATGCGAAAACTAACGCATCATGTTTACATCGTCTCGAAATCAGACACCCATGTTTTCATATACGTTTTGTCCATTTCTCATTAGCATACATGTCGCCTGGTAAAATTTACTTGGAACTAGTCACAGTTGAAATATTTGAAATGCTCTGTTAGTGATAATGGAAGGGCTTATACCACAGACGCTGTTGTTCGAATACCCTTCTCCCTCCCCTTCTCTCTCATGAGTCCTGACTTTTTCACTGCATTGTGTTTACGTCATTTAACAAAAGGTCACAATAACAACAAGTTACTTTTTTTCTAAAAGGGAAGGGAAAGATGCATAGTGATGAAATATAGCTACGTTAAACGATAAGGACATGGTGTTGTGCAGCAGTAATGCTAATGACCCTGTATCTTTAAATAACACTTGAGATCATTTTTCCAATCGGAGTATTTGGGCGACTTCTCTTTTCCCCGGTCTTCACAATGCTATCGAGATTAAGGATTTCGTCTGCTAAAACAACGTTACAAATATTTCTGTGCGCTAGTGGAATGTCAAACGCTTTTCCCCATAGCATCTCGTCTTAACACGGAAAAGAATATATAAACAGCTTGACAAAATGAGGAGCTCTACTGCTACTTTTGTCAAAATGTTGTGTTCTTAGTAGTCACCTACAGAGACTGTTTATTTTGATTTGTTCCTTAGTTGAACATTGAATATCATCGGCTGATGCTTCCAGTTTAGGCTGGTCAAAACTTTCATAAGTGATAACAACCGGTTTTCGTGGCAGTCAATATGCGGTACACACTGGCACTTGTGTGTACATGAGAATTTGCCGTATCTTCGATACACAAGTGCTGCCTTTGTTGAGGTTACACAGTATATGTCTACATTCAGTGGCAGTCGATCGACAAGATAATATTAAGACAATATATGTGACAAGCGTTATAAAGGATACATATTTCTAACGTGTTTGTGTGTGCTATATCATTCCTTTTGAAATTCAACCGGCCAAGCCACGATCAAGGTAAGCGTTGCTCAAATTGCCTTCGTTGAACGTAAGTTAAATATATTTTTTGTATTGTGTGTTTGAGTTATGTTGTTTAATGATGATTGTTCAGTTTTATTCAGTTGTTTACGTATCGATAATGTTATTTATTCCAACCAGTACGTCCGTATGTTTAACACATATCGATTTTCTTGTCACGTGGCTATCCCAATTACCCAGGGTGCCCTAGAGGGAAGCCATTGCTGCATCTTTCTTGTTGGACAAAGTAGTCATGGATAATCAATAATGGTGCAATCGAGGCTCGTGGATGCCCATTCCTTTCACAGGAGTATCGAATAACATCATGCATGTATCACATTTCTTAAAAAAGGATAGCATAAAATATGGGTTCTGCATAGCAAGGGGGAATGACAGGGAATAGTTGGTATCCTGTACAGACTGTGATCGCCCCTTCAATGCATGCATCCGTGTTTCATGAAGTCATGCCATTATTTGTATCATGGTCCTATTTTGCATTTTTCCACAGGCGTATTACATCGATTTATTAACCCTTTCCCAAATAATAACGACATTTGACCACATTGTTGCAGACAATTTTAGAAAACATTGTGAGAAAAGGAGAAATTGCTCGTAACGAGCAAGTTTTCCTTTTCCCACAATGTTTTCTGCCCAATCAGAAGATTATTTTCCAATTTCATCACATTTTGAAATGTCGTCTGCAAACCCTTTCAATTTGGGACAGTCAAAAATCTGTTGTTTGGGAAAGGGTTAAAACGATCACCAAATCGTCCTGCTTGTTGATGTGTTTTACGAAATAGGCCCACCTGCAAATACACCTTAGCAGCTTGGGAAAGTCGTTTCTTCTCGGGGGAGCCCCCTTCGATAAAATGCCTACACATTTTGACAAACTATCAAACTGATAAAGAATTTTATCCCTTTTTCAATATGTATATAGACAGTATTACCTCTAATTCTAGCCTAATTCGCAAATGCAGTAATTGATTGTTAAGATAATAGGTTTTACAGTTCCCAAATTTTCGAACGCCGGACCAGGAACTTTCCTTTCAACAGGGGAGAGGCCTAAGCTTGTTTATTTTTGGCAATCGTTTCGATGAAATTACTGAGTTGGGATACCAAAAATGCTGGTGTGATTTTTTCGGAAATATTCATGATTTTAAAGGAATTTCCAATTGACAGCATGCCTCTCAAAGTCTTAAAGGCCCCTGTTAAACCAAGCAAAAAGACCCTGCTAATCACTCATGAATTTGCCATGGCATGATTAAATTTGTAAATAAAAACAGGAATAAATTTGCAATTGTTCCCCAGTTTTCGGACACATAGCCGCGTATCAAAATACATTAATTAATTGAAAGAAAACAAAACAAGGCTTTCGTAGGTAATGGTTCCCCTCATTGATATGTAGAAACATGAACTGATCGATCCTTTAATAAAGGATTTACATTGACCTGTTTCCATACCAGAAGTAAACTAGATTACACCTGATTAGGTCAACGGGACAACCACCTCCAAGAGTGACATATCTCACGACCGGATATACCAAATTATTTCATTAATATTATAGCTCACTTTAATGGATCTGCTGCAAAAGATTTCTGAAGACACTGTGACAAAAGGATAATTTGCCCTTAATTAGCAATATATAATTTTGTTACCTTGCTTTCTACACAATATCGAAAAGTAAATGGTTCGTGTAATCATTTGGTGGTCGTCTGCTGTTTCCTTTTTGTTTATTTGGTTTCAAATACCGGTATGTTGGAATGTGCTATTGGGCTTAACATACTTTTAACTCCACCCTAAGTGTACTTAACTTTTGACAGCTATTGGAGAAGGGGATAGCACTGATCACGGTATTCATTCCGTATGTGAAATAGTTTTGGATTACTCCTATTTGAAGTAATACCAGGGACAGACATGATGGACACGAACATGTTACAAGGACACCAGACGAAAGGGAATCCTAATGACGGCCAAGAGGAGGAAATGTCCCGGATAACGGAAGAAGGTGTGTTTCTAAAAATAGAACCGGAAACACCGGATGCTGATGGATTGAGGGCTCTGATTGGTCAGTTTAAAACGAACCACGTGGTCCGACTGCAGAT
>OX401414.1:220146-331910 GCA_947846245.1 Cerastoderma edule | reverse complement strand
ATTACACACGGCATTGATTTCCTGGACATCGGCCGCAGCGGTATGTAAGCATACATATATGTTGTTGTTTAATCAATGTTTACAGTTATATCATATAGAGACAATAACATTAGCGTTCTCCTTTCTCTGGATATAACTGGCTTTTCCAGAAATGGTTTGATCGTCAGCACCTAGAGTCTGATATCTGAAACACGGACAAGTTCGTTCTTTTTTCCGTTTTCAAATTTTGGAGGAATTGTTTTTCAAAATGCAGACGATAATCACGTTATCATTGTAAGATAGTTTATATCATGAAAGAGAGCTTTCCAAAGATGACTATAACAGTATATCCCAGGCTAAAGATTATTTTCATATTTAGTTAACGAGGGTCATATTAAAGTAACCATAGTTACAGTCTAAAGGTGTTATTTTTTCATAGAGTGCATACAAAAATGAAGAGGAAAACAGAGATCATTCATTTTGGGGTATTTGGAGCATTCAATTTGATTCGGCGTTTAAACATTATCAGAACTAAAAGGATATATCAAAGAAAAACTAAATAAATATTTGGCATTGTGTTTGAAAGTCAAACCTTGCATTTATACTATTAGATCTGACCACCAACGTCACTTTATATCATTTTATATGTTCATGATTTACTACAAAGAAAAATATTAAAATGTTAAGCAGTAGGAAACGCCACAACACAATGCTCCATGTACATGTATATCAGTCTATGTTTGACATGTTTCAGGCCTGGAGGCTGGCCATGATTGGCCCAACATTTCCAGACTTAATGCAGATTATTGACGTGGACATCTCTGTTGGATCTTGGCTTCTAACAGCTTTCTACATAGGGTGAGTCTATCATTCATATTGTCTATTTTTTCATTTATTTATCTTATTTAATTATCACTTGCCTATTTATCGAGAGCTTTGGTTATAAAAATACATAAGAGGTATAAAATGACAAAAATACCAAAGATGTTATTTTTTACATTGATATGAAGTATTTAAAAGGAGCAGACCAAATATGCTTATTGAAAAGACGATACAAATGAAAAACACCATTTGTAAAAGCCAACTAAAAGTAAACTTTTGATGAATAAGTTTAATCGAACCTATGCACTACGCAACATGTGAATAATATTATATACTTATGAAACGTTTCATGAATAATTCAATTCAATTTACCTCAATGGTTTAATTGCAGAAGTTATCTGAATACTAATATATATTCGAGATAATGTAATACGAGATGCATGTGGAATGAATATCAATCATTTCTATTCTACCACAATAGAGATTATTTCACATTAGTATCTCCCTTGTGAGTACAAAAAGTTGAGTTATTTAAATGAGGGGGGTATACTTACTTCCGGTTACTATCACTGTCTATATTCACTTAGATACCATTGCACTAAAGTATTATTATTTCGTGAGAAAAGGGTGAATTTCGACGAGAAGATGTTTAAAGAAAAGATTGCTCGGTGGGATTAATGAAAGAGTTGAAAGAAGTCAATGACACGTTCTGTTCGGAGTATATTGAAACATACTAGGTTAACAATGCAGACAAAGAAGTTTGACACATATTCCGTATGTGCATTTAAGAGTTTAAATGCAAATAAAACCCTCTAAGAGGAAGTTTTGTCCATAGTTTATAGTGGCAAAAACAACTAATTTTCCTAAAGCTGAGTCAACTCATCACACTAAAACTTATGAAAAGCGGAAGTAATGCAAGTGTAGACTTTTCAAAAATGATTAAACTTACCAAGTTAATGTTTGATTCCTCTAATTAAAATTACATCCATAACACGTTTTTTGTTTGATTTAGGTGCTACAAATAAAATATATGGGCACAGTTTGTCAATCTTTCTATTAAAAGAATATGTTAATCGAATTGGATCGCCATGACCTCTCACTTCGTAACTGACCAATATTGTCTTTTATTTACGTTTACTTTTGATAATCGAATGCGACTTATGACCTTCGTCAATATGTGTTTTATTGGTGTTTCAAAACATCACATCCTCATTTTCGATATCGTGGTATTAACTGTAGAGCGTTGCGTTACTCAACACTAACTAAATCAATGTTTGTGACAGTTATTTTTATCAATTTGAGGCTTGGCAATGGCAATAACCAAGTAACAATTCGCAATACTGTTCAGACATACAAAACGAAGGTTTTCTTTTGGATTTCTTGCGTGTATTGAATAAGGGACGTATACTGTAAAATGACATACAGAGGAATAAGCAAAATATGTTGTAACAGGTGTCATTTTCCTTCGATTGTCACTGACCATATACATACACATTTTTATTGTATTTTGCTTTCCGAATTTTAGTCGTTATACTTCTTTGACAACACTAATAATCCATTTTTTAATGGGACCTTCCTTTCTTATGGATCCTTTTGTGGGTGATGGTCGGTTAGGTAAATGCCATTTTTGTCCCTATTGTTAACAATTATCATGTTTATTAAGGGAACCAAATCAACACTAGTTCTGTCTTTTCTGTTCGACTTTCCGCATTATATATTGTCATGAACATGACTGTTTGGAGCAGCTTACAGGTTTTGCTCTAATTTGTGGGCAATAACTTGCGGAAATACATTTAGCCCCAGCCGGAGCGTTTTGAAGTTTAAAGCAGGTTTTATCCGCTGATATCAAAATTGATCAAAACCATACACTTCATAAAGGTCTTTTACACCCACTTAAGTCTGTAATAATCTGAATATCAGATAAAATACGATCAGTTAAATATAAACATACGATAGGTATCACGAAGAATTACATGAAGTCAAGACCGGAAGTAAGATTACCCCCTGATTTAAAATTGTTTAGATTACGGATCCCTGGCCCTCTTGTGCGCATGCGCACTATTGAAAGTAGTGAATGTCAGTCACTGCTAATTGATGGGAGCGAAGTTCACACTAGCACAAATTAAAATAACTCATTAAAGATGGCATAAGTAGTAGATATTTGGGGAAAAATTAAATGTATATACGACCATTAATCAACCAAATAAGCAAAGCCAAAACTAACCAACTAATCAACCAACTGTCGAATATAATATTGCAGAAACATAGTTGGATCCCTGCTTGGTGGGTTTCTCTACGATCGATACTCCAAGATATACGTGATATCATCCGCCATTGTTTTACTCACGTGCAGTACTGCGATTATCCCATGGTGCACCACGTTCATCACCATGGTGATTGGACAGGTGCTCGGTGGGATCTCGTATGGGGCTATTGACGTATGTAAGTATTTGTTTTAAATGATAATATCTTAATTGATAAATCATGTTTCATTATTCGATTGTGTAAAAATGCTTGAGACATTGATTTTCCGGAGAGCATAAATGCACAATATATCAAACGTTCATTCTATATTCATAAATTTATAGATGCTCTACTATAGCATTTTGGACTTACAGATCTTTGTTAAGTCACCATTCACATGTGTTTACAATTTATCACTGTTAATGATTACCATGGCACCTTTCAATAGTCTTTTACTTGCGGGAAAGCATGAAACAATGTTGAATTTTAATTTGATATAACTAAAACGAACTTTCGGAATGAAATACAAACATACCGTGCTTACAGTCACGGTCCTTATTACAAACTAATTAAAATAAATGTCTTTTCAGTGACGATGACCGATATTCTTCACGTTTGGAAGAGCAGATCTGTGTACATGTTGCAGTTTAATCAGTTCTGTTACAGTATCGGCGCAATAATATCTCCTCTCGCATCCGGACCATTCCTATCGAAGAAGATCTCAGGAGAAGCATTATCAACAGTATTAAACATATCAACAGCTTCAACAAGCAACAATTCAACAATTCCACTTCTTAACGTTTCACCACTTATTTCATCAACTTCATCACCATTTAACATTCTAACAACGCCACCTTCAACCGTATCAAATATCTCACCGGTAAGCTTATCAACAATTCCATCGTTTAACGTGTCAACAGAATACATTACTGGTGGTTCAACATTACTTGACGTTGCCTTGAACACATCAATGTCTGGTGATATAGAAAATACGCCGCTGTACGGGGAGACAAGAATACACGTGGCTTACATGATATCGGCCGTGATCTCCCTACTTAACATCATCGGCTTCATTGTCTATTATATCATCTATGGAGATGTTTACACCGTGTTCGATGACTTCACATGTGATAGCAAAGAGAACGGGATAAAATCATCGAAACACAGAAACGAGTTCTCCAGAAGAATCAAGCTATTTTTCGTGTGTTGTTTAGCGTCCCTGGTGATGTTACACATGCTGACAGAGAGAACGTTCACGGGTTATTTACCTTTTTACCTCACCACACAGAAAGGCTGGGACAAAACCATCGGTTCCATGTCTAACTCAGTGTATTGGATAGCAGCCGCAATCAGTCGTCTTATCGCTACTCCGTTTTTCTCATGTATACAGCTTACACGCGCTATGTTTATTTGTCTAGCGGTCACCGTGATGGGGGTCGTGGTATTTTTGGTAACATTGTACGTAGATTCGGAAGTACTCGTCTGGATCGTTGTGTTGTTACTTGGATTGGGGATCGCTCCCTTATTTTCTGGTTGGTTCACATGGTTATCCGAAAATGTGGTTCCCGCGTCGGGGAAAACCATCAGCATCGTGTACATGACAGGTGTCGCTGCAAACAGTCTGTTCCCGCCACTTCTCGGGTACCTGTTTAAATATTACACCTACGATTGGTTGGTTTATGTTTTACTTATCCTGGTGCCCGGGTTATGTGTTGTGTTTGTATTTGTTGTGACAGTACATACTAGGCTGGTGAGAAAACGAATGAAGGAATGAGGATGAATAGTAATTAATCAGTTATGTGTTTTAGTGCATAAGTGTCCGAATGAATAGGCCTGTATTCTTTTCTTTACATATTTAAGTACGGCATTAGTTATTTGTCGGAAAGGGTGATCTAACCTTATTACGAAAATAGAGTGAATGTTGACGTTGTTCGAAAATAGGATCAGTGCAATACAGAACTTTTTCGAGAATAGTGTCGATGGAACGTAAAGCCCTCCTTGGTCTTGGGTACAGAACTTGAAACAGACTTCACAAACATTCGTAGGCCCTAGGCTCTAGACTGACTGAAATCCCTGAGGTCTGACTGGAAAGACCTTTTTTGGTCTGACAGATTTATTACATAGACAAAGAAGAAGGTATTTGGTTTGGTCCTACTGGGAGTCTCAGAGTATCGGGAAGTCTGTTAATATCATATTTCCTCATTTCCCGTCGATTCAAATTACGTTGATATACAGAAGCTAAACCAACTCTTTTTGGCAGTTGACTTGGGGTGGGGGGCTGGTCAAGGCGGGTAGAACCATCGGCATTCCGTAAGTCAGTCGGGAGACTGCCTATCATGAAAATCCATATCCCTCTAAGGATTTGAACCCACGCGGAGGTTCATGGCATTAAACAAAATTGTTGGTAGATAGGTGTATTGTAGAAAACAATTATAAATGTACTATTTGTTTGAATGAAATTTTACGGCGTTTTTAACATGTTTAACCTTGTAATTTGATGTCGACGATTGTTATGTTGAAACTCCTTCAATAGAACGTTTCAGCGCCCTGGCTGGGTACAGATGCATCTCAGGAATGTAGTTATCCAACAGAACAGTTCTTGACACGGTATAAATCCCTTACAAAACGCGATTACGGTCAGCAGTGTTCCTTGACACGGTATAAATCCCTTACAAAACGCGATTACGGTCAGCAGTGTTCCTTGACACGGTATAGATCCCTTACAAAACGCGATTACGGTCAGCAGTGTTCCTTGACACGGTATAAATCCCTTACAAAACGCGATTACGGTCAGCAGTGTTCCTTGACACGGTATAAATCCCTTACAAAACGCGATTACGGTCAGTAGTGTTCCTTGACACAGTATAAATCCCTTACAAAACGCGATTACGGTCAGCAGTGTTCCTTGACACGGTATAAATCCCTTACAAAACGCGATTACGGTCAGCAGTGTTCCTTGACACGGTATAGATCCCTTACAAAACGCGATAACGGTCAGCAGTGTTCCTTGACACGGTATAAATCCCTTACAAAACGCGATTACGGTCAGCAGTGTTCCTTGACACGGTATAGATCCCTTACAAAACGCGATTACGGTCAGCAGTGTTCCTTGACACGGTATAAATCCCTTACAAAACGCGATTACGGTCAGCAGTGTTCCTTGACACGGTATAAATCCCTTACAGAACGCGATTACGGTCAGCAGTGTTCCTTGACACGGTATAAATCCCTTACAAAACGCGATTACGGTCAGCAGTGTTCCTTGACACGGTATTACGGTCAGCAGTGTTCCTTGACACAGTATAAAAACCTTACAAAACGCGATTACGGTCAGCAGTGTTCCTTGACACGGTATAAATCCCTTACAAAACGCGATTACGGTCAGCAGTGTTCCTTGACACGGTATAGATCCCTTACAAAACGCGATTACGGTCAGCAGTGTTCCTTGACACGGTATAAATCCCTTACAAAACGCGATTACGGTCAGCAGTGTTCCTTGACACAGTATAAAAACCTTACAAAACGCGATCACGGTCAGCAGTGTTCCTTGACACGGTATAAATCCCTTACAAAATGCGATTACTGTCAGCAGTGTTCCTTGACACGGTATAAATCCCTTACAAAACGCGATTACGGTCAGCAGTGTTCCTTGACACAGTATAAAAACCTTCAAAACGCGATTACGGTCAGCAGTGTTTCTTGACACGGTATAAATCCCTTACAAAACGCGATTACGGCCAGCAGTGTTCCTTGGATTCAGCGACGTGATCGAACCTAGACGAGACATGATTATATGCCCCCCATTACATTCACTTTGGCGATAGTGCTGTAAGAAAAAAGGCCCTTAATTAGCAGTTCATCCTTTTGATACAAATGGTTGTAACTAATATTGCAAATAAAATGTGATTTTCGTACAATTGCCGATCGTCAGCTGTTTTCTTGAATTTCCACAAGTCACAACTGTCTGTGTTTGGGAATATACGTATTGATACTTTTCCAGTTTTTAGAAAAAAAAATTAACAAATTTGTTTTTTATAACCATCAATCAAAACAATGAAAAAACACCAATAAAAAATGCAGAATCTATTGATTATAATAGAAATTTGACCAGTGAGGAGATTTTCATGGAAAACGGTGTTGAGCGAATACGAGAAGACATGATCAAAAAGGGAGATAATCGAGATTATCTTTAGTATATAAGACTGTCGCAGTTGTCCCCCTTTTAACCCAACAAACACGATATGGAGACTGATATTGGTTCGAATGCAATTTTACGGCGTTTTTGACCGAATTATCTCTATATTTCGGTGACAAGCAATGTGCCTATCATATGTTGATTTTAACAAGGTACTTGCTGGTATATATTCCGCTTTACCTCAGTCAAATCTGAAAAGTATTGAATTGGTATACACACTTTAAGAGGGAACATCATATTGAAGTGGTGTCGTTATTTGTTTGTTCAGCTTTAATTGCATTTATGTGTCTTGTTCATAGAGGAAACCAGAGTTTTGGGGGAACGAATCTTAAACAAATCAAGCCATGTGGTTTACCTAAATTGTAAGAATTTGCTTTACGATGTTAAACGATTAGATTTAATCTAAATCATTTTGAAATGACTGTGAAGGAAGAAAACTTGTGTGACATGAATTTGGACCGTTTTCGTCTCTGTGCTTCGGTTGAAAAAATTGGGCAAGAAAGTATCCGGGAAGTATCATAGTCATGCAGCTGGTTAGATGTCGGCCTTCCTTAAGAAATATATCAAATCCAAGATTCGAACCTGGGAATGTTTGCGGAAAGGGAAATGCAAAAAAGTAAAAACGGAACAATAAATCACTAACAAGCGAAAGGATCTTTTTACGGACATAATTATTGTATAACCTTTTTGTCAGAATGGTTTCTGACTAAGGTCATAAAGAAAGTATGTTTTTCACCCTTTTCTCTGTGTCGTCTGCTATTGCTTTCAATTTGGAACAGTCATAAATTCCCTGAAAAAGAAACGGATTCAACACATGGTCGGTCGATTTCAATTTAGTAAATAGAACAGGTTACGCACAGTGTGTGCTACACGCATGAGTACACCACGTGATCAGCTCTTCACTCGCGGTCAACAACCTGCCGACATGTCAACCCTTTACCAGAGAGCTACAGTAGTTTGCCAAAGTCGATTTAAGGAAACATTACTCAACATCGGACATGGATGTGACAGTAGGTGCCGTGTTATTCCATTTATTCAGGTAAGTGTATTAACATGTACATGTATATCGTTTGTGTTTATAGTGTAGGAGATGTGATGTGTCAGTTGGTGGATACATGTATAGTAGGCTATAGGGTATCCTTGTCGTACACGTCCGTTAATAGCGCAGATTGCACGAGATCGTTTCCAGTATAAAGATAGTAGAAATACCTTACACGTAAACTAAGTACCCGGGCAAAAACTTCGTTTTTCAAGCGATCATTTTTTAATATTGTCTGCTGCAGATCGATACTAAGCCGCCGTTTCCCTTTTGTGTAAATTGTTGTTGTTGTTCTTTAGAAATTATCATAAATCAATAGAGGATGTTCTTGATGGCCCAGTGGTTAAGGTGGCAATCTTGAAATTCGGAGTCCCGGGTTCGAGTGCCTCTCCATTCGTGAGTGTCATTCAGCAAGACCCATCAGAGCAAAGATCTAGTTCTATCTATCTGTTTTGTGATCGACTATCAACATTTCGAGTTTAACGGTCAAGAAAAAATATATTGTGTTGATTCTGATGAAGCCATCAATGCCGTGTTATGATTGAAATATTGTTGATACAGCGTTAAACCCCATATAAACAATCTAAACGCAATAAAATGTTCACTCTAAAAAACACTCTTTGTGATTAGCCTTACAACCGCTTATCTACATGCAAAGAAAGATAACTCTTGCATTACTAATTCAACAAGTATGTACGAGTTGTTTCCCTTTGATCGATTTTTTACCGTGGTAAAGAAATTGAACTTAAAACTTATCTGAGAAATTTTACACTTTCCCGTAATGTTTTTTTCTCGCACCTAACAAAGACGTTATCATTTTCATTCAACCCAATACTTAACAACTTTTTTGTTTTAGATAAAAATCCATCTATGATAAATGTATATTCTCAAATCGAGTGTTTCATCATAAAATATTTTTATTTATTTTTTTATATTTCTTCTCTAGTTGCTGTAAGATTTGACCTGCTAGAAATACCCAATCTGAAACGATTATCTTATACTGTATTAGTTTAATCTTTAATAAGGGGCTTTATAGATCAAAATATCGTGTTGATTATATATACATATCAATTCGAGAAACTGGGAGGGTTTCTTCACTTCAAGGCACTCAAATGTTTACCAATTGCTGATCACTTGCATTTTTGACTGGTCTTATTTGACAGCAAGTTCAGGTGGCAAGGACAACAAGAACAAATATTTCCCCTCTGTTAGCTGGAAACCATTGTGTGGGGATATTTGACTTAAAATCGTACCTCCAAGTTAATACATATTTACCCCTTTCCCCTATACGGCAATTTATGACGGCTCCAAATTAAAAGAAAGCATAGCTTTTGATGAATAAACAACAATTGAATACGTTTTTTTTCTCTGTGAAACTGGGTATTTATAAACAACTGTAAACATGATGTGTTCCTTGTAAGAAGCGAATTAGTTTTTGTCATGTTGGTTTAAAAAGCCTTCTGCTGTATATATGGTATTGTAATTTATCATGGAGTAATGAGTGAATCATCATGGGATCATATTTCATTTTGTAACATGACATGTTTGTCTCTTTGTCAGAGAATACATTCTTTTCGTGTAGGGAATCAGTCAGTGACGAAAACAGACTGACAGGGCTCGGTTTTCACGAAACATCTCAACATAAAAATATAATTAATCTCAGTTTCTTTAAGTTCTTGGTTTATCGAAACTCTTCTACATTGGATGTGAGAATCCTCCACTAATGAACCATTTAAAGATTTACCAGTTCACAAGATTAATGTTACATAGAAGTAAAAAAGTTGAAATACTCAGGATGAGGATATCTTCAAATTGGGATGTTTCGTTAATCACATGTTGATGAAAGTTCTGGTAAGTGAATACATTTAACATGAACTAGTGTACTCACCTCCCTGTTAGAACTGGATAACTGCATGAAATGTTTGGATTCGGTTGAGGCCAATATCCAGTGGTTAGAGTACAGAACTTGAAATCATATGGCCCCTCTCTGTGCAAGTTCAGATCCCGGTGCCGGTATAAGGATGTTCGTGAAAGGTAGTTTCCAGAAAGACTTACAATATCCCAATGGTTTTACCCGGCTTGATCCGCCCTTGTGGATAGACATGTTTTCTAGATCTTTTAACATCATTATGAGTCAGAATCGCAACTTAACCTTAATAATGTTGACGCGATATAAATAAATCTCCTTTGTAACTTGCAGAAGTACGATTGTTTCACTCGGATGATTACTTCAGTATCATTATTTTCCTTCTCTTAGTATTATCAGGAATCATAAATAGGTGCACCACCAACTTAATGTAAATAAGATACTGACATTGTAAATGATAATCTTATGGCTCGTTTCTCTTTGGTGACTTGGTGGAATCGGTGGCTCTAGTTGGAAAAGCAATTCAATGATTCATAGTATTTCAATTACCTATAATAAATGGAATTCCTCTCGTGCGATGTAAAGACCCAATTAATCAATCGTAAGCTTACCTGACTTATTCCAGCGTTAAATTAATGACTGTCTTACGCCGCGTGAATTAATTAATTATAATATGTTTCGTATTTATAAATGTTCATTACGTAATGCAAATTATCAGAGAATAAGACCTTGTTGAAATGCTGAACACGTACCTAGATATAAATGATGGTTTACCCCTCCAGTTACCGGAAATGGGATCAGAGGTTGTTGGATTGAAAAGAAAATCAAAATGAGACAGACTTAGGTCATGTCGATACGTTAAGCATTACAAATTTGTCTTTACTTGAATTAAGGACGGGTCCAAATTGAAAGCAACAACAGACAACAAATATAACCAATGGAGTTTAACCATTTGTTCTTCGTATTTGGTGGAAACCAGTTTAGAGCAAAAAATAATTTGCTAATAAAAATCGTATTTTATTTTGTGATGTCGATTTCTTATGCTTCTGGAGCAGATGAAATAATTACAGCAAATTCGGATATTATCGAGAAACAGAGTGATTGGTAGAATCGCTCGCCCAGCAATAAGAAGTTAGTAGATTGACAAAAAGTCCCATTTACTGATCGTCTCAAAGGGCTGGGTGTCCCAATCACGCTCTCTATTGTATTACACTGACTAAGATCTTGTAGACAATAATGGACCTGTAATTGAATACCACGGACACAAGGTACATCACGCTATAAGATAATGGAGGGTCGGATAACTATTCTGAGAGGAACCAGTCTGGGTCGGTACATGGTGTCTATACGGGCAGGTTCGACGGGAAATCTTAACACGCCTGGAAACCGGAAATCGAAACATCCGTGGGCGTTCACATTTATACAACACTTATGATAAAAGAAATATGGAATAAAACACACGCTAATCTTTTATTAACGTTTCCCCTGTCAAGGTTTTATAGTAGTAGGAGACACAAATATAGACAAAATCGAAAATGGTCGTCGCTCGCTCGAACACAAAATGTCATCGGCACTCTTCGGTAAATTCCGGCAGTTTATCGTTGCATGTCGACATCACCGAATGGTTCCAATTTGAGAATGTGACGTCTTTAAACTGAACATTTGTAACGCAAAGTGGACTTATTTAAATGGTATTAAACCATTATATACTAGAGGGAATACCAGAGCGACCTCAAAGGGTACCGACTTTATACAGAGGAGTCGATATAAGATAAAGTCATTCATGTACAATGTACTATTTTGAAGAACAAAATTTAGTCTTTCTCCGAATTATCTATGAGTCATCGATCTTTTTCTGTAAAAGTAGAAGTATTCCAATTCGGAGATGATGATGTGCATATTTGGGAGTCTGTCCAACCATCGTAATTTGAACCAGACAGGGCCTTTTGTACCATTGTACCAAGCCATTGGTTTGCAGCGCTGGTCACGTTGAAAGGCGTCTCTGTGTAGGTTTAAATCCTGGAATCGTTTCGTTTAAATTTTTGCAAAAAATAATTTCTTGCTCTATTAATGGAGTGCTGCAGGATGTAACCAGCGAGACGACCCACATAGTTAAGTTTTGGGTCTGCTCTATTAGTTATTGGCCGCATTATACGGGGATATATGGAATACCGTTCGCGCCCACCAACTGACAAAATATAATGGCGGAAGACCAGAGATAAGTGTGTAATAGATAGCATTAGTGATTCCATTATAGGATCCAATACAAAGCTATATTTGGATGAGGGGGCATTCCAAGCATTGGAACGTTTTGATTTGGAAGCTGGCCTGCATTTGACGAAGCATCTCTATATACAAATAAAAGAAAATTCCCTACTAAGATAACTGGATAGCGGATCACTCGTTAGTTCAATGAGGTTACATTTGGTTATTTCTAAACGATGATGTCGTGATTGTTTCGTTTTATTTATGAACAGAATTTTTGCATAGAATCTTATGAGGAAAATCATATTTAGGTCTAAAGAAATTCGTATTGGTGCCAATGTGATAAACATCAATTTATTGTTACAAAAAGTAGTTATGAATATATGAATTATAATTTACTTTGGGGTTAACATCTTTATTTTCACACCAGTTTTTTGATTAAGAGTCTTAATATCAAGAGTATCTTTGGTATATAAACATAGACTTGATCAGCTCATCTCTCTGGTAAGTCTTTTAAAGATAAGCGAATTGTTTAAGTTAAAATGAGGGTTACGATTTGTATTTACACCTTATATACTCCTGATGTTTGACCGAAGTAGCCTATGTCCTCGTTCTCAAGTACACCATGGGTCATACTGTGTGTTGGTTAGTTAGGGGGAATATCCATTCTTCAATTTTGTCGATTTCTTATAGGAATGCAGCAAAATACGACTGCCAAACTTTTAGATATCAAATAAAAGGATAGTGCGTAAAAGTTACTTTACGAACGACAAGGCGCATGGTTGACTTTACAGAGCTCATATTTTTATCACGGCGATGTCTGACCCTGTAAAGATAGAAATGCCTCATTTCTTTGCCAACTGTATAGCAAATATATTTTTTATCTGGGTCTACCCAAATAACGAACTACAGCAATGCTTTGATATGACCGCTAGATGACGTGACCTGTCAATGTTAATTTTCATCCAAAACATCTTCGATTTCTTACTAATCAAATTACTACGCCGTATCTGGGTGCGTGATCGAATTCTCTCCTTTTGGTTTGGATGAATGGGCGGTTAACCGTCGCACTGCTTCATCTCAATTATGTATTCCTACATTGCCTTTTGAAGATGGTTTCTATCTTGTTACTCAAACCCAAGACTTTGATTAATTCTGTGCCATTTGAGTGTAACTACTTCATACACACAAGTTTCTTACGCTATAATTGCGCAAACCAATCGAGTTTTGTATATGCTAATAACAGGGTCAATGTCCTCCTTTTTTCCTCAATGCTTGATTCATATTCGGCGAACTTTAAGGCATGCCAGTATGATCTCATGTCTGACATAGGCATCTCTATATATTGGTATTATGGCTTCTTTACCGCCGAGTCTCGAATTGGTACAATCTTTTCCGGGGTTTTCTAATTTACCCTTCGAAATAAATCTGATATACAGCTAAACCAGCATTGAAATAACCTGCGCATGTGCGTGGTCTGATCTGAAACTTTTCTTTCCGTTACCGTTTGTCTAGGTTAAGATTGCATGAATCGTATGTTATCGTGAATGTTCATGTAGATCTAGAGCCAAACGTATCACATTGTCTGCATAAAGTTTCCCACTCGCTCTGAATATTGGAATGCCAAAATGGAATAAAGATTTTATTTCAAAACATCGCAATACTTGTGAAAAGTTGTTTTGATTGTGATTCTTAAAAGAATTCTTGACAAAAAGAACACTTCTCTGTCTCAGATTGTTATATTTCCTTTGCCCATAAATCAGGAAGTTGTCTGATGTTTTGTATTCAGAGCTGTGTTTTAGAGGTACACATAAAAAAACGAGCGGTGTAAAATATACAATGTGACTTTTCAATTTGTTTGCTTCCGCTCGGCTGGATTTTTCTATGGTATCTTATTGACGGACTTTTCTGAATAGATATTTCTTAGAATAAAGAATAAATTGGCTTCACGCAATGATTCTCATTTGATTGCAGTTTTATGTTTATAAAATTGGCTTATATAAAATTGGCTTTTTGTGAAAATCAATGGAAAATATTTGCAATCGAAAAAAATGCTCATAACATATTTTCTTTTATCATTCTTGTCATTTTCTTCATTCCTTTTAATACTGCTTAGGGATATGACTATTATTCCTTCTACCTGAGGAGTGAAATGGGTTTTACAAATTAAAGCCTTACCCTTTATTCTATAATACCTATAATCATGCACCTACTACAGAACATTTAGGAAATCTCTATGATTTGTGTCGTCTGCTGCGTCGTTAAATTTAAGCCTGTCACAAGTTTCGATATTTGGAAATGGGTTTAGGAACTACAATCTTGAGACGTCCCACTCTAGAGTTGATACATTTATATGTGGGCCGGAAGCCTAGTTTCTGAAAATAACTACAATAAAGGTCCCTATTCCGTTCGAACGTTAGATGGAGACTTTGTATCAAGATGAAGTTTATTTCCGCCAAAAGCCAAAATCATCTCTCTGGAAAGTTGATGGCTACATGTATGTGTTAGGCAGAGTGAGAACCGCGAGGGATTGTAATCTCTAATTGACTAATCACGTGCCACAGAGATGTGATTGAGTTCTGTTAAAAGCGACATCAAACCCACTTTAAACCCACCGTTACATGAAACAATAACATAAGGAAAGGAAACAGTCACAGAATGCTCGAGGATATTTAAAAAGTATGTCATTGTGGAACAAAGCGATTGTATCTTCTACGTTAAAATGAATGGAGTGCCATCTTTAGTTCGATAAAGACGATATTCCGCTTTTCTTAGATGTACCTCTATAGGAAATTCTCGAGCACTTTATAGATATACAGCGATAAGATCGGACCATTATAAGGTTTATTGCCAGTTTGGCTTTTATTGTTTAGTACAGGATGCCATTTAGATGACGAACGAATCTCTCGTTTATCATTTTATTGAGTTCCAGCCAGAAGATCCATTTACAGCGTGTTGGTCTTACTTGTGCTTTTTCTGGATGAACCTTACTTGCAACTTTGAGTCGAATCCAAAGTCAGAGTATTATCTGATGATGAATGTGATTTATATCAAATGTCAATCGTCAATTGACATTACTGCATGTCCTTAATGTTTGGCAATGAATAGAGCCCGTTTTTGTAAGTGAACCATCTTCGCTCCTGGCGCCGGCGATTGTTGATTACGCAGATAACTTTCACAATCAATCTATCCAGATCATTCAATCTAAAATCGTGCAGGCACATCGTTATTCAAACTTTTGTATTCCTAACTATCTAACTTAAACGATGGTTAAGCAATAGATATTTTGATAAGTACTTTTCATGTCTCGCTTGTATACCGACTTACGAGGGTTTTGGGATTGATACCCAGGCTCGGTCAATATTATTTTCTATAAAACATGAAACACTTCAGAGCAAAGTATGTGTACTTAAAAAGTAAGGAGTTCGGTTCCTCGAAAAGCCTGCGCAATGTTGTTGAATTAATACACTATATACATCCGTATACGAACCAAAAGAAACAGCTTATATATCTAGTTCAGCAATGCTCAACTTTTTTTCATCTGAAATATGGCTTTGGGATATAGTTTTATAGACTATATACATCGTCAGTTTATTCAATCCCAACTTCTTTTCGTGTCGATGTGCCTGATATGACAATTTTTATTGACCTAATATAAAACCGAATTTATTTATTCACAAACAGGACAATATTATCAACAAAAGGTTCTTTTTATGAACAGTAAAACATCTGCCACAACCTATGCATTCTGTGTTTATTTTCACTCGCTTCGTTTCCCATCGACTAGACTGTGACAAAGAGTTACAAATATCTATTTCGTTTTGACGGATCCCATTCTAAGATAGCGCCCTTTCCTATCGGTGATTTATTGAATATTTCTATAACCTTCAGTACGGAGCGGCGATTGGCCTTCTATGATTGGCTCACACGGATGTTTCACGTCGGTTCCATGGCGGAGTGTGTATAAATAACGTGTTCGGACCGGAAGGTGTTTGATTCCGTCACCTGAACGGGAATAATACTTGTGATATGATTAACTGTTTAATTCTATGTTTCTGGAGTAAACGGTTTTGTTACACATGAATGTTAACATCAATGATAGAAAAGAACCTTTTCTATCAAAAAGTTTATTCTTTTCAAACAACGATGTATGCCAACCAAACGAGTTTGCAAAAAGGTTTAAACGTTCAATTTCATTTGTCATCTGCATTATCTTTAATTTCTTGACAATTAAAGACTTATATGTCGCTCAGTATATATTTGAACCAATTTTGTGTGGACGTTGTGTGATCTTGCCTCGTAACTATCAGGAAATATCAGGCTATAATGAAATGGTTTCCGGACATTAGGACGTATCGGTACACTTTACCTGCCGTAAAGCAATATTCGAAAACCTTATTTTTACATCTTTTAATATCAGAACTAGGGTGCTTACGAATGTTACTCTCCTAATGTAACACATAAGCTTGTTGATAGAGACATGTGCTAAATGAACAAACTCAAAAACGGGAAAAGAGGTATTTTGCGTGGTTTGTTTAGATTATCGTAATGGCTTGTATATGTAAGCCAATCAGTCAGCCAGCGAGTGTGTGATCAACTAAACAATGGCACATTATATAAACATGTGCGCTTTGATCTTTTTAATGTTGAATAGTGTGCCTTCATTCGGACTAAGTGTTAGGACTACAGAGAATTCGTCAATGTTGGATCAAATGAATGGATATAAGGGAAAAGACGAATTACAGGTACATGCGAGATTGGTGGAACACATGCGTTCAGCATTGACAACAGCGCCACCAGCGGTTTCGTGGCCATTTGATGGGAAAGACAGCTTAGTAAACAAATTGACATTTACCTTGACATTTGGGAAAGATGGTGAAGATAATAGTACTTTTATGGCTGACACGTATGTTGTGCCTTCACAAGCTGAGACGAAACTGTCTGACCCAAGGTCCCTTTTATCTGAAAACCATAAAGGTACATGGCAAAGTGCTGATGCGGGAAGGGCGTATAAAGCCAGGGATGTGATTCCGTTACAAGAAATGTCAAAACCATCAACAGTTCCAGATGATTGCTCTAGAGAAGTTGGTCCCGGAACAAGGGTCAGCAAGGACACGCATGCTACTCTAAACAAGCGTCTCTTGACATCGTCGTCTCTCCTAAAAAGCGATACGAATCTACGAAACGCCGGTCGAACGCCGAGGAATCCGAATTCTGATGTCGCTAATGAGCTCAAGCATAGGGAAGTATTGGATGAAGCTCGTAGATGGGATATTGGGACGCTTCTATTACACGACATTAAACGGCCTAAACGGACTCCAGCGCCTGACGCCATCACGACATCCACGGTTCTGTCATATCGACAACAGCGCGGCCAGCGATTGACAGGTTTTAATACGTTTGATACTAAACGATATGTCCACAGACGTCGGAAGGGCTTTGGTCAGAGCGGTTCGGGGATAAATCGGTCCAAACGCGACGTAAGCGCCCGTGACGATAATAACGGCATACCGAGATACACAAAGCGTCTACCCAACTCGGAGGAGGTCTATAAGCGCTTGCAGACCATGGACGTGGTGTTCTTTTTGCCGTTAAACATGACGATGAATATGACGGATTCGAACGCCACTTCGAACGGCCTGGATAAGTGTATGAAGCTAATGGGCGAACTCTACATCGACGTCGAAGGTAGGCCCGCTCTCTTGTAATGAATTCGTAATGTATGTTGCGAATTTGTAAGTATACCACATTGGTATAACATATGAAGACACAATCCCCTCCTGTTGCACATGTTAACAAAAAAAAGATTAGTCTTTGTTGCTGACTTCTCCAAAAGAGATACGTGTCCCTGGCTGGCGTGTGCACGGTCGAAGGTCCAACAAAGGCACTTACCAAGACTTGTTGTCGAATGTGCGCAGATTCTCCCTCCATTTTTCATTGGCTGGGCAATGGATAATACGTAAAATAATGTTAATGTTATGTCGACACAGATTTGAACGAAAATGACAAAACAAGCAATTAAACTAGCAAACGTAACAAATGTCTATTACATTGACGTTGTCGTAATCTCTCATAGTTGAATGCAAATTATCATCGAAGTTCAATGACGAAACGTTTAGCTTTTCATAAACTGCATATTGCGAC
The DNA here is from genome assembly GCA_947846245.1 of Cerastoderma edule. Lineage (NCBI taxonomy): Eukaryota > Metazoa > Mollusca > Bivalvia > Cardiida > Cardiidae > Cerastoderma > Cerastoderma edule. The sequence goes on along the minus strand of OX401414.1, from coordinate 313,415 downwards.
TGCAACTTAGGAGGCAAAGTAAAGGCTTTAAGCGAGTCATAAGCTGTTGTTATGCTATTTTTGGCAACACTTGCAAGATAAAACATACCTTGGTTAGGGGAAAAATAACCAGCAGGCTTTGAATACTCTAGATTCTTTGCCATATGTCTAGAACGTGTGAAGTCGATGTGATGTGATGTTGCCTCATTAATGCGTAATAAGAAGACCTTCTTGCAATTTTCCCATTAATGTTTCCGTGTGTTTGTTTGTTTAAAAGGAATGGTTCTCTCCATAACGATACCTTGATCCAAACTAAAAAGATCCTTCAACAACGTGAGACTAGTATTCTGGTCATGATTATTTCCCCATTACTCAGAGTGCCATGCAAGAAAGCCATTATGAGGGCAAATCTTTATATTGAAATGCTCCCTCTGGCTTTTTAACCTCTGTTCTTCTGTATTTTATTTTTGGAAATCCAAACGGCCAGAAATAAAAGAACGTCTTATGATCGTAACATTTTGGATGCAGTAGATAGAAACTGTTTGACACAGCGTTTTATTGTAGTGAGACAGACTTAAAACCGTTATTGACAGAACAATGGAAACCAATCTCAATACGGTTTAATGACCTTTTGTTTTCTTTTCTAAAACTCATTAACGGATGTTTTCCATAAATTAGTCCTGAAATAAGCTATTCATGACATTTGAGCAGTATCTGTTTTACGAAAATCTCATGAACAGCTTATTACAGGACTAATTTATGTAAAACATCCGTTAATGAATGATGATGATGGTTTGAGACGTCAAAGGGCTATATACCCTATGTCATATGGATAGTTTTATCCGTCCATTGCATGAACAATGATTTGTTCTTTATAAACGGACAAGTGTGTTAAAATGGTATTCCAGATTTGAATCTATGAATCGTGTATACCTGTACTATCACCTTTTGTAAGAATTTGATTGAAAAAAACTAATAAACCATTGATAAACAAAGCAGATAACTGTTTTGGGCTTTGAAATGACTCGTCTCTAGAGAGTCAGATAAGATGTCAATGTCTTTTGCTTACTACCTTATTGTATCTTTAATCTGACAGTGTAATGTTTGAGACGATCCTATTGACTCCCTACAAAATAGGATTTGTTTTACAGGTTTTTTTAAATCACGTCTATTATGTGTGTAAAGTTTTCTTTAAATGTTGTGTCTACGATAGGGCCAATTTATCCCTTAACTAGACCACTAGATCTGGAAGACTGATGTTTATTGGTCAATCAATAATCCATTTGGTCATTGACATATTTCACTAACGGTACGGGGTCCGCAGGGCTATTTAACTCAAAGAAACCATCAGAGAGATCTGCTGTTACAGTTCGTTACAGGCCATTATCCCGATAATGTATACATTATAGTATTGGTTCAATTAGGCTAAGTGATAAAATAATCCATTTTCACTAATTTGATATGTGATTGGTCCAAATTCGAAACGACATAAATTCATGTCGTCGTGATGTTTGAAGGAATCAACATGACGAAAAGGAAATATGCTTGCTACATGCAACCCGCAGCAATGTCGTGTTTCCTTTAAAGTCCCTTATTTGTGAAAACCATGTTGTTCGTTTCGGGGGGCGGATTGATAAATGATGGGAAATGGACCAAATGGACAAATACAAACAAAGCGTTACAATCAGTTTTACTTGGAAGTAATTAGATCAAGATACTGGTTTGACCGAAATAACTGATCAAACAGTTGTCTAGACAAAAAGGTATTCCATTCCTAGGTTGCGTTAAAGGTTGGTTATTATAGAAAGTAATTTATCCCCAGCTCGAAACATATAACTAAATATCAACTCTAAAAGTAAGACTTTGAGAATGAAAAAAAAAAACGAAAATTTAGGTGCATTGCCTTGAACAGAGGATTGTGTTGACGAAGGCGATTTGGGGTATTTTTCGAAGCTTCCTCTTAAATTCGAACTTTGAGAGAAAGATAACCTTTCAAAGTCGACTTCTGGTTTATTCACTTAAATTCTGTATCTAAGAATATGTTTATGGCTTACTTACACTTGTCAAACGATGCTTAGAAAGGCATATTATGGGAGATTAGCTCTTGCAAAGATAATGAAATTAAAGGTCCTTTTTCCATTGAGAGAAGCTCCACAACGTTATAGCACCTTTCCGGTATTTACTTTTAAGAAACGACATTGGATTATTCATCTCTTAATGTATTTATGGTTGTTTGAATGCAACGTTCGTAGGGGATGTTTTATATACACAATTGAGACGTATGGAAGAAATGCTAAAGAACATATTTCTCCATTTGACACTTGCTTCACTAGGCAATACCAGAAATGAATTAAAAGAAATCCAACTTGATTTTGCTTTCTGCTTTCGGAGCTTCCATAGAATTCCGTATAACGATTAATAATAATCAAGACCATGTCCCCAAAATGTAACATAATTAACCAACATTGTTCCTTCCTTTATTGACAAATGGGAACTCCTCTGTCTAATTGAATTCATCTTTACTGTAGAAACAACCTTAATTGCCATGACCTCATTACATGCGTGGGATGTTAGATGGTGTGCTGGTTGGCGTTGAGAATTATGACCGGACATCCAGAACAGACTCCCGCTAGAAGATAGTTATTGCATTGCCTATTGCCCCCATGGCAAGGCACACATTCCAGTTCTGTGATATACATCAGGAAGAACGTATAAACTAATTTCCACACTTAAAGCTCAACAAATGTGCTCAAAATAAACTTAGAAGAAAGGCTCTGAAGAAGTTTTAATGTTTTCTTCTGGCATAAAATGGATCTAAGCTACATGTAAAGATGGAACTCTAGTGAGAACTGTCGTTTTATACATTTAAGTGAGTTCCGATGATCCAGGCGTAAACTGCATTGATACAGCTAGGATCATCCGGGTAAAATTTATGTAGCCTTTGTGTCATAGTTCCTCAACGTTTTGGAGCATATTCTTGCCAACGAAAACTGCAAAGGTGTCCGAAAATCATAAGGTCACCTCCTCAATCTTCGTAAGCTAGTATTCACCCGTAGAAATACTGAAGAAAAGAAACGTTCTGCCCAAATGAGGCATTAAAGCGCCGTATTGGTGGGCTTTTGAAATAAAATATAAAACCAAGTACGCATCATGGACGTATTCTTTTACACATGATAAAGCTCGTATGCACTTAGTAAGATCCAACTCGACCATATTAAAATCCGGAGGAAGTGTTTCCAGTGGAAAAAACTTTTCACTTTTGCCATTATTTACCTTAAGCTACTGTTGATAGGGTCAGTCATTCGGGTTTAATTGTCTTAAACTTTATACCGAGTCGACCCGACATGAATTTACCAATCAGGATCAAGATAAAATGAAATAAACACGCATACAGTTGATTAACTTTTTAGTAAGACCAAAACTAGAAATACAAGTCGTTAAGCCGAGTTTTATTCGTAACACACAATGATGATTTAGTACAAGACTGTACTAATCCGTTCAGATTTGAGTAGAACTTCCATTAGTAAAGCAACGAGTGGTTTGTCATTAAGGAAAGATATTTGCCACAAGAGGGCTATACTTCCATGGTCCATGTAGCACCGACATGTACAATATATTTGGGACTCGTGCCATTATTTGGGAGGGGGAAATCTTGGGATGGCCCTTTGAGTGTTTGTTAGTTTATGGTTCTACCAGAATGGACCAACAATGTTCCCCCACTCGACCTTCAAACGTATATAACTACTTGACTAAATAAGCTCTGGATTGGTCTTTGTATAGATGCGGATTTGCATCACGTTCTGAAAAACGCCGGATTTACGTAAACATCTAAATGTTACTTGACTGTACAATTAGTATTGACGAGATGTCAATATGTGTTGTCTTCTTAAACACTAATCATGCGTAGGGTATAATTTGTCCTGGAATTAGGGGGGAGGAAAATCCATAAGCCACTCAAAGTAGTATATTTATACAAATTTGCAAGATTGATGTAGAATTTTCATATATAAGGAGCCTAAAATATACTGATTTGTCAATTAGAAAATTGCTTTGGTAGTTATAAACGTTTTGTTTAACAGAATATATCTCTAGATTACTCAATGCGTATTTGTGTTATTGTGAGTCGTTTAATAATGTGTATTTTACACATTTCTACGTTATTTCCTTTTAACTATGTTTGCATTACGAACCGTTATTCATAGAGATAAAAGGATATATGCAGTGGCAGCCATGCTTCTATTAAACTACTGTAGAAAACAAAGTCATCTTTGAATCCAACAAATGACTTGATTTTAAATAAGCTGCTTACATAGTGACGAGAAGCCAAGCATATATCATGTAAACATCCCCATCAGTGAATCCATTAGACGCTTAGCTTCAATATGACTCGAAAACTAGACCAATGGGTGTTGTACTGGATCCAGGGCGCATGGGTATTTCATCTTCTTAGTGATAACAACTGAAATATGTTCGAATTGCTTTAAGCCACATGCAAACTTAGCAAACAAAACCTAGGAAACTAATCTAAACGAAAACCCAAACTATACAAACCAACAAATGAACTTTCGGCTCGGGAACCAATAACTAGCAATATTGATGATAAAATGAAGGGCCATAGATGGTTGTAATTGCGCCGTCAATTAACTGAACTAATTCAAAATATCGAATCTTTGCATCAAAATTGTCTCTAGCTAACCAGCAAAATTGATTGATATAAATATTCGATATGAGGCTCATTGACATGCAGTCTATCTCACCTTATCTTATATAAGGCTATGCTATTGAGAGAATCAATCTATATCTTATTTTTTTAAATGCGCTCCTTATTATAGTTTATAAAGTAAACAGAATGCTTCTGTCTATAGTAATACACTTTTTGTATGACCTTGCTAAACTACTGTGTAATGATGCTCTGTCAAAATTTGGTGTAATCCCTATATTTATTCATGAGTGTTTTGTTTAGATATTGAAGGTGATAGAGTCGGGTCTTTCCTTCTGACCATTAATCATACAATTATTATGATTCGGTCGTAACTGACAATTTACGGTCAATCCATACAAAGCTAATGCCAAGACATTCGTTGTATCTACAACTATATACGATGTTTCTGATAAAATACACTTTATGCCTTATCCCTTTATCGAAATATCTCGGGTACAACGAAACTACCACAGATGTCTTTTGAAATCATTTCGAGGAAAGAACAATTTCTTTTCATTTACAATGGTTTATATACTTATTGATGGTCATATTTGTTTTCCGAATCCAAATTGTCTCAAGTTTGCTGTGTAAATGTTGGTTTTCTTAAAAGAAAAATACATTGGCATACAACAATGTTTAAGAAAGATTGTTGGAAAAGAAGCTATAAATTGTAAGCTAAACAACATATTTTTCACATAATGTTTCACGAAGATGTGCCTTTTAAATATATCTATTCGTTTGCGAAGTATCAATCAATCGTTTTAATAACACTCAATCGCGAAGCAAGTATCTTCGTACTAAAGACAACACTAAATCATAGTTATAACATTACGTAAGCTTGGTTTATCAGCCAGATATATGAGGATAACCCGATGTTTTGTTTATAAAGATGATATCATACATCTTGATTGTACGACTTTTAAAATGTCCATGTTCTTATGAATATTATGATTTATAGATCAGCATTCTCCATATTACCGTTGTTAAGAGCAAACTATCGTATCGCTTTGATTCCATAAAAATGTGATAGTCTAGTATGGTTTGGCAGAGACGTAATATAAGATATAAATCAGCCTGGTTCTATGGCCGATAAATGCATCGAGATCACCAGACGTCCATATCCTGTCTGTAAACGGGAGATATATCGGTGAATACTTAACGCCAGTATAGGCCTGAGACACATACTTTGTAGAAGACGTGAGACACTGCTGTGAAATAAACAAAATGATTGCTCCTTACAAGGAATGTATCACTTCTTTTTCAATAGTTTCTAACCAAATTATTTAGGAACATACTGGTGTTGTTTGTTGCTATTTCATTTGTGTTTAGTTGCTTTCAATTTCTGCCTGTCAAATATTTCCATATTTGGGAATGGGTGAACACTTCACATTATACATCGGTGATTTAATGGGCCTCTCAGGGATAAAAGGTTGGATTTTCATTAAAGATGGTTTTCTGTTTTGATTGCAAAATGCTTATTGTTCTACTGAGCTTCTTGAAACAACCCATACCGGATGTTAAGCCACGTGTCTTTCCTCAATACTTATGTATCTGTCTTCAAAGGAGAACAAATTCGAATGTGAGCGTTATTGATGAAGTGGCAGAGCGCCGGTCTTTGGTACCGAGTGTTCAGGGTTTGATCCCCGTTTGCTGTGAGGTGAAAGTATCGGGGCAAACCTAAACATCTGCGCGAGTTCTGGTCAAGTATCCAGGAAGCAGTCGTCGAGAGTGTACTAAAAGACTTCAAGTTTTTGCCACAATCAATGTAAAATTAATTAGTCTTTAAGGGAGAGATACTGACATAATAATCAGTATTTTCAAAGCAATTAATTTATATTCATATAATGTATTGATGGTAGGGTTTTTTCCCATCATAGCACGATAGTTATTGGGACGCCATTGGTAAAATTATCCAATCTAAAGATCAACCGAAATAGGTTCATTTTTTATTCAAAGAACACATGAGTGAACTTTCGAAGCGATATAATCGAAATTCGTTGAATATTATTATTATTATTATTTTTTCACATAAAAGAAAATCATTTCCTGAAGGAGAACTAAGTAAGAAATTATGACCGTTCTGTTGCAAAGTCATGCAATTTGCGCCATAAATCACGTGTTGTCTGGCGAACAGCCGAGTCAGTTTTCCGTCCTCTAGGCATTCTCCCACTATTAGAGGGCGCCACCCACTGAGTGCGTAATAGCTTCGGTACTATAAATAGATCAAACCGGATATCCGGTATTCCAGAATGGTAGTCTGAAAACGTCTGCAGGAGTGCAATGCCAGACTATATCATCGATAGAGTCTGATTTATGATGAAATTACCTAAAGGTATCTGCAGGTGACGGTTGAAATTGCATCGCGTGGAGAAAATGGTGGTGAAAATGGTGGTGAAAATGAAATGAGGCGTCAAAGACTTTCTCTTACATTGTCTCAATTCTTTTTTCCACAATATCCCCGAACAACAACAATCAAACCAGTCACATTATTTTAGTGTTGTCTTTGAGGACTTAGAAAGCATGTAATTGAGATTTTATGAAGTTTCTGTATTTTGGCTTTTGATCTTAACAGGTAGAAGTAGTGTGTTTGTACTGTTTAAATTAGTGTGTTTGTACTAGTTAGAAAAAATTGGACACCTCTGCAAACTTCGTGGGCGAGTAAATGCACGGGTTATTACCGAACAATTGATTCCTCTTGATTCCCACTAACGATTAGCCTTCATTCTGTCCTTGATATTAGTAGTCAACTTGATATTATTTATAAGTCTTTAATTACTGATAAAGGTTGCTTAAATTAGCGAGAAAACATCCTGTGTGTTGGCGTTATACGTACATGTTTTAACTAGATCAATACTGTATATATTAGAATAGTGAAGGAAACAAAAGGACCTACCTGCACATTTCTGCATTACCATAACCAGGTAACATTGTGCCATGATAAACTCTAAAGAAGAATTTGTTTACAACGCATTTCTCTTCAAAGTTTTATGATCATATCAGCATAACATGAATCCATTGAAATATTGCCATTATTTACTTAAGAAAGGTTGTACGTGAAACAAATGATAGTCGAACGCAACTGCGCAATGTTTTCCGTAAACATTACAGGTTATGATGAATTGTGGTCTTGTACCGCTGTACCGCATTTGTTTACTTTTTGGTCCCCGTGTTTTCTGAGTTTACAAATCCGATCCAGGATCATGAAAGATGTTGTGCTCATCTATGAATATTGATGAACAAAGGTCGATTCGAATCAGGCGATACTGCATGTACAAGGTTGGCCCGGATGTTTTAATTTCTTGTACAATTACTTTGGTATCACTGCGCCATGAAATATTACCTTGCTTGGTGTATTGAACAGTTCAACACAGAAATAAATCTTCTAGAACTTCACAGCGGAAATAACAAATTCCGGAAATGTTTTTCGGGAGGAATAAAACGTCTCCCGAGTTGGACGTGCTGATAACATTTTAATGTTTGTGTAAACTCCGCCCTTGGGAAGCATTAATGTCGGGAAGCATGTATAGGCAAGGTCGGGGAATAAAACGAGACAATGGCGCGTATTAGTCGGTATTCATGACTGATTTTCTCTTTTTAACGCGAATATCATCATGTAAGGATCTTTTTTGTTTTATGAAGCATCTCAATCTTAGAACGTTATTAACCTGTGTGGAAATGTATTGCCTACATACTTGAGGAACCTCAGTGACTGTACTGTTTTAGTAAAATTTTACAAAACGCATGCATATATAAATACAAGAGAAAGAAATTGTAAAACTGAGTTTGTGGATCCTCTAAAATTCAGATGATTCGTGTACCACAAAACAACTTTTTTTCATTTGTCAATTGACGCAATGATGTATTACTATTGAAAGTGGCAATAAACTATTCCTATCAATTACATCTCATTCGAAATAAGATACTAAACCACACTGTTAATCAAGTCCTCAGAGCAATAACCTGACTTCAAATAACAGTTCATTTTTGGAATAGTATTCATTCTTTTTCTGGAAGGTCGGTCCATTAAATTCATATCTATTATTTCAAAATTGAGATTTTTCTTATTGTGAGTTAAGGAGAAACAGTTATATCTGATTTAGTATTTTTACATCAAAAGAATAACATTTTTATAGTCTTAATGAAAAACGAGGTTCATATCACATTTCAAATTCTAAAGAATATTTTGAATTATCGTTTTCCTATTTGAGTTGAATAGGAAGAAGGTTTAACAGATGGAGAAAACAGATAGACGTCGTAATAAGAAATTAACAATACCGTGTGGACTTCTAAAACTGGGTTTTGACTTGTCTTGTAATCAAAAGGAATTCCGTAGCTTTGGAAGCCTACGTCATCGTTTGTCCTTTTGCTGTATAACAAATCTAAAACGCGACTATTTAGTTTGTATATTCGACACGCACAACAACTTATTCGTGTTCAACCAATTGATATTATCTTTGATCCTTCATTCATTTAAACTTTCCTCTTTGTGGGAATTTATGAATGGTCCAATTTCAATACATTAGGAGACGTCAAAAGTAGCATAGATGAAATGTATTTTACTTTATGATATCAGGTTCTAACCACTGTGACAAGCAGGACAAATTGTTTATTATGAGCAATTTTTCCTTATTGTCACATTGGTTACATAAACCTCTTGCAGCAGATGTGGTCACAATGATTTTCTGTAGAAGATTCGCCCTAGATTTTGGTGTTAAGGGTTGAATGAAGATACTCGCCAATCAAGCAATTTAGTATTCATATCGCGTGTTATGACAACTACATTAGAAGTATGGACACAATAATAATACCAGAATCTCACTAATGAATGTTGTTGAAAGTACAAATTTAATCTAACGAAACTAGCGACATAGCTCATCACGGTAGAATATTAATCTAAGAATTCTTTGATATATTCCTCAAAGGTAGGGACATAGTCCTAAGAGAATGGGACACACTCCACATAAGCCACAAATGTAGGGACATAAGCCACAAATGTAGGGACATAAGCCACAAATGTAGGGACATAAGCCACAAATGTAGGGACATAAGCCACAAATGTAGAGACATAAGCCACAAATGTAGAGACATAAGCCACAAATGCAGGGACATAAGCCACTTATGTCGAAAAAAAACACACAATCTGCTCAGTATTATGTAGACGCATGCTGACCGTTCAAGGTACAACAAGCCACCAACATAATCCACATTTACAGCGTCATAATCTCTATCAAACTATAATAAAACATTAAGACAGGGACATTATCGATGTAGAGACATAATCACAAGTATGACTGGTGTTGTATATTTCCAGATGACGGTAAGCTGTACTGTAACAGTAGCTGGGATGAAGTCTCGTGTTGGCCGATGACTCTGGCAGGAACCATCGCGTCTGTACCGTGCCCCGGGTACCTGACTGGGATAAGTGATTCAAGTAAGTAATGTGGTCAAATATAGCGACAATGTACTGATATAAGAATAGTACTATAGGAGTATCTAAGAACACGATAATACATAGTTATGTTTCTAGAAAACGTTAAAACATATGTTTTATGTTTCTATATAATGATCATTCATGCATATGTGTTTTAAATTTCCGAATCACAATCATACTTAGTTAAGCGTTCTCTATTTGTAGATAACGCGACCAAATACTGCTATGAGAATGGAACATGGGCGGACAAGGCAATTTACGATTTCTGTTTCTAGATAACTGTAATACGAAGTTATGTGTTTTTCGTTTATAGATGCCTATCATGCTTAGTTATGTGTTCTCTATTTGTAGATAACGCGACCAAATACTGCTATGAGAATGGAACATGGGCGGACAAGGCGATTTACGATTTCTGTTTGGGCTCCTCGGACATCAAGGTCAAGCCTGAAGATGAACATGGGCCGGCCATCCGTATTATATACAACGTGGGGTTTACAGTGTCCACTCTAGCTTTGGTCATCGCTCTCTCCATATTCCTGTACTTCAGGTTAGTTATACCCCTTTATTGTTGGTACTCAATAGTGTTTCTTTAACATAACATGGAGCGGCCATCCGTATTATATACAACATGGGGTTTACAGTGTCCACTCTAGCATTGGTCATCGCTTTCTTCATATTTCTTTAATTCAGGTTAGTTATACCCCTTCATTGTTGGTACTCAATAGTGTTTCTTTAACATAACATGGACCGACCATCCGTATTATATACAACGTGGGGTTTACAGTGTCCACTCTAGCTTTGGTCATCGCTCTCTCCATATTCCTGTACTTCAGGTTAGTTATACCCCTTCATTGTTGGTACTCAATAGTGTTTCTTTAACATAACATGGAGCGGCCATCCGTATTATATACAACATGGGGTTTACAGTGTCCACTCTAGCTTTGGTCATCGCTCTCTCCATATTCCTGTACTTCAGGTTAGTTATACCCCTTCATTGTTGGTACTCAATAGTGTTTCTTTAACATAACATGGAGCGGCCATCCGTATTATATACAACATGGGGTTTACAGTGTCCACTCTAGCTTTGGTCATCGCTCTCTCCATATTCCTGTACTTCAGGTTAGTTATACCCCTTCATTGTTGGTACTCAATAGTGTTTCTTTAACATAACATGGACCGGCCATCCGTATTATATACAACATGGGGTTTACAGTGTCCACTCTAGCTTTGGTCATCGCTCTCTCCATATTCCTGTACTTCAGGTTAGTTATACCCCTTCATTGTTGGTACTCAATAGTGTTTCTTTAACATAACATGGACCGACCATCCGTATTATATACAACGTGGGGTTTACAGTGTCCACTCTAGCTTTGGTCATCGCTCTCTCCATATTCCTGTACTTCAGGTTAGTTATACCCCTTCATTGTTGGTACTCAATAGTGTTTCTTTAACATAACATGGAGCGGCCATCCGTATTATATACAACATGGGGTTTACAGTGTCCACTCTAGCATTGGTCATCGCTTTCTTCATATTTCTTTAATTCAGGTTTGTTAGTTATACCCCTTCATTGTTGGTACTCAATAGTGTTTCTATTACATAACATGGACCGGCCATCCGTAATATATACAACATGGGGTTTACAGTGTCCACTCTAGCATTGGTCATCGCTTTCTTCATATTTCTTTAATTCAGGTTTGTTAGTTATACCCCTTCATTGTTGGTACTCAATAGTGTTTCTATTACATAACATGGACCGGCCATCCGTATTATATACAACGTGGGGTTTACAGTGTCCACTCTAGCATTGGTCATCGCTCTCTTCATATTTCTTTAATTCAGGTTGGTTAGTTATACCCCTTCATTGTTGGTACTCAATAGTGTTTCTATTACATAACATGGACCGGCCATCCGTATTATATACAACATGGGGTTTACAGTGTCCACTCTAGCATTGGTCATCGCTTTCTTCATATTTCTTTAATTCAGGTAGGTTAGTTATACCCCTTCATTGTTGGTACTCAATAGTGTTTCTATTACATAACATGGACCGGCCATCCGTATTATATACAACATGGGGTTTACAGTGTCCACTCTAGCATTGGTCATCGCTTTCTTCATATTTCTTTAATTCAGGTTGGTTAGTTATAGTCCTTTATTATTGGTACTCAATAGTGATTTTAGTTTAACTTGCAAATTATATTTATGGAAATGTTATTTATTCGAGCCTTATAGATATCGTCCGCCCATTGCTCTCTGTGTGAGTGGGACTGGTATACTGATAAGAGAGAGATAGACACGTGTTTATATGAATATTTGGATCCACGGATCATGTATTCGTGGATCACTACCGCCATATAACTGACCAATCCATGAAAACCGCGTTGAACAAACATACAAGTCATCTTTGAAAATGAAGCCATAATAATGACACAAATACGACCATGGCGGAACCCGGATGTTTGTATGAGAGTAATTGGATAATTAAATATATGAATGTCTCTTCGTCAATTATAAGTCAATGTCAAAATTAATTATAAATCATTTAGCTTTCAATCAACGTCTTATAAGAAGACTTGATACAATTCTGTGTCAGTTAAGCCCAAACATTCTGCGAATATCACAGACGGAATGAGAAACATTCCACGCCCATAAGCTGTGTGCGTGTCTGACCTTTTTGTGGGTCCCTTTTCACGCACAGCTCGAAATGAGGACAAAAACTCTCGCAATGAAGTTTGGGTTTGTTGACTCGATCAAGGTATTTTCTCACGGACTTGTGTCCTACTATTTATCAGCAACACAATTTGGAGCCTACCAAATCGAAAGGGTAATTCTTCCTTTGCAAAGAATGTTTCAAAATGTCGTCTGCAAATGGCACACGCCCTCTAGATCTTGTTTGATACTGCTGCTTCAACACTTTTTGGATTGGCGTTCAGTACACGGTGTTATACTCCTGATACTACCAGAGCTGTATCTTGTGTTATTAAAGTAAGTTACTGCACTTTCATTTAGTACAATTAGTACAAATGAACATGGTTAAAGGATTAATCAATCTGCGTGCAATTGTTACACATATTGATATTGTCGGTGTTTCATCGCCAATACTGCACACTCTTCATCGAGCTCGCTAACGACACCCCATCAGAACAACTTGCTTTAATCCGAAATAAAAAATTTCAATAAAATTAGGTAACTCAATCCGTTACAGACTGTAAAGTTGTCCCTCTTTTATCCATGATACTCTTAAGAGGTGCCATGATTTCTATATTTTATCATTCATACTTTACAGAAGCCTCCGTTGCCTTAGAAACCTGATCCACTGTCACCTGATCGTCACGTTTATAGATACCAACATCATATGGATCGTGACGCGACATTCTCTTCTCTATATACAGAATCCGGATCTGGCGGTAAGTACACATTCTTTTTGCGACTCTGTGGTCCTTTACATTTATAGATATGAACGTCTTATGGCTTGTGACGCGACATTCTCTTCTCTATATACAGAATCCGGATCTGGCGATAAGTGTACATTCTATTTGAAACAATTTGGTTCTATAAATTTATAGATACATGTACCAACATTATATGGATTGTGACGAGACATTCTCTTCTCTATATACAGAATCCGGATCTAGCGGTAAGTGCACATTTGTTTTCAATGAAAACAGTTTAACGTAACGTGATGCCATAAAACACGACACTATTCCCAGGTCGGCAGATTATTGTTTGTCAACCGGGAACACACGTACATGTATGTATATACATGTATGTGGGATCCTCAATGGTAGCTAGGTCGTTGTCACAGTGTTAGTTATTAACCAGTCTTTTTCGATAGGCACTTGTAAACCATGAGTCTGTCTCAAAGATAATCGTGAGATTACGTCTACGTTCACATAATGGACCGTTCCAAATGCAGAATGGTTGACCAATCAAGATAAAGCTTTACATTCACTGCATCATATTCTATTGCTATGCTTTACAAGCGGTTCCTTAGCGACGAATTGAAAAGGTAGTTGGTAGACCATTAACCTCACTATTACAGTCTCACGTACGGATAACAACAAGACAACGCATGGTACGGTTTATAAATGCCGTGGCAAAATCAAACTTTTTTCCTCCAGAGAAAAGTCATAGCGTCATATAACATCAATATTCATTGAGTTTTATATAATCTAAACATTTCATCAGTTCTCTTGGTTGGTTGTGAGAGGCGTCTCTATCTTTGTCGGGAGAGAGCATAGCCAGGACAAAAACTAATAGCCAAAAACAAATAAAGGAAAGTTTACCATAGTGAAATTGGATGGAGCCATTGCCTTAGAAATTGTTTAAGAAGTTTCCTAGACAGAAGCCATTGTGTCATAATTAGAAATTACTTATAACAAATATCTTTACAGATTAGATAAACGAGTGATGCAATCGAGTCATTCAAACAGAAGGGTCATTGGCTTTTCTGCATATAACCCTAATAACAATGCTTCCTTTATAATAATTGGTAGAAACCAATGTTCCAAAAGGATACATTACTCCGTATGAGTAAGGAGTTAAACTATCCGATCTTTCAGAATTCATCATTTTCCCATGACCAGGTTTGTTGTCTTCGTATGTGGGGACGACATCGCATTGAGGATAAAAAAATAATCTACATACAATAATGGACAGACGAAATACAATGCGTCATATTGTGTATGCAATTAAATACACCTAGCTATCCCACTTTGGCATATGGGGAACTATGGAAATGCACGAATCGAGCAAATCATCCTTTATAATTCACCAATTTCAGGCGCGTATTGTTGAAATTTAGAAGTTGGGTGTTTAACCAGAATACTCAAGTATAACTTATAAGTTGTGAAATCTGGTTCTTTCTTTATCTACATATTACCTGTGCCTAAGAAGTAACTACAGTTATGCTACATTGGTACAATTTCATTTCCAAAGAATTCCTTAGAATCAAACAACCATGTCAATTCAGACATGTCAGATGTCAGACTGTTCGAGGATGGGAAGTATTTGCAGACCCCATCGACCTGATCGAATTATCTCTGTATGCTAACTATTGTCATTCAATGGCTTGTGTTTGTTCAATCGGTCTCTGTGTCCTAATTTATATCACGCGGGCATTGTACTCGTGTCCTAGTTGTACTCAATTAACGGAGCAGCCAGGGGGATGTAATAGGAAATTACTATGACGGTCGTGTGACGCGAATTGTCTCATTTTGTCACAAGTCGATTAAAGACTTCTGCTCGATGACCAATGTTTTATTTTGTCCCAAAGATCTATATTTATTTGATCAAAGGAAACGGAGAGGAAGAGAACTGTATGACTAGTATGATAAATATACCATCGTTCTATGTCCTGGTTTGTTCATCTTGGACCCTTCGAAAATTACTAAAATACATTCATTTGAGGGTCTGTCTCACTAAATCACATCGAAGAGGAATAATCTTTATTTACCTGCGATGACAAATTAAGGTTGCAAAGGTCACACTGACTCCAAACGATTTATATTTTATCAGAGTATGGGTTAACATTATTAAACAATTAAAGCGATAACATTGTCTAATTAATGATCTCAAAATAACAAATTGGATCGGCGGATTTAAGGGTCAATTTGTCTGCGAGGCCATTTGAAAGAATAGGTTCCGTCTTCTGACGTAAACGTTTTTTTCTAACGGTTATCTACTAGCCAAATCGGGTGATTTGTGGTAAACATTGTTTTAAACAGTGTTTCATTTTAACTGCGGTGGTCTTGTTTAATCATGGTCCTGACATTCCCTCAGCGGTACCGACACTATTCGTTCAAAACCCTGACCTCTCACTAACATGAGCATGATTGATAGTTGATGAGAGACGAGCATGCCATCGGCTTTATCAGCTGTAAATGCAAGAATAGTGGCAGAGTCGGTGGGCCGAACTCGGGTCCCCCGATGTTCAAAATGGTCTCGCTTAGAAACCTCAGCTCAAAGACAGTGAACGGTTATTTCAGTATACGAACCCCAAAGCAGGTGTTTGTCAAAATACATTTTTCGCTCAATAAACAAGTAAATGATACTTTTTCTTGCATAACAGAAAACATTGCACTTTCGAGAAAACAATCAGTGACTTTGAAAGGACAAAGTACCATTTGAGAAATTCCAAAAGAACTTACAAACAAAATCCAACCTTTAAAATTGTATTTGGATATTGAACGAGTGTTCTTGTAAGAATTACTCCCTTTTTCAATAATCATTTAAAACGAAATCTACAGGAAGTAAATGTAGTCTAGGCATGTTCTATAAGGATTTAACAATAGATTTTTCATGTTTTGTTTTCTCTTCCACAGTGGCTGTGTAAGACATTAATCAGCGTTTACAGATTCAGTCATGCCACCAACTTTTTCTGGATGTTTGTCGAGGGTCTCTATCTGCACATAATCATCGTCTGGACTTACTCGGCGGACAAGATAAAACTCCGATATCTCGTCGTCATAGGCTGGGGTATGTACCGATTGTGTTCGACTTTACTCGGTAATTTCCGTTTTCTCGTCGTCATAGGGTGGGGTATGTACCGATTGTTTTCGGCTTTAATCGGTAATTTCCGTTTTTTAGTCGTCATAGGTTGGGGTTTCTCGTTGCAGGTGTGCTACTTATTTAGCAAAAGTTGTTAGTTTCCCTTTAAAACACGAAGATTACTGTCGCCGATGAACCCCATATTTTAGAACCGTATTTTATGATAGCTCTAACAGGTGCTGCTTCTGCTACAATAAAGATCTCCTGCAAGGAAAGTTTGGTGTTGCTAAACTGATTTGATTTTTCTACCAGACCAGATTTTCTTATTATATTTTTGTTACAATTTTAAGCTTTTCCGTTTGATTTGTAATGAGTCGTTCTTTAGGTTTCACATGTACGTCACATAATTCGAAACACCAATAAAGTAAAGGTATGCCATGCGTGCAGATCATTTGATTGAGGTTACCGGTTTTTTTTTTCAAGAGAGTCCCATTTATTTCACTTAATAAATACAAATAACACATATTCTATATCATTTAAGCACTTATAATGATTTAAGTACAGGGATTTGTTTAACTTATAACAATGGGTTTTGGGGATGCATCTGATTTGAAACAATGAGTATTTTTTGGAAAACAATGGGTCTCTTTTCTAACTTCATTTGGACAAAACTTAACTCAATGATTCAAACTTCTCCGACCACTTGGTAAAAGACATTTGTTTTTCTTTTTTTGTCTCATAAAAGGAAAAAGAACCTCTCCTAATAGAAAGGTGATTAAAAGCATGAAAATAAAAGCTTTACAAGTGATTCCAGCCGTTTACACGAGTCTATGTTTTCTTTCATTCAATGGGTCCTGGGGGATGCATAGGAAATGAAACAATGGGTATTTTAGGATTTTAATGAGTAAAAGATGCAAACTCCATAGCAAAAATTATCCTTGTGTAGTATTTTTATCACATTCACAATATGTAATTAAGTTTTGTATTTTTGTGATCTTTGAATCAGGATTTGTGATGTATTACATGACTAAGAAATTATAATTAATTTCTTTGCTCTTTTTTCTATCTTACAGGTTTACCAGGCTCTTTTTTCTATCTTACAGGTTTACCAGGTTTTTTGTTATATCTTACAGGTTTACCAGGCTCTTTTTTCTATCTTACAGGTTTACCAGGCTCTTTTTTCTATCTTACAGGTTTATCAGGCTCTTTTTTCTATCTTACAGGTTTACCAGGCTCTTTTTTCTATCTTACAGGTTTACCAGGCTCTTTTTTCTATCTTACAGGTTTACCAGACTCTTTTTTCTATCTTACAGGTTTACCAGGCTCTTTTTTTCTATCTTACAGGTTTACCAGGCTCTTTTTTCTATCTTACAGGTTTACCAGGCTCTTTTTTCTATCTTACAGGTTTACCAGCGATTAACTTGGCTATATGGATAATTTTGCGATTGGAATTTGCAAACGACCAGTAAGTGTTATGAATTTGGTAATTGGGGTTTCTTTATATTTGAAATATTTACTTATTTACTTTCTTTCTTAACTCACTTAATCCTGAGTATATTCATCATCTGCTGCGGGTGTCCCAGTCACTGATGTGGGCAGCAGATGGCTAGAAGTTCTGAAACAGAATCTCCAATTCTGTTCATTGGGCTGGCACTAACGAGGTTGCATTCTTCCTGTCAGACACTATGCAGCCTGGACAGGACCATTTTAGTCTTCCTTTTCCCTTTGCGTTAGGAATCGCCATGTCAAGAGCTTGGTTATCGAGATGCAAGAGCGCACAACATGCCCAAACCACCAAAGGTGTCTGCAACGCAAGGCAGTCGTCATTTCCGGTAACCACATCTTAGCATAGAACGTGTCTGACAGGGAGACATCATTTGCTTTCACTCCACAGATAGAGCGCTCCATGACTTGATCATTTGTATTGAGTATTTGTAAGTCAGCAGCTGTGAGTGCCCAATTCTCACTCCATTGAGTAGGAATGAGGGCACACGAGCATGAAATATCCTACCACGAGTCAGCAGGGTTAGAAATCCCTCATTGGTTTTATATCAAGTTTAAACTGTTACCCTGGAGACCGGTACCTTCTTTACACATTGTCGTCAGGTATTGCTCTTCTTTTTAAACTTTCACTTGTTTCATTATGAAAGACGATGTAATGGGTTTATATATTGTTCTATTTATAGTTGCTGGTTACCGTTCCAGGAGGTGTCTATCTATGATTACGTGATGATTGGGCCCATTCTGCTGGTGCTCCTGGTGAGTATAAGAACCCCTAAGGCGAATGTTTGGCCCATATGTGCACTTCTGTTTATGTAGTTAAACACCATTACAAAGTTTTTTTTTTCTTTTTTTTTTTTTTCGTTTTTTTTTAAGGGGCCTCCGTTGCCTAGTGGTTAGAGTACAGAACTTGATATCACATGGCCCCTATCCGCGTGTGTTCAAATTCTGAGAGGGATATGGATTTTCATGAGAGGCAGTCTCCCGACCGACTTGCGGAATGCCGATGGTTCTACCCGCCTCGACCAGCCCTTATGCGTAGTTGAGTATGGGGTCTTCCTCCATCATTAATAGTCGGGCATCGCTACATAACTGAAATAATGTTGATGTGATGTAAAACCCATATTGAAAAAAAAAAAAAGTTTTTATAAGACCTCGAACTAAAATCTCCTTAGAATGGACAAACTTGTAACTTAAATTAGATGAAAATCATTAATGTCCAATCCCAATGCGCAAACTAAATCTTCAATCGACTTTACCATTTGATTTCAGATACATGTAAAGTGTATTTGGATTCACCTTCCCGTTGTTCGTGTCACTCTATACAACGTTCCTAATCTAATAAATCCACCATAACGATATTCATGTCCACTATTGATTTTAATGAATCAGAAACCAAAATCGAATCAAATATCGCAATTCGTAGTAATTACTGATGCGTGCTAGTTGAATTTTCGCCGTCCATGTTATAATTGCGAATGAGTTGTACAAAGAAAAGGACAAACATGTACAGGAACGCAAATAAAATGTCAATGAAAGCGCCCCAGAGGTATCATAGCCGTGGGTTCGATCCCCGAGAGAAGCGGAGTCAGCCTAGAGACTTTTCATCAATCCGTATTTAATGTTAGTACTGGTTATCTATACTGGAAGTATAAACCAGATAAGATAGTGAGGTGGTAAGAATCTGTTTAACAATTAATTTAGAACATATATACTTTTAATCTAGATAGCTCACATTTTCTAGGGTTTTATTAAACAAACACTGTTGCTGATGCACATCTAATTATATCGACTAAAGCAATTTCAATGCAATACATTTTAAAGACAAGGAGACAAATGAAATTTGCCTTTCATTTGGAATGAATTGAAATGAATTTGATGAACTTCACCCAAGAGGTATACGAATAATGTACATCTTCGGCTATATTTTCTATCTATTTTCCAGATCAACATAATTTTCCTATCTACAATAGTGTGGGTGTTGATTACTAAACTTCGGGCTTCACACAGTTTAGAGACAAGACAATACAGGTAATAATGGACTTATAAACCCCGTCTTCGAGGGCCAGTTAGGTTGTTTGCACATGGATAGCTCTCTTCCCAGATTGGAATTGGCGGGGCAATATACTTTGGTTCTCATGGTCAAATCATTTCATCAACGATTTTCGTTATATCAACATGATACGGTGACAATTCAATTTTTTTTTTTGACATACGCCATGTAAATAAGATATTTGCCACAAATAACACTTCTGGGCAGAGAACTGGGCTCATCAGTCCCAATTTCACACAACAAAAGGTTCAACTATGTTTTCAAAATCATTGACTTGTGACCATATATACGAGAACAATGTTTAATGACAGTCAAAAGTTAGAAATATGTCTCGTCTTATGGGCACATCTTACTGCGTTTATACTTTTATAGAATACACAACATGTTAATGACATTGTACTTCACAAATATAGAGGTGGGGGAGCTAATCTCGACTTAAAAATATTCTAACTATCTTTCCAGGAAAGCTGTTCGAGCCACCATTATTCTGTTCCCATTACTCGGAATCACGTATGTGTTGTTTATAATGCCTCCAAGTGATCATCCACAGGTGAAGGTCGTGTTTAATTATATCAACGCCATTCTACAATCTTTCCAGGTAAATAAGGATTTATTTATTCATTTACTTATATATTCATATATTTTCACTTATCCATTTATCATTTCAATTATCTAGTTATTTATTTATAAAGAGACTTGTTACTTTGTCATAATTAAAGTTATTTGAACAATATGTCAATCATAGGATACAAATCATAAGCATGTTCATGAGTAACGATTATTTTGTCATCAAATGAAAAGAGATAGATATGGAGAACATTACAGACTTCATAATGTAGCAAGTCCATATGAAGCGTTTTTGATTTGATGATTAATACATATACATATATAACATTTATTTGTTCCTTAGTTCTTCTTTAGCTGTTGCGGCAAGATCGGACAATACGAAGTTATGATTAAATTTACTTCATAATACAGTTGAAATATCTAAACATGTAACTTCTGAGTGTCGAACTTTTCTATACGTCGAACTAAATACGGGCTCCCGAAATATTTCCCTATATTACTACGTCTTAAAATTTCAAACATCTATATGTCGAACTCTCTCTATGTCGAACAGTTTTTATGAGGTCCCTTCCGATATCGTAAAGAAAATGGTTTAGTTTGTTTCATCCTCGCTTGTCGTCTGCTGTTGGTTTTAATTTCGGCCAGTCACAAGTTCTAATATGTGAGTATTAAAAAGAACTTAACTTTGTGGGCAATAAATTCAATTCAACCATCTCTTTACTATTCCAGGGTTTATCAGTTGCGATATTCTACTGCTTCCTGAACGGAGAGGTTTGTATAACTTTGATTATATTTTCAAACTGAAATGAGAAGACAGTAATGTTGAAGTGTTGAATACTCAATTTATGTTTTCTAATACATCAAGTTCGATGGTTCTAGCCCCTTACTCCGTTTACACTACACTTTGACCAATCTAATGCAGAACTCGATTGTGACCATCGTGGAAAATTATGAAATGCCCCTTATAAGCAAGATTTTCATTTATTATATTGCTTTTATCATGTTAACGAGATGTACAGGTGAAATAAATAAGTTGATATTCTCGAATTAACTTATATTGGTTGAAAA
Source organism: Cerastoderma edule (assembly GCA_947846245.1). Taxonomy (NCBI): domain Eukaryota; kingdom Metazoa; phylum Mollusca; class Bivalvia; order Cardiida; family Cardiidae; genus Cerastoderma; species Cerastoderma edule. The sequence continues at coordinate 291,623 of OX401414.1, read as the reverse complement.
ATAGATGTGTCGCACTAACAAAGATTACGACAATTAAAAAATGTACACAATTCACGAAAGCCTGTAGTTACTTTGCTCTTGTTGCGTCTCTAAGATAAGCATATGTGCCAATTATTTATGCTCGTGCTCATTTACATGCAGTCTTCTCTGTAAATATCATTATATTTCGGGCTTTATTATTTGTAACCAGGTGAAGACGGTTTTCAAGAAGAAGTTCTCCAGATACCTTGACGCTCGGAGCCTGAGTACGAAATACACGAAATCGTCCGTCACGGGTTACTATGGCAACACGACCACTTATGGCAACACCAACGGGGACCAGAAACGCAGACTTAACGGATCTTTAGACGGGAACCAGTCGGAGAATATACCACTGAGGAGCATGGGAGATGTGGAGGAGGAAATGAACGAAACGTGTTGACAGATCTGTGCTTTTGTTTCAATTTTAATCAATTGCAAAATTATCATGATGGGGGAAAAGATTTAAATGCGATGTTTTACGACGAAAATGAATGTTAATTAGATACACCAATGTGCAATGAATCACTAAAAAGTATAAACCCCGAAAATCCATTTTTCCTTAACACTTGAATATAACGCATATGCTCAGGAAGTTTGAGAAAATCACTGATACAAAAGGATTAAGTGCTTGTAATACGTAATTTATTATGTTTACACAATGGTTTCGTTTCCTCAGTGAAAAAAAATCCATTCGAGGGGAATGTGTAAAACGTCAAACAAGTGCTTTTATTTCTATGGATCGACAAAATGGAACTAAACACAACTGTAATTCCTAGTGCGAAAACTCTCAAACAAAGGGAAATAACCTGTACTGACATAATTTCTAAAACAGTATGGGTTGTTTCCCTTTGCTTAGTAAATATTGGTATTTTGTTATCTTCATTATATTCTTGGTCATATAATTATTCTTACTTTTTCTAAATACCATTATTATTATTATTTCAATGGTATTGATACTTTTTCAAATGTTTTAGATAACAAGAATTAAGTTATATCGCAGATCGCAGGTCAGTCGATCTGTTGATCCTAATTAGCGCAGTCGGGAATAAGTCCGACTCGGAAAACAGACATGAGTTCGAAAACCGGCATATGTATGATGGAGTCAATGCCACAGGAATTATTGATCTCTCAGCACTGATCATTATTGTTCGTGTTGAAAATTAGCCAGTGGCTTGGAAAAGAATAAGATTAATAACTGCGGAAGTACTAAGAGCATGGTTAGTTATGCCTCAAGTGCTGGTGAAAACAGTGAAAACCCACATGGATGATTTACCTTCTTTTGTCAAGTATGTGCACACACAATTTGGAATTCAGGTTTCTGTTTTCTATTCAACTTATTGAAAGAGAGTGGCGGGTTTTTTTAATAGTAAAAAAAGCATTTTGTGAATTTTTCCGTTTCATAGAAAAACTTTCATCTACTTGCATATTTCTTATTTCAAATTGTGCTGGAGATACAAAACGTTTCCCATGTTTGTATTCTGCACTTCCATCCCAGCCCCCCTTTTTTGCTAGTTTTGGACGATAAATACTGTTGCTACTGGTTTAGCTCATTTCTGTTCCTGATATATTTTACTAAATTTAAAAAAAAACGAAAACCGTAACACGAAAACAATTGATTTACAAATATAGGTAAATATATAGAAAAAAATATGGTGCTAATTGTTTTTGTAAGACTCTTTAACTGTGTTTGAATGATATTTTAAAAACTCGCCAACAAAAACTCAAATAAGTACTTTTTTCGATCAAAGGGAAGCAACTCGTACTGGCTTAAAATTAAAGATACCATGGGTAATTTCCCTTTGTTTTAAAAAATACTGCTTTATTTTATATTATCTTTAAAGTTCTGTCCAAACGCTGAGAAGAGAACGAAACAAAAAGATATTCCAGAAAACAGACATTCGGACATATAAACAAACATTTGTACAGCTGTTCTCTTACCCACCTTTGACGACTCTTTAATTTTACCATGTTTGATTCCTGCTGATAGCTAATTATTTCATAATGAAGAGTCTTTGTCTATGAGATCCTGTCTTAATCTAGTTCAGTTTAATCTGACTTATTTTAAATCTATTGTGAAACATGTACTTGCCATCAGATAATCACTCTCAATTCTACTTTTAAAAGCAGAGTCGAGATCGGGGAAGCGGATGAGGAGCGGTAATTCTAGTCCTGCTGAATTACCAAAGAAACGCGAGTCAAAACGCTTTTAAAATATTAGATTTTGTACATAAATACACAAATTTATAAACAACAGTTGTTTGAAACATTGCGATATAACAGTTAACACGTGTAACGTCAGTATAGCGTTAACGTTACGTCGAAATCATGTAAATGAAACAACGAATTGAAAGGCTCCTGAAATCATTTTCAACATTTCTTCCTGTGACGTCATTTGGATTTTCATGAGGTGCAGTCTCCCGACTGACCTACGGAATGTCGATGGTTCTATATGACTTGGCCAGCCCTTATGATCAGTTGAGTATGTGTTATTTCTACATCATTAAGAATCGCGAATCGCAACACAACTGAAAGAATATTGACGACGTGCAAATCCCCATACATGTATAAATAAATCAATAGATAAACATTTCATCTCCCGTCATGTTGTCTTCGTTATCACTGTGGTCCTGATTTCAGTAACCGACTCGGGACATTCTCCTTTCGTCTACTATCGCTGTATAATTACGCACATGTAGGAAAGCAGTTGTCAGCTTGGGATGAATATGTTGAGGTATTCACGAGCAACTACCAGAAGCGTGGACATGTCCGATAAAAAAAGTGTTGAAATCGGCGCAAAACCGATATCAACTTTTACCTTTGGTGTATTACGCTCTGTTTGGTGGAAAGCCCTGGCAATCCATTCAAACATCTGTACCAAACCTATTCGAGTCAATGAGAACGAATGAATATTGAGAAGTACTGTTGGGAAATACCGGGAGCATGTACATGTGCGTCAATTCGAGCAAAACCACCATATTCGCCTGATTGGTGGCAGTCAATATAGCATACAATGTTTCAGTCCATAGCCCGGGTCAACAAACCCTCCCAGCCTCTGTATTACTGTTCGACAAAGACCCATCTTTGTCTCTCACCATTGATCAAACAGAGCTTTCTCTCTATTTGGGCTCTGCAAACTCATTCAAATTATTTCTAATTTTCCCACGATGGATAATTTATCGCAACTGAATAAAATGAAGACTGATTTCCATTTTTCCATAAGTAATCGAGAAATACGTTTTAACCCTTTAGAACTCTTAGTATGAGACAGAAACTTTATTTGCTTGGATTTAAAATCAAAGGGAAATAACCCGTACATATTTAAAGTCATTGATAGTACAGGTAGCTTCCCTTGGATGATAAACCGACATTCTAATCAGAGGAAAATCAATGTTTAAACCCTTTCCCTCATGTTTAAATATACCCAATGAACTAAAGCTGACAACTAGACATTTTCCCCAGAAGAACTTATTCGTGATGAAAGCCTCCTTTTGTCACAAATTGTTTCTATCCAATAGGAGGAAAGGAATTTACTGAATGAATTATCATTGTTGTTAAGATATGCTTTCCATTTTTGACCAGTCACACGTCTTAACTGGTTCATTCCCTGGGAAGCAGTAGCATAATAAAGGCAGCGATGGCACATCGGTCACGTAGTTACAACAGACAGGGATCCTAGGGCGGCTATTGTTGGGTTCGAATTCCGTGTGAAGCAGATCTTGTGTATTTTAATTAAACCACAAGCAGTGAGGCGTTATGACTGGTGGTTATGTATCCAGTGAACAAAACCGAGAGTGAACTGAAATGAAATGGAAGAACTTGTTTCAGAATGTGTGTAAGAAAACAAGAAAATGGAAACTTTCTTTTAGTCTTTTGGTCTTTTGGTCTTTTGGTCTTTTGATCTTTTGATCTTTTGATCTTTTGATCTTTTGATCTTTTGATTCTCGAGGCTGGGCATCAAACATGTGGAGGCGATCGATGGGATGTATCTTGAATCAATCTCTGGGTCTCGTTTTGTTAGTCGATGGAGTGCCTGGCATAGAGTACAGGGTGCTAAGTATGACACCCAGCTCGGCCGATATTCTCCCTGGTGTTTTATATAGTTCGGTAGAGTAAATCGGACAAGATTAATGCGTCACTCAACACTGTTCAATAATTAAGGAACACGCTGGGTGGCCTGAAGCAATAGTGTGCGATTCTGGTGACGTTATATTAGGCACATAGATAGATGGACAGTCAGACAGCCGATTTATGACTGTGGTACTGTTGAAAACGGCTAACAAACCATTACCTCAAGACAGAATTGCCATTGTCATAATCACGGAAGATGAGTTCATTAACGCCAGCATTCGTAAACGATTTGTATTTGGTGGTCTTTGACAATAGTCAAAACTAACGCAGAGTGCGTTTGAATTTAACGGGTTGCATGGAGTTTACTTGAAATATGCGAATTAAAAGTATTAAATAGTCAGTCGTTATCTATTACACAAATTGACCAAAGCGAAAGTATATATCTAAAACTAATACATGTACATAACTGCATTATGATTTTATATGTGTAATCCCATATAATATCCATTCATATACAATACGAAACTAAGTGCGGCTAACTCTTCTAGGAAACGAGGTCACGTCAACAAGATTCAAGAAAGGTAAAGTTTGTCTATTTGAACCACACTCCCTTGCGTATATTGAGAATTGTTGAGTAATACACATATATTAAATAGATAAGACCTTCGAGGAATGTTTATTCAACTCTCCGAGTTTCAACCTGGGTTGTGACAACAACACATTTAACATGAACACTGACATTTTAATAACATAGAGTTTATCTGACACCAGACTGACACAAGGAGAAACTAGCAATAAGAGACAAATAGATAACATTTTATCTATATTGTTAGTTGTCACTGTGCTTCTTCAATGTTTTGCTGCAGATGTTGATTGTTTTGGGAAACTAGTGACTTTATAGGCAATCTTCTGCTGATCAATTATTGACAAAAGATTCTGCATACTTGATGTCAAAGAAGTATTCCTCTGTCTTTCTATGCTACATGGAACATGGCCCAATTACACAGTAGTAAGTTCAGGTTATGTCTTTCATAAAGGGATTATTTAACTCTTCTCCTCATACAGATATTTCAAAGATATTTTCAGAGGCTTTTGTAGGTGATGTTGTTTTGAGAAATATTCTGTTTAACCCATTACCAAATAATAACGACATTTGACCTGTTTGTTACAAACGACTCTCGAAAACGTTTTGGGAAAATGAGTAATTACTCTAAACAAGCATTTTCTCCTTTCCCCACAATATTTTCTGCCCTATCAGAAGATTATCTTTCAATTTTATCACATTTTGAAATGTCGTCTGCAAACTCTTTCAATTTGGGACAGTCCAAAAATTGGTATTTGGTAAAGGGTTAAATGAGAATGTGTCCATTTTAAGCAAATATTCCTTTTGTCAGAATATTTGTAGCTTTAATGTACATTTACCAATTAGGTTATTCTTTCAAGGTTCTGCTGTTTTCTCAGAAAGATGAAAGGATTCATATGCATGCCTTATGATTTATATCTTTAGACAAAATCTTTTTTAATGAAACAATGTTAATTGACAGATATCAGAAGAGATAGTCACATAGTAACACATTTGAAAGTCACTTCAGAGCCATAGCCTAGTATTGGTGGATCCAGGAAAGCTGTTTCATAATAGAAGAAAAATGATTGTGTTTATGTTTGGTGTGTGAGGGTTTGGATACAGTGGCCAAAAGGGTTGAGGGGATATTGTTTGACACAAGTACTGAATTCCACAAACCAGTAGATCTTCGTCTCTTCCCATTCATTAAACAATGTGTCTGTAGTAAAGCAGACAGTGACAGGGATAAAATGTTACAAGAATATTGTACAAACTATAGTGTTGATATAGTGAAGATAATGCTAGAAATGCTTAGATAGGATACAGATTTGAGACCATTGTTTTTTATAGATATAAAAATCTGTTTAAGATCATGATTTGTTCTGTATCATCATACACCTCATATCTCACCTTTTCGGGATCCTCTTGCACCGAAATGATGTAAACAAAGTGGTGAAATAATGGAATCATATCAACTTACAAGTATATTTTTATATGTTAGATACAGTTGAGGAGGAGATATATACCAGGACAGGGGACTAGATTGTATGGCTTTAAAAGGCTCCCCCACCAGCTACACAGTGGTAAGCTCAAGTTTTGTCTTTTAAACTGTGATTGTTTAACCCTTTCCCTAAAAGAAACAGCTTAGGACAATTTTTATATGTTTGTATGAAAATTAGCTTAATAAAGAATAGTTTCCTAGTTTTAAGTAAACTATTCTTGTATCAGAAAATTTTAGATTGAATTTTCATTTATTTACTTTTCAATTAGTGTTTCATAGGTTTTGATAATGTCTGCCACAAATAACTCAGAACACAGTAAAGGGTTTATACATGTAAATGACAGTTTACATCTTGAGACATACATGTAAATGACAGTTTACATCTTGAGACAGACATGTAAATGACAGTTGACATCTTGAGACATACATGTAAATGACAGTTTATATCTTTAGACATACATGTAAATGACAGCTTACATCTTGAGACAGACATGTAAATGAAAGTTGACATCTTGAGACAGACATGAAAATGACAGGTGACATCTTTAGACAGACATGTAAATGACAGTTGACATCTTGAGACATACATGTAAATGACAGTTTATATCTTGAGACATACAGGAAAATGACAGTTTACATCTTGAGACATACATGTAAATGACAGTTGACATCTTGAGACATACATGTAAATGACAGTTTACATCTTCAGACATACATGTAAATGACAGTTGACATCTTGAGACATATATGTAAATGACAGTTTACATCTTGAGACATACATGTAAATGACAGTTTACATCTTGAGACATACATGTAAATGACAGTTGACATCTTGAGACATACATGTAAATGACATCTACATCTTGAGACATACATGTAAATGACAGTTTACATCTTGAGACATACATGTAAATGACAGTTGACATCTTGAGACATACATGTAAATGACAGTTTACATCTTGAGACATACATGTAAATGACAGTTGACATCTTGAGACATACTTGTAAATGACAGTTGACATCTTGAGACAGACATTTTTCTTTTTGAAACACGTTATCACTTGAAATACTTATGCAGTGTCAACACATAAAATCATTTTGAGTAAAACTGTGTTTGCCCATAATATGCAATTTTACCTTTTATCACAATAATGTTATGGTTCATTTAGTGATAATGTACCATTTGTCTGTAGCCATAAGTAGGGTGCTAGCCGTATTGATTGACCATTAGCTAAGATTGTAAGCTGGTATCTTATGGGTCCAGGGTTTGAGCCCAACTGGCACCACTAGCTACACTGGGATGTTTTCTTCCAAGAAGCATCAGGATCCTAGCCTTCTACCAGGGAATTCCTGGAAAGCCATGTTAGAACTAAAAAAGTGTTGAGACACTATAATAGAAAAGGAACATTTCTGGTGTACCGGTATTTTGTTTTTTGTCCTTTTCTTTTATTTGAATTTCTAGTAAATCTCTTTTATAAGTCAAGATTATTTTTAAAACCAACAGGATCTCTATCAGAGAAGGCCAAATGTCAGAAAATACAGTGTAGAACAGGCTAGAACAAAGATGTTAAGATACTGATAGGACAAGTTTATTGGAGAAAACACGTTTACAGGTGAGTGTTTAGTTATCAAGCAGCAATGTTATCAGATTTAAGTCAAACTTGAATATCATCAAATAAAAATCTTCCAATGTTTTGTCTGCTTCAGTTTTCATCTTCAAACCTGTTTGATTAAGGTTTGAATATATCCGATTAGCACTGTACATCCAGTTTGGCTCAATACATGTATGTTCACGGATCACAATATGACACATACCCGCATTCAATGTCATTTAGTATGAAGTATTAATTATTTGTCAGTATTTGATACATACATATATTGTACTTGCAATTGAAACAAGAAAATGACTTGGGCAAAATAAGTTTACTTATCTGATGTTACCTTACTCAGTGTTATATGTCATAAAGAGAAGAGTTTGGATAATACTGTTGTGACATAAAAGAAAATGCTCATCAACCAAATTTCCAAAAGAATATGTTTATTTCATACATGTACTTTATAATTGCTGTTTGCTGTTGCTTTCAATTCAGATCAATAATGGTTTTATTTATTTTGTATGAAGGATGCATTAATGACAAACTTTGAAGTAGTTAGGTAATGCTGGTCTCCCTTTACCCATAATAAGTTGAGAATTATAATAACTGAAAAATGTTGATGTGACGTAAAGCCAAATAGACAAAGAAACAAAAACCTAGGGATCTTCTTATTTTACATGATAAACCTAAGTTAATTTATATTTAAAGCCTGACTTCTTTCTCTGTTTCAGTGTGGACTCTGAGATCTCTTTCCGATGATCCCATTACATACAATGTGAAGTTGGAGAAGCCAAGAAAATGTAGATTATCCCATGTACGCCTCCACAATAGAAACGAATGATTATGAAAAGAGAGGTTACTTCTAAAAAGACAGAAAACTAGAAATAGTATCTTAGTGTTTAAACATCTAAATGAAACATCACAAGAGCAAGAAGTGTCGGGGTTTTCTTATAGACCAGGTATGACATTCCTTGTGAGGCAGACATAAATGAATTACTGAACAAATCAGATTGCAAAAACTCTGGACCAATCACAGACAAGGACTCATTGTGCGTTGAACCAATCGGAGAAGGTGTTATACAGCATTAGACTGTAGGTGATCAGTTTATGGTGAATCAGTGCTATAAGTTGGCTACAAAAAGGCAGAGATTTGAATCAAATTTTAAAGTTTCTAGATTTGCAAACCCATTGCTTCAAGTAAGTAAGTTCATCGTTTATTACATTTGAACGGGTTTTTGCCAAATGATTGTCATTACACAGTTTTTAACACCCATCGCTTTGGGCCTATAAGTCACTTACTATGGTGAGAATAACATAAATACATATATACAGGTGAGAATAACATAAATACATATATACAGGTGAGAATAACATAAATACATATATACAGGTGAGAATAACATAAATACATATATACAGGTGAGGTTAATATCAAGTTATTTGTTTTCATTAACTTGACAGTAAAAATGCAGTTATGTTCTAAAATTTGGCTTAAGCAGATAATAAAAGGACCAAGCTTGTTGATTATGTAACTATGTATAAAGTCTGTTGAAAACATAGCTTCTGTAAGATTTATCTCTGTACGATTATTCTAATGAGCACCCAGAATACAGGGTTTATAAACCAGGTACCAAACCCCAAATTTTTGACAAATTGAAAGAGTTTGCAGACGACATTTTAAAATGTGATGATATTGGAAAATAATCATCTGATAGGACAGAAAACATTGTTGGAAAAGGAAGAACTGCTCTTTATGAGCAAGTGTTCCTTTTCCCACAATGTTTTCCAGAGTTGTCTGCAACAAAATCGTTTAATGTCGTTATTGTTTGGTAATGGGTTTCCAAGAGGTAGGAAAATGGAAAACATCTGAGAAAACATTTTAAAATGAAATTGAAAATAATCTTCTGATAGGGCAGAAAACATTGTGGGAAAAGGAAAAATTGCTCATTACAAGCATTTTCTCCTTTTCCTACAATGTTTTCCAGAGTCGCCTGAAACAAAGTGGTTAAATGTCGTTATTGTTTGGTAATCTGTTAAAGGAATTAACCTTATACAAAAGAAAAACTCACAACCCGGGTGTAAGTATCTTATGGGAAAATGTTTACAATAGAGATTAGTTTTTGTATGTTTCCATCTATGTTACTAAGGTGCTTATGTGTGTGCAAGCCCTGCTTTTAGATACCATGGAAATCACCTTTAGAATTTGTATATGTATTTCTGGAATGTGAACCTGTTTATTTGTAATTGGTTTATATGCTTTGATAGGAGCATGATTGAATGTATCTGTATCATTTTCTTCAACTGTTTGTGATCCTTCATAAATGTCCCATTTTTCCTTATTTCTGCTAAAAATTTACAGCTTGATTGGTAAGCACTATTCTTTATTTATCCATTTTGGTCATGTTAATTCATAATTTGTCCAAAATAAAAGAAACAGCCATTTATGAAATATTAGAAATGATAACTAATTCATAATTTCAGCTAGAAACCATTTTGACAAAAGGAGAAATTTCCCCTTTTGTCACAATAGTTTCTCATGTTTTTCTTTAGAAGATTCAGTAAAATGAGGTGTTTTGTAGAAAGGGGACTAGTCATTCACACAACTGAAGGATTTGCGATAGTAGTGGACTGGAATAAAGAGCTCCTGCTAGCTAGTACTTTATGAGTTTTAAGAGGATGAAGAAAAGAAATTGTTGAAAGTGATTTGAAGCCAAGCCCCAGATATCTGTATATTACAATTTAGTTTAGATTTTTCCCATATTTACCAAGCATTCCAAACATTATTTATAAACCCAGAGTGTGTGTTTAAGTGTGTATAATTTTACATTTGTTTTTATTTTTCATTGTATTCATGATTTATTTAATTTGGGTTTGATTTTTTTTTTGTCTTTGATTTACAGCAAAAGCTTACATGTACCTTTTTGTTGACAAAGTGAAACACTTTAAAAGATATTTTGACATGATAGAATTTTCAAGTTCTTTTTAAGACTCTTTGTGTAAACCTTCCACTGATTAAAAAATGGGTAATTCATCACAAGACAGTGTTAATCAGATGCAATTATTTTCATATTACAGACCAAAGACCTTTTTTTTGCTGTCTTTGTAGAGAAATGTTTTCAGGCAAATTTGTTCTTGCATGGCCTAGTGGTGAAGTTTGTGGTCCATGAACTCGGGGTTTCTGGGTTTGAGCCCAACATGTACCTCTTGTTTTTTGGGAGTATCCTTCCGCAAGCCTTTTCAGAGCCATTAGCCTCATACTGGTGAATCCAGGAAAGCTGTAACATAACTAAAAATTGTTGACAAAGTATTAAACGCCATACAATCAAATAAATCAGGCAAATTCTATTTAGATACACAGTGTTGGCCAGGAAGAGTTCATTCACATTAAAAATTGTTGATTTGATTCTATGAGTATTTGATGTTTGTGAAGCATTTGTAGTTATAGTTTTGCATTAAGCCTTTGAAGTCCGTTTAGAAATGTGTTTGTCTGTGTGTATGTGTCAAGAAACAAGATATAGAGTATTTCCTTTATTATACTTTGATTATGACAGTTAATGTTCATATGAATGATTGAAGTCAAGGTATGAAGGATTTTCCTTTTAGTTTTTTGTATCTAGACAAGACATCATACTTTATGTTTGAGATGCACTCTAGAATTATCTCAGTATGGCAACTATAGTGTCCACCTCTAGGAAAGACATCTTAAGTCCATTCAAATTGAAAGCATTGTCACAAATTGAAAAAATCTCAGATGGTCTCAGATGAATAGTTTTAAAGATAATATGTGTGTAGAATGTACTTTGTGTACCAGTAGTCTACCTTAACCCTGTACAAAACGCCAAATTTTCGACTCTCCCTAATTGAAGGAGCAATTTCTCCTTTTTCCCACCATGTTTTCCAGAGTCCTCTGTAACAAACTGGTCAAATTTCATTACTGTTTGGTAATGGGTTAAATTAAAGAGCAATTTCTCCTTTTCTCACAAATTTCTACAATACCAGAAGATTATTCTTAGAATTAATCACATTTTGAAATGTCGCCTGCAAAGTCTTTCAAGTTGGGACAGTCGTAATTTGGCGTTTGGTAAAGGGTTAAAGAGGTCTTAGATATTTAGTAATGCATAAATGAATGTGTATATCTTGTTTTGTGTACTCTGCCTTAAAAAGGTCTTGGATATTTAGTAATGTATGCATGCATGTGCACATGGTGTTTCTTGAATTCTGTCTAAAAAAGGTCTTAGATAATTAGTAATACATGTGTTTATTGTGTTTCTTGAATTCTGCCTAAAAGAGGTCTTAGATAATAAGTAATACATGTGCATATGGTGTTTCTTGAATTCTGCCTAAAAGAGGTCTTAGATAATAAGTAATGTATGTGTTAATTGTGTTTCTTGAATTCTGCCTAAAAGAGGTCTTAGATAATAAGTAATGTACATGTATGTGTTAATTGTGTTTCACGAATTCTGCCTAACAGAGGTCTTTGATAATAAGTAATGTATGTGTTAATTGTGTTTCATGAATTCTGCCTAAAAGAGGTCTTAGATAATTAGTAATACATGTGCACATGCTGTTTCTTGAATTCTGCTAAAAAGAAGTCTTAGATAATAAGTAATATATGTGTTCATGGTGTTTCTTGAAATCTGTCTAGAAGAAGTCTTAGATAATTAGTAATATATGTGTTCATGGTGTTTCTTGAATTCTGCCTAAAAGAGGTCTTAGATAATAAGTAATGTATGTGTTAATTGTGTTTCACGAATTCTGCCTAAAAGAGGTCTTAGATAATAAGTAATGTATGTGTTAATTGTGTTTCATGAATTCTGCCTAAAAGTAGTCTTAGATAATAAGTAATGTATGTGTTAATTGTGTTTCTTGAATTCTGCCTAAAAGAAGTCTTAGATAATTAGTAATACATGTGAACATGGTGTTTCTTGAATTCTGCCTAAAAGAAGTCTTAGATAATTAGTAATATATGTGTTCATGGTGTTTCTTGAATTCTGCCTAAAAGAAGTCTTAGATAATTAGTAATATATGTGTTCATGGTGTTTCTTGAATTCTGCCTAAAAGAGGTCTTAGATAATTAGTAATACATGTGAACATGGTGTTTCATGAATTCTGCCTAAAAGTAGTCTTAGATAATAAGAAATGTATGTGTTAATTGTGTTTCTTGAATTCTGCCTAAAAGAAGTCTTAGATAATAAGTTATACATGTGCACATGGTGTTTCTTGAATTCTGCCTAAAAGTAGTCTTAGATAATAAGTAATGTATGTGTTAATTGTGTTTCTTGAATTCTGCCTAAAAGAAGTCTTAGATAATTAGTAATACATGTGAACGTGGTGTTTCTTGAATTCTGCCTAAAAGAAGTCTTAGATAATTAGTAATATATGTGTTCATGGTGTTTCTTGAATTCTGCCTTAAAGAGGTCTTAGATAATAAGTAATGTATGTGTTAATTGTGTTTCACGAATTCTGCCTAAAAGAGGTCTTAGATAATAAGTAATGTATGTGTTAATTGTGTTTCATGAATTCTGCCTAAAAGTAGTCTTAGATAATAAGTAATGTATGTGTTAATTGTGTTTCTTGAATTCTGCCTAAAAGAAGTCTTAGATAATTAGTAATACATGTGTTCATGGTGTTTCTTGAATTCTGCCTAAAAGAGGTCTTAGATAATAAGTAATGTATGTGTTAATTGTGTTTCACGAATTCTGCCTAAAAGAGGTCTTAGATAATAAAGTAATGTATGTGTTAATTGTGTTTCACGAATTCTGCCTAAAAGAGGTCTTAGATAATAAGTAATGTATGTGTTAATTGTGTTTCATGAATTCTGCCTAAAAGTAGTCTTAGATAATAAGTAATGTATGTGTTAATTGTGTTTCTTGAATTCTGCCTAAAAGAAGTCTTAGATAATTAGTAATACATGTGAACATGGTGTTTCTTGAATTCTGCCTAAAAGAAGTGCTAGATAATTAGTAATACATGTGAACATGGTGTTTCTTGAATTTTGCCTAAAAGAAGTCTTAGATAATTAGTAATACATGTGCACATGGTGTTTCTTGAATTCTGCCTAAAAGAGGTCTTAGATAATAAGTAATGTATGTGTTAATTGTGTTTCACGAATTCTGCCTAAAAGAGGTCTTAGATAATAAGTAATGTACGTGTTAATTGTGTTTCACGAATTCTGCCTAAAAGAGGTCTTAGATAATAAGTAATGTATGTGTTAATTGTGTTTCTTGAATTCTGCCTAAAAGAGGTCTTAGATAATAAAGTAATGTATGTGTTAATTGTGTTTCACGAATTCTGCCTAAAAGGGGTCTTAGATAATAAGTAATGTATGTGTTAATTGTGTTTCATGAATTCTGCCTAAAAGAGGTCTTAGATAATAAGTAATGTATGTGTTAATTGTGATTCACGAATTCTGCCTAAAAGAGGTCTTAGATAATAAGTAATGTATGTGTTAATTGTGTTTCTTGAATTCTGCCTAAAAGAGGTCTTAGATAATTAGTAATACATGTGAACATGGTGTTTCTTGAATTCTGCCTAAAAGAAGTGCTAGATAATTAGTAATACATGTGTACATGGTGTTTCTTGAATTCTGCCTAAAAGAAGTCTTAGATAATAAGTAATATATGTGTTCATGGTGTTTCTTGAATTCTGCCTAAAAGAAGTCTTAGATAATAAGTAATATATGTGTTCATGGTGTTTCTTGAATTCTGTCTAAAAGAAGTGCTAGATAATTATTAATATATGTGTTCATGGTGTTTCTTGAATTCTGCCTATAAGAAGTCTTAGATAATTAGTAATACATGTGAACATGGTGTTTCTTGAATTCTGCCTAAAAGAAGTGCTAGATAATTAGTAATACATGTGTACATGGTGTTTCTTGAATTCTGCCTAAAAGAAGTCTTAGATAATAAGTAATATATGTGTTCATGGTGTTTCTTGAATTCTGTCTAAAAGAAGTGCTAGATAATTAGTAATATATGTGTTCATGGTGTTTCTTGAATTCTGCCTATAAGAAGTCTTAGATAATTAGTAATACATGTGAACATGGTGTTTCTTGAATTCTGCCTAAAAGAAGTGCTAGATAATTTGTAATACATGTGTACATGGTGTTTCTTGAATTCTGCCTAAAAGAAGTCTTAGATAATAAGTAATATATGTGTTCATGGTGTTTCTTGAATTCTGCCTAAAAGAAGTCTTAGATAATAAGTTATATATGTGTTCATGGTGTTTCTTGAATTCTGTCTAAAAGAAGTGCTAGATAATTAGTAATATATGTGTTCATGGTGTTTCTTGAATTCTGCCTAAAAGAAGTCTTAGATAATTAGTAATACATGTGCACATGGTGTTTCTTGAATTCTGCTAAAAAGAAGTTTTAGATAATAAGTTATACATGTGCACATGGTGTTTCTTGAATACTGCCTAAAAGTGGTTTTTGCTAATTAGTAATGTACGTGTATATGTGTATGTGAACATGAAACTATGTTTATCCTGCATAAATTGGGTATTGAGTAGGTCGTAATGCATATATGTACCTTATATATTCCGCCTTCTTGTATTGTTACGTTGATTTTGCGTAAGTATTTTGTATTCATATGCTAGTAATAGTCTGTTCCTATTACTCAATGCTTAAAAATTCAAATAAAACAATGGAATTATCATTTTTACTGTCTTCTTTTGTTTTATTTATCTACCATAATTTTCATTTCATGAAATTTCTGGATTTGAATCCTGTTTACTCCTTAGACTCATATTGCTTTGTCTAAACGTTTTTCTTGTAGATATAATAGTTGTTAAAGAAAAGTGTTCTGCAGGTTTCATTAACTTAGACCTTGAAAATAATAGGTGCAAGATACTTTCATACAACTTTAAGGTTGATTATTCTTTTTCTTATGATATTAAAACATAAAGAGTGCTAAACAGTTGTTTGGGCAAAGGAATGTCACAAATGGATATCTAATATTAGAATAATCCGCCTCGCACAACGCACTGTTTTGCACTGGACAGACAAAAGTAACTGAACTAAATTGAAATCATAAAATGTATTTTTTTTTCAATCTATTCTTCGTATATCTTGAATGTATGACTGGCACAAATTGAAAGCAACAAGAGACGGCTCAAGTTACCTGAAAGTGCCACATCTTACTTGTATTGCGTAGAAACAGTCGCGATGAAAGTATAGCTTGCTCATAAGGAACAATTTATCATTTTACCACAGTATACATATTTTTAAGATCGTTTTCTGCAAATTCGGCAACGTGAGTTACTATTACTACTGTTACTTTTGCATAGGCATAACGACGATTCCAGACGTATGGGAAGATATGGAGTAGACAAAATATGGTCTTCTTTGTTTCTCGAAGTCAATGCTTTGCCAAAATAGGCTTGTTCATTTTGTATTAGTTTTCAAAGGCTTGTAAACCATTATGACAAACACAAACGTCATCAGATAGATAAAATGACAGATGGGAGGCGTTACATAACTAAATATTGTTGATATTGTGTTAAACACCATGCAAACGGACAGATGGGATTTGACCAGTCGACGAACGCAGTGGAATTCAAATTTAGAAACCGTTGACCAAGTAAAGGTTGAATAAACATCCGTCAAACAAATGCACGTGGAATTCGCTTTCAATAGCTCCTGTTTTAAAAATGTCTGCGTCAAGCAAAAGGTGGGGTAATGTCGACTGGTCATCTAGATTACATGTATTTTAGATATTGAGACGAATGGACAGACAAAAGTCATTCAACTGTACATATAAAATATATATGCATGGACAGATACACGGAGAATGGACAGATACACGGAGAGATGTATACAGAAAATACGTGATCTAGACCCATAAGACTATTACCAATTATAAGCCCTCCTTTAATCCGACGGACAAAATGTGACACCACGCAGTTGGAAGATGGAACAGGCTAACCCCGAACAGCGCTTTTTAGTCCGTTAATCAATTCCCTCTTTTTGTGTTTTACAACTAGTCCAAATTGAAAGCAAACTCAGACGATATTGTAAAAGTTATTAACTCTACG
The DNA here is from genome assembly GCA_947846245.1 of Cerastoderma edule. Classification (NCBI taxonomy): domain Eukaryota; kingdom Metazoa; phylum Mollusca; class Bivalvia; order Cardiida; family Cardiidae; genus Cerastoderma; species Cerastoderma edule. The sequence goes on along the minus strand of OX401414.1, from coordinate 274,843 downwards.
ATGTTTGTAATTTCTGGAAGAAAACATTTTGGCAACAAGAAAACTTGATGATAAAGTACCTCTACCATGGTAATACAGTAAAAATAAATTGGATACAGATAAAACAGATAATGCCTGTGTTTCTATTGGTGCCTCTCAGAGGCTGGGGCCTGAGCCTGTGGCGGACGAAGCATTTTTTGCTAATTAGCGGGACATATTGCGGACATCTTTAGCCATTGCGCGGTTTGGAGTCCTATAAAAACAAAGAGTGAATTCCCTATTTAAACCGACACTATATGGTATGTCATTAAAGGGAGGTAAAATGGGGGAAATACATTTAAATCTAAATAAAAGAATAAGAAAAGCATTAATATACTTTATGTTGCTCATTATTTTATCATCAAATAGTAGCCAATAATGACTACAAAACAATGGGGTTAGAAAAGGAATATATCCAATAAAATATTCTGGAATGGCGTCCTTATGCGTTGTTACCTGCGGAACGACAAAATATAAAGGCTACTTATATTTCAGCTTCGCCTATATAATAATTCTCTAATAATCCGCCTGTCTCAATAAGCGCTTTGGTTACAGCCGTGTTCTAACGATGCACGGGTCGTGGGTTCGAATCCCTTAAGAACCACGAGGAAGCACATTTTTCTCCCTGATAATTGATTATTAGATTAGATTTTGATTAGAAAAAGAATATTTTTTCACTTACAGCAGTGAGATTCGAGCAAACGAGCCTTGTTTCCCGAAAGCGTGTTTCTCGTCCCCCCCCTGTGGACATGTTGTTAGAGTCCAGAACCTGACATCACATGATCCATCACCGTGTTGGTTTGAAACACGTTAGTGGTATACATGAATGTTCTCTAGAGTGAGTCTCTCGGTTGCCTTACGGAATGCAGATGGTTCTAACTGTCTTAAACCATACCTTACTCGCAGTTAAGTATTGTAGTCTTCATTCGTCAATCATTGACCTAGCATCACACTATAGTATAAGAATCGTTGATGCGACGTAAAACCATTATGAACAAATAATACGTACCACTGCATAATTAGGAAAGATTACATATGTTGGTCTTCTTACTTCGATTATGAGATGGGCATCGTAATAAATCTGAAATACTGTTGTTGCGATGTTAAACCCATATTTTATACTCGTTGTTTTTAGATACATATCAAGCTTTTAAACATATGTTAGAGTGGCGATTTTCGTTTTCACCTATAGCTCAGTGGATAGCCTTGTGGTCTACCAATACAGGGGTCTGTGGATCGATTCGCACCAGAGACGTTCACAATGTTTTTCGTTTCAATAAAGTTTCATATTTTTATATAAAACGTTGAAAAAAAAAGACTTTGAAGTGATCCAGGCGAGATTCGATCCACAGAACCCAAGCACGGTACCGCAGGCATGTATCCACTCAGCTATGGAGGAATACATTTTCAAGAAGGTTAATTAACGTAGAAATAAAAATCATATTTGAATACAAGTAATACTAAATAGAAATATATGTATAATTAATGTTAAGTATTTAGACATATATTGATAGTGGCCATTATATCTGTCTGATTAGCTCAGAGGTTTGAGACTTGGTCTTCTATGTGAAGGGTTGTGGGTTCGAATCTCGTTCAAGAAGATTCTTTTTTCAGGTCAAATTGAAACTATGCATTGCAAAAAAAGAGTTGCTAAGGCTAGAATCGAACTCACAACCGTAAGAACGGTAGCGAAGGCGTATAACCACTGAGCTAACCTGCTAGTTGCTTTGATAAGCAGTTCAGATTATTAAAAACTTGCTATTGCTTGAATTCCAGTGTATCATGTTTATATACGTGAAATAAACAATACATTATCGCTTGGCATGTTAGTCCAGTGGTAAAGGACGTGCGCTACAGATGGCAAGAACTAGGGTTCGAATCCTCTAGAAGATTTAATTTTAATGCTTTTATCTTTAATAAAGATCGAATGTTAATCTATCTAAACGTTGATCGATGCAGGCAAACATGTCTGTCACTGTAGCTCAGTGGTTTAAGAGGTGTTCCCTAGAAGGTGAAGACCATGGTTCGATTCTAGCTTGTGGACAATCTATTTTTCTTTAGACGTTGCTTATTTATTGTATTGATATCAAGCGTATTAAGATGAGATACGTAGATCAGATAACGAAGTAATGTCTGTCTCATTAGCTCAGTTGGTAGAGCATTGGACTCACAATGTGCGATTTGTGAGTTCGAGTCCCTAGCGAGAGAGGGAAGCGCGCGAGAGACAGATGGAGGGAAGCGCAACACATGTAGGGCGACATGTGGAGAAGGGTAGCGAAACATGCAAATGCGAGGCACGTAGAAAGAGGTAGCGAAACATGCAGGGGCGTAAGCATGTAGGCCGGTTGCGAGACATGCAGGGGCGAAGCATGAAGGTGGGTAGCGAAACATGCAGCTGCGAGGCATGTAGAAAGAGGTAGCGAAACATGCAGGGACGAAGCATGTAGGCGGGTAGCGAGACATGCAGGGGCGAGGCATGTAGGTGGGTAGCGAAACATGCAGGGGCGAGGCATGTAGAGAAGGGAAGCGTAACATACAGGGGAGAGGTATGGAGGGAAACATGCAGCGGCGAAGTATGTAGAGAAGGGAAGCATCACATGCAGGGCGAAACATGTAGAGAAGGGAAGCGTAACATACAGGGGAGAGGTATGGAGGGAAACATGCAGCGGCGAAGTATGTAGAAAAGGGAAGCGTAACATGCAGGGCGAAACATGTAGAGAAGGGAAGGGTAACATGAAGCGACAGTTGGGGACAGAGAAAGCGCAGAATGAGGTAGTGAGATAATACATCTGGGGAATGAAAGGGATAGGGAAATCCTTTTTCCATATTTGGATTTTTTTTTTTTCAGATTTTTTTTTTACAGGATGCCGTACGCATTTCCCCCAAATCACATTTACTGTGTATATCGGATTTTCTGGGCTTTCTACGACTGGGCGGGCTGTATGAGGCGTACAAGCGCATGGAGAAAGATAAGCTGACGAGGGATGGGGTAAATAAAGCATACGAGAGAATGGAGAAAGAAGGGAGTACGAGAGGATGGGGAAAGGAAATCGTACGAGAGGTTGGGGAAAGGAAAGTGTACGAGAGGAAGGGGAAAGGAAAGCATACGAGAGGATGAGGAAAGGAAAGCGTACGAGAGGATGGGGAAAGGAAAGCATACTAGAGGATGGAGAAAGGAAAGCATACTAGAGGATGGAGAAAGGAAAGCATACGAGAGGAAGGGGAAAGGAAAGCATACGAGAGGATGAGGAAAGGAAAGCGTACGAGAGAATGGGGAAAGCTAATCATACGAGAGGATGGAGAAAGGAAAGCGTACTAGAGGATGGGGAAAGGAAAGCATACGATAGGATGGGGAAAGGAAATCGTACGAGAGGATGGGGAAAGCTAATCATACGAGAGGATGGCGAAAGAAATGCGTACGACAGGATGGGGAAAGGAAAGCATACGATAGGATGGGGAAAGGAAATCGTACGAGAGGATGGGGAAAGTAAATCATACGAGAGGATGGGGAACGGAAAGCATACTAGAGGATTGAGAAAGAAATGCGTACGAAGGAATGGGCAAAGGAAAGCGTACGAGAGGATGGGGAAAGGAAAGCATACGATAGGATGGGGAAAGGAAATCGTACGAGAGGATGGGGAAAGCTAATCATACGAGAGGATGGAGAGAGAAATGCGTACGAGAGGATGGGGAAAGGAAATCGTACGAGAGGATGGGGAAAGGAAATCATACGAGAGGATGGGGAACGGAAAGCATACTAGAGGATTGAGAAAGAAATGCGTACGAAGAAATGGGCAAAGGAAAGCGTACGAGAGGATGGGGAAAGGAAAGCATACGATAGGATGGGGAAAGGAAATCGTACGAGAGGATGGGGAAAGCTAATCATACGAGAGGATGGAGAGAGAAATGCGTACGAGAGGATGGGGAAAGGAAAGCATACGATAGGATGGGGAAAGGAAATCGTACGAGAGGATGGGGAAAGCTAATCATACGAGAGGATGGCGGAAGAAATGCGTACGAGAGGATGGGGAAAGGAAAGCATACGATAGGATGGGGAAAGGAAATCGTACGAGAGGATGGGGAAAGGAAATCATACGAGAGGATGGGGAAAGGAAAGCATACTAGAGGATTGAGAAAGAAATGCGTACGAAGGAATGGGCAAAGGAAAGCGTACGAGAGGATGGGGAAAGGAAAGCATACGATAGGATGGGGAAAGGAAATCGTACGAGAGGATGGGGAAAGCTAATCATACGAGAGGATGGAGAGAGAAATGCGTACGAGAGGATGGGGAAAGGAAAGCATACGATAGGATTGGGAAAGGAAATCGTACGAGAGGATGGGGAAAGGAAATCATACGAGAGGATGGGGAAAGGAAAGCATGCTTGAGGATGGAGAAAGAAATGCGTACGAAATAACATGCAAAGGAAAGCGTACGAGAGGATGAGGAAAGGAAAGCGTACGAGAGGATGGAGAAAGAAACGCATTCGAGAGGATGGGCAAAGGAAAGCGTACGAGAGGATGAGGAAAGGAAAGCGTACGAGAGGATGGAGAAAGAAACGCATTCGAGAGGATGGGCAAAGGAAAGCGTATGAGAGGATGGAGAAAGGAAAGCGTACGAGAGGATGAGGAAAGGAAAGCGTACGAGAGGATGGGGAAAGCTAATCATACGAGAGGATGGAGAAAGAAATGCGTACGAGAGGATGGGAAAAGGATGGGAAAAGAGAGGCGTACAAACGCATGGAGAAAAAAATTCGTGGTGGAGAAGGGAAAGTGTGTGAGAAGGCTGAGAAGGGAAAGTGTATGAGAAGCTGGAGAAGGGAACGTGTATGAGAAGGCAGACAAGGGAAAGTGTATAAGAAGGCTGAGAAGGGAAAGTGTATGAGATGGTGGAGAAGGGAGAGTGTATGAGAAGGCGGAGAAGGGAAAGTGTATGAGAATGCTGAGAAGGGAAAGTGTATGAGATGGTGGAGAAGGGAAAGTGTATGAGATGGTGGAGAAGGGAAAGTGTATGAGATGGTGGAGAAGGGAAAGTGTATGAGAAGGCGGAGAAGGGAAAGTGTGTGAGAAGGCTGAGAAGGGAAAGTGTATGAGATGGTGGAGAAGGGAAAGTGTATGAGCTGGAGAAGTGAAAGTGTATGAGATGGTGGAGAAGGGAAAGTGTATGAGATGGTGGAGAAGGGAAAGTGTATGAGATGGTGGAGAAGGGAAAGTGTATGAGAAGGCTGAGAAGGGAAAGTGTATGAGATGGTGGAGAAGGGAAAGTGTATGAGCTGGAGAAGTGAAAGTGTATGAGATGGTGGAGAAGGGAAAGTGTACGAGAAGGCGGAGAAGTGAAAGTGTACGAGAAGGCTGAGAAGTGAAAGTGTACGAGTAGGCTGAGAAGGGAAAGTGTTTGAGAAGGCGGAGAAGGGAAAGTGTTTGAGAAGGCTGAGAAGTGAAAGTGTATGAGAAGGCTGAGAAGTGAAAGTGTATGAGATGGTGGAGAAGGGAGAGTGTATGAGAAGGCTGAGAAGTGAAAGTGTACGAGAAGGCGGAGAAGGGAAAGTGTATGCGATGGTGGAGAAGGGAGAGTGTATGAGAAGGCTGAGAAGTGAAAGAGTACGAGAAGGCGGAGAAGTGAAAGTGTATGAGATGGTGGAGAAGGAGAGTGTATGAGCTGGAGAAGGGAAAGTGTTTGAGAAGGCGGACAAGGGAGAGTGGATGTGAAGGGAAAGCACACGAGCGGAAGTGAAAGGAGAGCACACGAGAGGATGTGAAGGGAAAGCACATGAGCGGATGAGAAGAGAAAGCATAAGTGTGGATGATAAGAGAAAGCACAGAAGAAAAAGCACATTAGCGGATGAGAAGAGAAAACATACGAGTGGATAAGAAGAAAAAGCACAGAAGAAAAAGCACATTAGCGGATGAGAAGAGAAAGCGTATGAGCGGATGAGAAGAGAAAGCGTACGAGGGATGGTAAGGGAAAGCTTACGAGCGGATGTGAAGGGAAAGCGTGTAACCGGATGGTAAGGGAAAGCAGTCGAGCGGATATGAAGGGAAAGCTTACGAGCGGATGTGAAGGGAAAGCGTGTAACCGGATTGAACAGGGAAATTGCACGAGCGGATGGAGGCTGGAATTCTACGAGCGGATAAGAAGGGAAAACGGTTCGGTGAATGGGAAGGGAAAGCGGTTCGGTGAATGGGAAGGGAAAGCGGTTCGGTGAAAAGGAAGGGCAAGCGTACGGGCGGATGGAGGCTGGAATTCTACGAGCGGATAAGAAGGAAAAACGGTTCGGTGACTGGGACGGGAAAGCGGTTCGGTGAATGGGAAGGGAAATCGTACAAGCAGATGAAGACTGGAATTCCACGAGCGGATTGAGGCTGGAATTCTACGAGCGGATAAGAAGGAAAAACGGTTCGGTGACTGGGACGGGAAAGCGGTTCGGTGAATGGGAAGGGAAAGCGTACAAGCAGATGAAGACTGGAATTCCACGAGCGGATGGAGGCTGGAATTCTACGAGCGGATGGAGAAAGGAAAGCGTTTAGGTGAATGGGAAGGGGAAGCGTGGGTGCCGGAGACATTTAATTTCCTAATTATTAGACATTGAATTGGTCGTTTTATCTACACACTATACAAATCGAAGGTATTCATGTCCAAACATATTTAAAAAGTCGGAGTTTATGTGTGATATTGAGCAAAAAAAACATGACGAAAAAAGGAGAAAATGCTCGTTTTTTGTTATCTGCCGCAATTCAGATTCTTTATTAAACTCGACTTTACATACAGTTTGTCCAAGAAATAGTGTGAGGAAAGAGAGAAGTAACTGGTTACTGTTGAAGACAAATTTATCAACTGCGGTTTATTGGTTCCTCACTTGTCGCGGAGTAAATGATAAATGTCGGAAACAGAAGGAAGAGAAAAGCTATCAGTGTTTCTACTTTAAAAGAAAAAAACACAGGGATTGCGAATTAAACCTTTTGAAATAAATTGTCTTTTACCGTAAGAATAACACCATCGAATTCTAAAGTAACCTAGAACTAGATTCCCAACCCTTCTCGTTACTTAACAGAAAAGATAAAAAAAAAAAAAACATAACATCGCAGATATCGCAGATATTGCAGACCGTTTAAACAAACTAAGAGCTATGGGTAATAATTTTAGATACATCGTCACGTGGGTCTTCGGAAACCTTTACCGAGCATGCGCATACATCATTCCCGTCAAGCGAATATATGTTGAGCGAGGAGGAAACAAACACCGAAAACATTAACGTATTACATCTTTCATAAAGAAAATAAAAACTACTCACACTTTCTACATGTTGAGGATTCGGCCATGTTGTTGTTGTCATTGTTGTGTAGTTTTATTTTTAGTTGTCACGTGATGAAAGCAATGCGCACGAGAAAAGAAATCCTCAGTTTATTTATAAACTGGCTTTCCCAAAGAAGAACAGACAGGCACGAATGCTCACTTCGAATTGATTAACGAAAGCACGTGATTTTAGCAACAAAACATTGACTTTGGTTTAGTAACAATAATTGTGAGATATCAAATGTTTAACGTTTATTACTCCAAATGCAGACATCTCTGAGAGAGTCTCTTTAAACATATTTTGTTCTTAAACAGATATGGTTATCGTCGCCTCTACATGGCACCATAGCTCAGTGGTTAGAGCAGCGGTCCAGATAACCAGGTGTTGTGGGATCGAATCTCACGAAGTACTCATTTTTTTACAGAATGTATAAAAAGCGCTTATTTTTGTAGAAAGATAAATGAAGAATAAATATCAGTCCCTGTAGCTCAGTGGTTCGAGACAAGATCCGTACATAACATGTTGTGGGTTCGGTTCTCGCTTGAGAAAAAAATATCTTTTTATTTAGAACTTTTTCATTCAAACATGTATAAGTATACACGAAATATACGTTCAGAATATACCCTACTTCCGTCCGTCTGGATAGCTCAATGGTTAGAGATTTGGACTGGGATATTGAAGGCCATGGGTTCGACTCCAACTAACGGAAAATTGTTTTAATCTTTTTATATATATTTTTTTTTTAACTTACTTAGATCTTATACGTATTTCAATATGGAGATAATCAACAGTCTGAGTAGTTCAGTGGTTCGAGCGCTGTTCCTGTTAAATCGGAAAACTAGGTTCGATTCTCATTGAAACTAATTCTTTTTAAATACATAACTAATGACATTGTTGCATGCATCTACAAAGATTTATGATTTAAGCGATTTTCAGTCTAGAAGTTTGTGTATAGCCGAATAGCTCAGTAGGTAGCAAGATGTTCTACTGGTCTAGTCGTCCTGGGTTCGCCTCCTACTTACAGCTATACATTTTTCTAAATTCCTTATTGTGTTTTTCAATATACCAAGCTCTTGTATGATTTTAGATAGTCTTACAACGTCTGTCTCATTAGCTCAGTTGGTAGAGCATTGAACTCACGATATGCGATTTGTGAGTTCGAGTCCCTAGCGAGAGAGGGAAGCGCGCGAGAGACAGATGGAGGGAAGCGTGAAGAAGGGTAGCGAGACATGCATGGAAAGGCATGTAGGCTGCTAGCGAGAAATGCAGGGTGAGACAGGCAGGGTGAGGCATGTAGAGAAGGGAAGCGAAACATGCAGGGGCGAGGCATGTACAAAAGGAAAGCGAAACATGCAGGAGCGGGGCATGTAGAGAAGGGAAGTCAAACATGCAGGGGCGAAGCATGAAGTAGGGGTAGCGAAACATGCGGGGGAAGGCATGTAGGTGGGGCAGCCTAACATGCAGGGAAGAGGCATATAGACAGAGAAAGGGGATATGCAGAGGCGCAAAATGAAGGTGCGAGGATGAGAAATAAGTTGGGAGATAGAAAATGTGGGAAGAGAAAGGAATACTTGATGATAAACCTTTTTTTTAACTCCCGTTTAATGTTCAGTGTATAATATCAATGGACAATCGGACGGGAGCATTTCTGCGTCATATAGGAGAACTAGGTGGAAGGAAGATGGTTTTTGAAGCGTACGAGCGGACAGACGCTGGTTCGGGGAAATATAAAAGATAACGGGGGGATTGAAAGCATACGAGTAGACGAGGGAGACTATTTTGAAGCATACAAGCAGGTGCAGGGTAAGTGAAAGCATACGAGTAGACGAGGGAGACTATTTTGAAGCATACAAGCAGGTGCAGGGTAAGTGAAAGCATACGAGTAGACGAGGGAGACTATTTTGAAGCATACAACCAGGTGCAGGGTTAGTGAAAGCATACCAGTAGACGAGGGGGACTATTTTGAAGCATACAAGCAGGTGCGGGGTTAGTGAAAGCATACCAGTAGACGAGGGGGACTATTTTGAAGCATACAACCAGGTGCAGGGTTAGTGAAAGCATACCAGTAGACGAGGGGGACTATTTTGAAGCATACAAGCAGGTGCAGGGTTAGTGAAAGCATACCAGTAGACGAGGGGGACTATTTTGAAGCATACAACCAGGTGCAGGGTTAGTGAAAGCATACCAGTAGACGAGGGGGACTATTTTGAAGCATACAACCAGGTGCGGGGTTAGTGAAAGCATACGAGTAGACGAGGGGGACTATTTTGAAGCATACAAGCAGGTGCAGGGTTAGTGAAAGCATACCAGTAGACGAGGGGGACTATTTTGAAGCATACAACCAGGTGCAGGGTTAGTGAAAGCATACCAGTAGACGAGGGGGACTATTTTGAAGCATACAAGCAGGTGCAGGGTTAGTGAAAGCATACCAGTAGACGAGGGGGACTATTTTGAAGCATACAACCAGGTGCGGGGTTAGTGAAAGCATACGAGTAGACGAGGGGGACTATTTTGAAGCATACAACCAGGTGCGGGGTTAGTGAAAGCATACGACTAGATGGTGCAACAATAGAAATTAGTACACGGCAGCTATAAAGGCGGCCAAAAAACATTCCCTCCGTGATATTAGCCAGAAACCATTATTTCAATATCTAAAAAATGTCACGCGTGATGAGCATTTTCTCACAATGTTTTATTTTAAAAGTCCTTAGCTTAAAAACAAGAGATTGTGAAAATTTAAGTGGTTGATGGTTGTACACAATAAACGCTCACAAAGCGTTGGCCTAGAAATAATCCTTAATTCCAATTTCAGATTACCAGTTGTAAGTCACAATAGAATCCATAATTCTACCAATAAATAAATAGAAAGACTATATAAACCTACCAATTTAATCAATCAGTAATATCAAAAGGCAAGAATTATCAAATGCAAAGTCATTTCGGATTATTATCGAAGTACATTGTGTGCGTAAACTGGTCGACCGTTCGATTACGCTGCCAACCATGCACTCAACCAGATGATACATCAATCAACAAATTCCTCGTATCAATACATCAATCAAGTATTCGTTAAATACGTCAATTATACCATAGGTCAAACAGCTAACTGATAAAAATATATAACATAACATAACATTACATAATATAATGATATTAGAACTTAACCACATACACCCATAGTTCAACACATTTACAGTGAACCCTCGTTTATCCGGACCCCGATTATCCGGATGTCTCGCAATCCGAACGAAATTGTAAGGGAACGGAATTATTGGACCAGTTTGTTGCAGACGACTTTTGAAAACATTGTGGGTAAAGGAGAAATTGCTCGTGACGAGCAATTTCTCCTTTTCCCACAATGTTTTCTGCCATATTAGAAGATTATCTTTGAAGTTCATCACGTTTTGATATGTCTTCTGCAAACTCTTTCAATTTGGGACGGTCGACAATTTGGCGTTTGCTAAAGGGTTATAAGTATATACCGCTCATACAGACCGTTTATGTCTTAATGTGAATAAGAACATGCTCTGCTTCATTAGTCCGGATTATTCGGTAAACCGGACATTTTGTTGAGAACGGACATGTTCGGATAAACGAGGGTTCACTGTACAATAAAATGCATGAGTATGAATAAACATAAAACTATGAAGTCCATCACGTACAATTCACGTAATTTTTAGACGGTTCAAAGGATTAATACATATTCGTACTTATACTATATCGATAAATAAAAGTCCTTCAACATGAGTTATAAATAAAACAATGTATCACCAATTTCTCAAACATTGAACTTTGTGACAGGTCCAATTTGTAACCATTAACAGGCTACACAACCAGTGTGGGAAAAAATGCCTAGAAAGAAACCTTTTCAACAAAAGGATTAATTGCTCATTTGGAACGTGTTCTCTTTTTGTGACTAAAGTTTCATACTTTTTTAACATCATAAAACAACAGTTGACAAAAAGTACGCTGGTTCGAATCCTGTGAGTAGCGGGATGCTCTTTGCGACTTTTCATTAATCCACAATTGCCGCGAGTACTGGTTTACCCTTTCCCAAACAACAAATTTTGGACTGTGCCAAATTGACAGAGTTTGCAGACGACATTTCAAAATGTGATGAAATTGAAAAATATTCTTCAGATAGAGTAGAAAACCTTGTGGGAAAAGGAAAATTTGCTCGTTACGAGCAATTTCTCCTTTTCCAACTATGTTTTCTTAAGTCGTTTGCAAAAAAGTAGTCAAATGTCGTAACTGTCTGGGAAAGGGTTAAGTATTCAGGAAGCAAAAGCAAAATCGAGAGTGATTAAGTTGTAAGAACTTGTTTAGCAATCGATGTTAAGTTGCTATGTTTAAACAGCACATTTACCTACGATAGTTCGGACTATATAAACAAGTATTGCAAAAAGAAACATGGCTCATAAGGAGTTATTTCGCCGGTTTTCACATTGGTTTCTCAGCAGCTACGTCAACTTGATGTGCAATGGAGTAATGGGTTAAGTACAAAACGATCAACTTCGAAAATCATATTTATATCATACTTTCAGCTTTAGTGATATATAATTTCAATGATCTCATACTACCAATGTATACAAACAAACAAATGTTTACATACAACTGCACTGATACAATCGACTTTTTGTACGTTTTATACTAGCCAATATTAATCGGAAGCACATGTGATAAATGTAGAATTAAATACCTTACTCTATATAGCGGTGCTTTATCCTCTAATGTTACCGTATTGCTACAGTATTCACAAAACACATATTCCACAGTGTCTAATAATCCATTGAATCAATCGTTACAAAGTTCAAATCTAGAACGCACTTCTCCATTCTTTTAGAGCACAGTAGTAGTGTGTTTTACTAAATATTGGGTCGCTTCATTGAACAGGTTTATCATTACTATATTTGGCTTCAATGTGTTTTTACAAGCCGGTATCACTTGTATCGAACATTGTATCGAATAGTTTTCTAAAGATACATGGTAGTCATCAAACTCCACGCAGAATTACTTCCCTTTGCTGCTCTGCAGTGCTCCTAACCTAAAAGAAAGGGAGATCACTGCGTATGAGAAAGGGAAGTCACGCGTTTAAATATTGTTCCTGCATGACCAAGTGGTTTCGGTGGTCACTACGTAACCCTAGGGTTCCGGTTAAGATTTCCACCAGTACCGGGTCGTCGGGGTGTCTAGCACTTGTGAATCCAAGAGAATCCGAAATTTAACTGAAACATGTTAACACATTCTTACTCAAACTTGCTCATATCAAGATGACACCATGGAAGTCAAACGTTAACCAAAAGAAGAGGAATCTCCTCTCCTAATTGTCAATTACCCATTCGTACTAAAACATTTAGGTGCATGTGCACGCACAACATTGTGCTTATAGAAACCATTGTTAAAGTAAATTCAGTCCGTACAATAAGTATCTATGTTTGGTAAAGCAAAGATTCCTCTTTAACTATTATCATCATATATATAAACTCGCTATATAATACACTTTCATAAACAATTTAACAAAGTACTGTAACAAAAGTAGAATTGTTACAATAGTTTCTAATGATAAACAGTTACTCGGTGTACAATTGTTTCTTCCAAATATTATGAATTCACTTACTAGTATCGCGAAATGTTAAATTTCTCATAGCGAGCATTGTTTCCGTTTGTCCCGATGGTTTCTTCCCAATATCCCAGAGAGAAATCTCATTGATTCATGTCTCATTTGGTGTCTTTTGTTACTGTAAGTTTGGAGCATTCACTCTATTTCAATTGAACGGAAATACATATGTAATTTAATGTTAAACAGTGTTCAGACGCACAATGGAATTCCTAAACATTTCACAATGTGTTTTCGTTCATTGTCCTATGTTTTAAAAGTACCGACAACTAGTGTTAGATTGCGAGCTCGTTGCCCGGCTCAGTTAATGTGGTTTGACCAAGGTACAATCTAGAGTAAATTTGTGCGTACATTAAATTGTCACTCGAACCAGGCCCCTCATCTCAGGTCCCTTTCACAACTAAGGTGTTGTACAAAATGCCTCTGTCTCAGATTTAAGGGGCACGCTTCATAGTTTAATTTTCGCTCCTATGTCAGTATTCTCTGTCAAAGCGCGTTGCATCGTTAATCTATCTTTGGATTGAAGAACTAAAAGCGCTCTTAAGGTAGAATACCCATAATCCGTCTTTTGAAATTCAATTTTTCGTCGGTTTACTTCGGTCGTTCTCGGTAATCATCGGTCGTAGCCGGACTCTTCGTTGTAAAGCGAATAATTCCGGCTCTGGTCGATGTATACCGAGAATGACCGAAGTATTCCGACGAAAGAAAGATTTTCAAAATGGCGGTTAATGGGTATTTTACCTTAAGGCCAATAGAGGTCAGGAATTCTGCGCGAAATGACGTCAAATCATTGCACACATTCCATTCAGGACTTTAGATATAATTGTTTTTAGTTGAACATATCTAGGTTTATAACACACGGATAATTGCATTCGAATAAAGTCTATATATTAGTCATTCCAAACAGTAAGACATTCGACAATATGTACTCGATCATCTCTATGCAAGTAACAAAGAAGTGAAGTGAGAGCTCGAAGAAATGTCAAATCACGGTTAGGACAACACACAATTCATTAACCGTTTGGAAAAGATTTAACCCTGCCATTGCAAACCCTTAAAACGACTTTTGGGATAAAAAAGATCTAAACATATAATAAGAGGTGTTGCTTTTAGATACAATTGTCACGTGTATCTTTGGAAACGTTTGGTTGCTCTTGTTACGTGACGCTGGCAATGTACCGGAGAAAGAATTCCTGCGTCTATTTATAAACAGGGTTTCCAATAGAAGCGCTGTCAGGCGTGAAGGCTCATGTAACTTTAATTAACGAAAAAACACGAGATTTAAGCTTTGACGCTGTTTCAACAATTGTTCAGTTATGTTACGCCTTTCCTGGATCCACCAGTACTAGGCTAGGGCCTCCACCAGTACTAGGCTAGGGCTCCCACCAGTACTAGGCTAGAGCTTCCACCAGTACTAGGCTAGGGCTTCCACCAGTACTAGGCTAGGGCTTCCACCAGTACTAGGCTAGGGCTTCCACCAGTACTAGGCTAGGGCTTCCACCAGTACTAGGCTAGCTTCCACCAGTACTAGGCTGGGGCTTCCACCAGTACTAGGCTAGGGCTTCCACCAGTACTAGGCTAGGGCTTCCACCAGTACTAGGCTAGGGCTTCCACCAGTACTAGGCTAGGGCTTCCACCAGTACTAGGCTAGGGCTTCCACCAGTACTAGGCTAGGGCTTCCACCAGTACTAGGCTAGGGCTTCCACCAGTACTAGGCTAGGGCTTCCACCAGTACTAGGCTAGGGCTTCCACCAGTACTAGGCTAGGGCTTCCACCAGTACTAGGCTAGGGCTTCCACCAGTACTAGGCTAGGGCTTCCACCAGTACTAGGCTAGGGCTTCCACCAGTACTAGGCTAGGGCTTCCACCAGTACTAGGCTAGGGCTTCCACCAGTACTAGGCTAGGGCTTCCACCAGTACTAGGCTAGGGCTTCCACCAGTACTAGGCTAGGGCTTCCACCAGTACTAGGCTAGGGCTTCCACCAGTACTAGGCTAGGGCTTCCACCAGTACTAGGCTATGGCTTCCACCAGTACTAGGCTAGGGCTTCCACCAGTACTAGGCTAGGGCTTCCACCAGTACTAGGCTAGGGCTTCCACCAGTACTAGGCTAGGGCTTCCACCAGTACTAGGCTAGGGCTTCCACCAGTACTAGGCTATGGCTTCCACCAGTACTAGGCTAGGGCTTCCACCAGTACTAGGCTAGGGCTCCCACCAGTACTAGGCTAGCTTCCACCAGCTAGGCTAGGGCTTCCACCAGTACTAGGCTAGGGCTTCCACCAGTACTAGGCTAGGGCTTCCACCAGTACTAGGCTAGGGCTTCCACCAGTACTAGGCTAGGGCTTCCACCAGTACTAGGCTAGGGCTTCCACCAGAACTAGGCTAGGGCTCTGGCTTGGCATGCCGAGCTTAGAAGTAAAGAAATTCAAAATGGTATTTAATAGTGACAACGATCTTATACTGTATAAGGGTTTGACGTTTATTACTCACAGCGCATAAATCTCTCAATTAGTCCCTTTAAAAAAAAGACTGTGTTTTAAATGATATACATAATATAATATGAAATAACAAGTAAAGTTATCAACAACAAAATGTTAGGATATTCACATATGTCTTTACATACAAGGTGGGAGCAAGCATTTTATTTTTGCTCCTACAAGTAAGGACAGTAACTGTTAATCTCTCCAACAATGTAAGTTAGAACATACATATGAATCGTCGGAATGAATGAATGAATGAATGAATGAATGAATGAATGAATGAATGAATGAATGAATGAATGAATGAATGAATGAATGAATGAATGGTTTTCGGACACAAGGACAATTCAGGTCATTGATCATTTAATGCATATTATGATGATGTGGGTAAATGTATATTGAATTATTTTTAGGCTAAACTGAATTTGTATATGAAAAATAAATGAGAATTTACAATGAAAGAACATTTAAGGGTTTTAATGAAACATGCCCCTGGATCACCAGCATCAAAGAAGTATTTTCTGGTACAAGCTGAGGAAAAACAAGAGCTGTCCATAAGAAAGTGTGCTCGACTATTTGGTTTAATATCAGAGAAGGATATGGGACAGAGAACAATAACTTGTTCATGAAATATGAAGATGCGCCCTTACTCAATGTTCGAAGTTTAGATCCATTCCCTAAGGTAGTTTATGAGAAACAAACTTATATGTAAAATTTTAACCAAGATTTCCTAAGAATAAAAATGACTGCTACTTGCTTCAAATCAAAACCAGAGTTATAGGACATGGTCCAAGACCTAACATTATGACCACAAACAGGTGTGAAAAGTTTCCAGATATGCCCTACAGTAGATGCTGAGGTACAAACTTGCATGCAAAACTTTACCAACATTTTACATGAATAAATTTTATGGATTTTGTTGATGACATAAGATCATGATCCAAAAACATATAATGTGAAGTTTTAATTTGAGCACTGCAGTTATTGTTGAGATACAAACCTGCATGTAAAAACTTAACCAAGGTTTTCTAACTACAAAAAGGGACATGATTTGCCTACAATCCAAGCCAGAGTTATGGAACTTGGTAAGGAATCTTATACTATATTATGACCCTGAACATGTGTGTGAAATATCAACCTATTCCATTTGGAAGTTAACTAAATATGAACTTGCAAGTTAAAATCAAAACCAAGATTTTCAAAGTACAAAAGGGGCATTAATAAATTAAATTAATTAAATTAAATGATTAAATTAAAAACCAGGGTTATTGAACATGATCAGGGATCTAACATTATGACCCTGAACACATGTGTGCTTTCTCACCAGTGCAACACAAACTTGATACAAACTTTAACAGTCAAATTCCTTAAAACAAGGTAAATACATTTAGCAATTTTCAAGTGCACCTTTACATGTTTTCTGATACTTCATAACCAGAAGTACATAGGCTTATTGGAATCAGTCCATGATGGAAGAAAAAATAGTGATATCGAAAAACAGATTCTTTTTACATTTCAAGTATTTCAGTTTAGAGCTATATTCCTTATGATGACTTAATTACATAGATAAACAGTGGACTGTTTGTCAAAAGTAATGTTGAAATAGGGGCATCTTTAAGAAGAGTTGTTCATTTATAATAGTTATTCTGGCATTAGGCAGTGTTTTATTCACTAAAGAAGTTCATATGACTGAGTTTGAAACAAAATACCATTAAAAGCAGGGACTCACTAAATGTGTACCTTTCAACATTTAGTAAAATCAGACACTTTCTAAACAATATAACAGTACCTATAATGACCTTTTCAAAGGAAATATACCAGGAAATAATTCTTTATAAAATACATTTTGATGAGAAACATCTCTGTTGCAGACAATTTAAACATAAATCTTAAAAGAAAAAATAGCTCAAGATGAGCAAGTTCTTTTGTCAAAATGGTTTCAGTGTAACTTTATAACTTGTGCCATATTTATCTAATAAATCGAGATCATTTTGAAGATTAATTACATATCATATTTGCATAGGCGTAGGAGCGTTTTCAATATTGGGGGGGGCCAACTTCAGATGAGGACTGGTAAATGTACCGGTAATAATAAATGTTCCAAAACTTTTGCCATGACTTTTCATGCATCTACAAACTCAATACCATTCAATGAATTAAAAGAAAGCGTATGAAAATGTGTATCTCAATACAAAAAAAAAGTGAAAAAAAGAAAAATGGGTAGGCCAGGGCTCGAACTCACGCGGCAATTAAAAGTGCTGCTTCTAATAACTGCTATCAGACTGTCACAACCACGGGTACAACTGACATAGTATCTCTGAATTATCAAATTTTAAGCTTTAGTTAACAATTGAATTCAATAAATTGGGTCTTACTATTTATTATAGGATCACTGTTTTTGTCAATCGAAACTACTCGGTTATTTTCGTGAGCTGAGTTTTCATTGAATAAACCCGATGTGTTCAGATTGCCATTTGCGATGATGGTGTCAAAAATGTTTTGGTTATTGTTCGTAACTAAAGGCAAATTGGTATTAGATAAAGCACAAAAAATACACACATTTATATCGATTCTGCTTTAAATTTCGTTTCTTTATTTTTTTCTTTTCAAATATCTTCATTTTCCATTGTGAATATTGGGGGGGCCAAAGTATACCCAGTCTGGATATTGGGGGGGCCGGGCCCCCCCTGGCCCCCCGGCTCCTACGCCTATGATTTGATGCAATGTTTGAAACTGGTAAAAATACATGTATTGTACATGTGTAAGTTTATTCCCAAATTAAAAAGTCATTTCTTCTTTATTCTAATAAAAAAAAGAATTATTTTTTTTCAGGTAAATAGCAGCAGATGGTTGTGAAAAGTTAAAATGATAGATTGCTCCAGTCTAAAACAGACTGCTAAATATTTAAACAATTTATAATTGAAAGAACCATTCCTTCAAACTAGAAATTATTTTGTTTTTTATTGTCCTCTCGTAATATGTACATATAGGCATGAAAGTTCATTAAGATAACTTGGCTTAGAAGTGTGAATACTTGCTAAGATTGCAACAGGAGTTCTCATATCAAAAATATGCACAAAGAAAGTATGTACAAATACTCTTAGCACGGATATAACTGCTTTTTGATGTGAAGAAATTTGAGAGTTAAAATTTAATTTTGTCAGAACTGTACAACAGCTGTACTGGTGTATGATATGCAATGGAGAATGGCAATTGGAAGAATATCGGTTGATTTTTTAAAATTATAGAGCCTGCAAACAGTGAACTAATATGTATTTACATCCAAAAGTGTTGCAACTGTTTTGAGATTTATCCCATATAGATGGTACATACATGTACTTAAATCTTTTGATGCTTCCTGAATGAATTATGCTATCAATAGTTGCTTTTAATTGTACATCATATAACATTACAAAAACTCTATTGCTTCAACAATAGTTTGTTCTTACTTTCAAGTTTCTCATCTGTGACTAAGCAACTTTAACAGATTCCCTCGAGTAGTTTTTTACCATGTAAAAATCGAAAAGGGTAACAAATAATGAGCATGAAAAATAGAGTATTTGTTGTGGTATTGGGTGGAAGAAATTGTGACAAAAGGAAAAATTGCTTGTAACTACAAAGTTCTCCTTTTATAACAATGGTTTCTATAACAATTAATGCATGCGTTAGTTTATATGTGCATATCAAGTAGGAGGGAAAACAGAAAGTTCCATTAAGCAATATTAACTCTAATCCTGGGAAATTACAAAGTGTTTTTGTTGATGTAAAAATGGATCAAAAATACAATAGAATATAAATAACATACATTCGAAGCATACAGCACAAAAAAAGAGATGTCACAAGGAATCTTAGACTAATCTCTTTGATTAATTATCAATAAATAATGTAACAAATGATGTAAAACCACTACAGCAAAACATTTAAGAAACCACTGTGATAAAAGCCAAAATTGCTTTAAACACTGGTTTCTCCTTAATAAGATCTTTCTCACGATCTTGGAATTTGCATGATAAAAAAGGTAATGAAACATATTTTGCTTTCAAGTTGAACTTGTCAGAGACATCTAAATGAGGTAGCATAGAATTTGAGGTAGCATAGAATTCGTGATAGCATAGGATTCATGTGTAATAAAATGGTCCAATAACAATTACTTAATGCCAGAGACCATGCTAAGAAAAAGAAGAGTTTACAATCATTGCTTTCCCAAATTAATTTATCAGTACCCATGTTCACAGATAAGGATAGAACCATGGACCTTCTATAGATCAGTAGGAATAGTTTTACACACATAAGTGATGAATTTCAAGGAAGACCCCATTTAGAAAAATTATTGTCTTTTGTCTAATTGTATGTATAAACATGAGTTCTTGCTTGAATGCATTACTGATAAGCGATTACGAATTTCTTGATGTAGATTTAGGGTTTCATTCGATGAACTAGAAGTCGAACAAGTGTGAAAGAAATTGTATCGAAAACGAATATTATTTCCTTCTTATTTGTCCAGTGTATATTAATCTGAGATAAAAATATCTGAACTAATATTGTTATACCTGGCCAACTATTCAAAAGTTTTCTAAGCTTATGATGACTAAAAATAAAAGAGAAATACTATTTTTAAGTAAGTTCATTTTTCATGCAGGCACATTTAGATTGTCTATCGTTAGTAAAAGTCTATACTCACATTTATGTATTCACTTGCATAGCTTCTCGCCAACACTATTATCATGTTTTTCCATTGATTTACTTATTTTTCTGTAAAAATCAATTTGTGCCTTATACCAAATAAAACTAATTGAATTGAATTAAATGTAGTGGCCATCAGGGCTTGTTCACGAAAAAGGATGGAAACATGGACCTTCCATGGATCAGTATGGATAGTTGTACACAAATCTCTATAGAGTCATAGATGATCCTGTATATATTGTTGAGGTGTAAAGGCGATGATCTGACATCTCTCCTCCATAGGTGCTGCTCCAATTCTACTTTTCCCCATGACTGAGATTATCTTGGCTAGCAGCTGTGGGACTGTCTGAATCTGTGTCAACCACTCAGAGTGTAATGTCAGATAATGATAAGGCAATCTGAAGTTGCTCTGTTCTTCACATATTCTTCTTGCTCCTAAACAACAACATATTTGTCCACATTATAAGTAAATCTAGAGTCTGTCACATATAACACACCAGTAGTTCTGACAAATCCCAATAGCTGGCCAAGTCTAACCACATGCAGAACATGGCGCCATATATAGATTACAAAAGGACTCCCATTCTTATATTGAAATCAGGCAATTGACATAAGCATGCTCCTCAAAAGGTATTTCAGAGTTCTGGACCCTATTGCCTAGATTAGACAATATTTTCTGTTTTTGTCTGTTTTTATCACAATGGTTTCTAATGTTCTCTGCAGAAGCTGTGGTCCAGTGAGGTTTAATGGAGTCTGGGGTTAAGGTAGAGTACCTATAATCCGCAATCTTGAAACTCTTTCTTTTCTCACATTACTTCGTTCATTCTCAGTATACATCTGTCAGAGCCAAAACTTTTGGCTTTACACCGAATAGTTCCATCCATTACAGATAAATAACGAGAATGACAGAAGTAATCCAACGAAATAATTAGTTTCAAAACGGCATATTATGGGTATTCAACCACGATAAGCCACATTGAAGTGTATCAAGAGTTTTCTTATCTTTAGATTTGTTCATGTGGGGTTTTACATCGCATCAACATTAATTCAATTATGGTGCAATGTCAGACTCTTAATGATGGAGAAAGACTCAAAACTAGCCGGGTAGAACCATCTGCATTCGGTAAGTCAGCCGGGAGACTACCTCTACTGGAAATCAATATCCCTCATTTGGATTAGAAGCCACTTCAGAGAGGGCACATGCAATTTCATGTTCTGTACTCTAACCACTAGGCCACGGAGGCCAATCTTGTCTTTAGAAAACTGTCATAAAGTGTCATTATTACACGATAGGAAAATGTTTATAACCATCTTATAAGTTAATATCTGTGGCAGAACATGTTATATCTGACACCTCACCTGCATCAGTCATTTAATCAGCAATTTAATCAGCCAGCCACACTGTGATAATCGCCCTGTAGACAAAGTTCTCTCATGTCTCCTCAATGACAGTAGCAGAGGCATCACTTGTAGATAATTTCCATCTGAAATATACAAACAAGTTAATGTACCCATAATGGACAGTGTCTATTTGTCACAATGATTTGAATGTCCTTAACCATGTAACCAGTGTATCATGAGTTCATGAGTTCATGTGTCATAATTAATCAGGATAAGGAAAACTTTTATTCATTAATTTTATATGGGTTTTTACATCACATCAACATTATTCAGCTATGTTGCAATGCTATACTCTAAATGATGGAGGAAGACCCCATACTCAACTGCCCATTAGGGCTGGTTAAGCCAGGTAGAACCATCTGCACTCTGTTAGGCTGTCAGCAGACTATCTCTCATGAAAATCAAAAAGCTGTCACCAAGATTTGAACCCATGTGAAGGGGGGACATGTGATTTCAAGTTCTGTACTCTAACCACTAGGCCACAGAGACCCCCAAAAACTTTAATAACCATCTTTTAAGTTAATATCTATGGAAGTTTATGCTTAATTCAATACCTTACCTGCATCACAGCCATTTAATCAGTCATGCAGCCAGCCCCACAGTGACCATTTCCTAGTAGACAAAGTTCTCTCATGTCTCCTCCACGACAGTAGGAGAAGCAGCACTTGTAGATCAGATACACCTGTAATATACAAACAAGTAAATGTCAGTCTCTACAGAAACAACATAAAGCTTTGTCAAAACTTTTTTCCTCAGAAAATATGACATCAAAAACCACAAGATTATAACCATTAATTAAAGAATTCATTCCTTCTTGAAAAACTGTTTGTACAATTTAAAAATGTTCTAAGTTTTGTCACAAAAGGTTGCTAAGGATGTTTTATCTATCCTTTTTTGCAATGTTTTGAAATGTCACCAAGGGATTATGGGGGTTTGATGCAGTTTGGATAATTATTTTTTTAAAATACTTTAACCTGATATGTCCTACATTGATTGTGAAACTAGTTTGTATAACTTATATTAATCACTATTGATTTTGCTTCCTGGATCAATAAACAGTACTCCCACAAAGTGAGGTTTGATGAAAGGTAAACAAATTCAGTGAATTCCCTCCAAGACATGCTCTGTGCTCTCAGTATCAAGAAAAGAAAAACCTGGAGTACCCATACAAACTATATGGACATATCCTTTCCTCAAGTACCCTTACAAACTAAATGGACACATCCTTTCCTCCAGTACCCTTACAAACTACATGGACACATCCTTTCCTCCAGTACCCATACAAACTATATGGACACATCCTTTCCTCCAGTACCCATACAAACAACATGGACAAATCCTTTCCTCCAGTACCCATACAAACAACATGGACTCATCCTTTCCTCCAGTACCTATACAATCTACATGGACAAATCCTTTCTTCCAATACCCATACAAACTACATAGAAACATCCTTTCCTCCAGTGCCCTTACAAACTACATGGACACATCCTTTTCTCAAGTACCAATACAAACTACATGGACAAATCCTTTCCTCCAGTACCCAAACAAATAACAAGGACACATCCTTTCCTCCAGTACCCATACAACTTACATGGACACATCCTTTCCTCCAGTACCCATACAAACTACATGGATAAATCCTTTCCTCCAGTACCCATACAAACGACATGGATAAATCCTTTCCTCCAGTACCCATACAAACTACATGGACACATCCTTTCCTCCAGTACCCATACAAACTACATGGACACATCCTTTCCTCCAGTACCCATACAAACTACATGGATAAATCCTTTCCTCCAGTACCCATAAAAGGTACATGGACACATCCTTTCCTCCAGTACCCATACAAACTACATGGATAAATCCTTTCCTCCAGTACCCATAAAAGGTACATGGACACATCCTTTCCTCCGGTACCCATACAAACTACATGGACACATTCTTTCCTCAAGTACCCATACAAACTACATGGACAAATCCTTTCCTCCAGTGCCCATACAAACTACATGGACAAATCCTTTCCTCCGGTACCCATACAAACAACATTGACAAATCCTTTCCTCCAGTACAAATACAAACTACATGGACAAATTCTTTCCTCCAGTACCCATACAAACTACATGGACAAATTCTTTCCTCTAGTACCCATACAAACTACATTGACAAATCCTTTCCTCCAGTACAAATACAAACTACATGGACAAATTCTTTCCTCCGGTACCCATACAAACAACATTGACAAATCCTTTCCTCCAGTACAAAAACAAAATACATTGACAAATTCTTTCCTCCGGTACCCATACAAACAACATTGACAAATCCTTTCCTCCAGTACAAATACAAACTACATGGACAAATTCTTTCCTCCAGTACCCATACAAACTACATGGACAAATCCTTTCCTCCAGTACCATAACAAACTACATGGACAAATCCTTTCCTCCGGTACCCATACAAACTACATGGACAAATCCTTTCCTCCAGTACCCATACAAACTACATGGACAAATTCTTTCCTCCAGTACCCATACAAACTACATGGACAAATCCTTTCCTCCAGTACCATAACAAACTACATGGACAAATCCTTTCCTCCAGTACCATAACAAACTACATGGACAAATTCTTTCCTCTAGTACCAATACAAACTACATTGACAAATCCTTTCCTCCAGTTCAAATACAAACTACATGGACAAATTCTTTCCTCCACTACCCATACAAACAACATTGACAAATCCTTTCCTCCAGTACAAATACAAACTACATGGACAAATCCTTTCCTCCGGTACCCATACAAACAACATTGACAAATCCTTTCCTCCAGTACAAATACAAACTACATGGACAAATTCTTTCCTCCAGTACCCATACAAACAACATGGACAAATCCTTTCCTCCAGTACCATAACAAACTACATGGACAAATCCTTTCCTCCGGTACCCAAACAAACAACATGGATAAATCCTTTCCTCCAGTACCCATACAAACTACATGGACAAATCCTTTCCTCCAGTACCCTTACAAACTACATGGACACATCCTTTCATCCAGTACCAATACAAACTACATTGACAAATCCTTTCCTCCAGTACCCATACAAACTACATGGACAAATCCTTTCCTCCAGTACCCATACAAACTACATGGACAAATCCTTTCCTCCAGTACCCATACAAACAACATGGACACATCCTTTCATCCAGTTCCAATACAAACTACATTGACAAATCCTTTCCTCCAGTACCCATACAAACTACATGGACAAATCCTTTCCTCCAGTACCCATACAAACTACATGGACAAATCCTTTCCCCCAGTACCGTAACAAACTACATGGACAAATCCTTTCCTCCAGTACCCTTACAAACTACATGGACACATCCTTTCATCCAGTACCAATACAAACTACATTGACAAATCCTTTCCTCCAGTACCCATACAAACTACATGGACAAATCCTTTCCTCCAGTACCGTAACAAACTACATGGACAAATCCTTTCCTCCAGTACCATAACAAACTACATGGACAAATCCTTTCCTCCAGTACCCATACAAACTACATGGACAAATTCTTTCCTCCAGTACCCATACAAACTACATGGACAAATCCTTTCCTCCAGTACCCATACAAACTACATGGACAAATCCTTTCCTCCAGTACCCATACAAACTACATGGACAAATCCTTTCCTCCAGTACCAATACAAACTACATTGACAAATCCTTTCCTCCAGTACAAATACAAACTACATGGACAAATTCTTTCCTCCAGTACCCATTCAAACTACATCCTTTCCTCCAGTACCCATACAACTTACATGGACACATCTGTTCCTCCAGTACCCATACAAACTACATTGACACATCCTTTCCTCCAGTACCCATACAAACTACATGGACAAATCCTTTCCTCCAGTACAAATACAAACTACATGGACAAATTCTTTCCTCCAGTACCCATACAAACTACATCCTTTCCTCCAGTACCCATACAACTTACATGGACACATCTGTTCCTCCAGTACCCATACAAACTACATTGACACATCCTTTCCTCCAGTACCCATACAAACTACATTGACACATCCTTTCCTCCAGTACCCATACAAACTACATGGACACATCCTTTCCTCCTGCACCCATACAAACTACATGGACACATCCTTCAAGTGAAAAATCAATTAAGTACCTTGATTTTAAATACCTTCCTTGACGATGGTAGACAACCTGGACTAGGGTGAGCATGATACTAATTATATATCAAACAAAGCAAGTAGGATACTAGGCTTTCTAAACAGAAATCTACATATACCATCAAAAACTACCCAAGAAAGACATATCTTACATAAGTTAGATCACAATTAGACTATGCTAGCACAGTTGGCATGCACACAAAAACTGGCAGAATATTCGGCAGGACGAAGGCGATGAACATGGAAGAAGAAGAGAAAGCAAAGAGGACACCCCCACCCCACCCCCACCCCACTTTTCTCACAGAATCAAACCCACGGTCTAGGGTACCGTTTTACTAAACTATTTGCATAAGTCATAACTGATAAACATGGATAGTGTCTTCAATGAGAGTACAATATTGCAATGTGATACGTCATTTGACGCGACTCGGAGATTCCAATGACGTGTCACTTTGCAATACTGCTTCGCCCTATATTGAAGTAAGAGGAAATGTTGATTTAAACTTACGCAATTCGTAAGCGTAAACTTTTAAGTAAAACGGTACCAAGATGCCTACGCGCTACCACTGTCCTCTCATAAATATAAAAATTAACGGTTATAATATTGGTGACAATCAGTATATCCTCCAGATTATAAAGGTAAGAAATCCTACCTAATTACCATTTATAACTTCACTTAGTTATTTTACGTCGATTATGAAGGAAATTTGAAGCTAGTTTAAATCACTGTCGATGACTGCTTCCTGGATACTGAACCAGTAATCGAGCCAATTTGTGGGTTAGTCTCGTCAAGTTTCACCCCGGCTAACGGGGATCGAACCCGGAACCCTCAGAGGCAAATGTTCTACCACTAAACCAATGTCGCCCACTATATGTTATAGTTAGTATGTCCTTATTAAGATAAATGTGATTTGCCCAGGACAACGATGTTCCTATCTAGAATGAAAAGACAAACTCAAAGTAAATTTCTTTCAAATGGCAATTTAATCTACAATGATTGTAATTAAAAAGGAATATGATCACTATGGTCATTAATCTAGTAGCCAATAGTTTGCGATCCTCTTAGAACCCAAAATTTCCGTGAGTTTGAATTTTTTCCTGATCGGGAAAACAAGTGTCTATTTCTGACAGGGTCAGAACATGACCGATTCCAATTTGTGATTTAACACGAAATACCTAGTACGACAATTATGCTGTAATAGGTCTACCTCCTCCCCCTGTGTACTTTTTCACATTGCCGAAGTCTAACAAAACCACTGTGACAAAAGTACAGATTGTTCGTATTGAGCAACATATCTTTCGACCACAATGTCTTCTCCAATACCTCAAGGAGAATATATCTTTTCTTGCATATTAGGTTGCCTGTTGTGGCTTTCAATTTAGGAGCGATCACAATTTCCAAAATAGAGAAATGAAATAAAAGTGATTTTGAAACTGTTTGGAATTTGATATAAAGCCAGGAGGCTGTTTAACCCTGGCCATTAATTATAGCACTTTCAATTAGTTAGTATGAAATCAACAATGTTCGTCATTAAAATATCGACACAAAGTGTGAAAATTTAAATCATTTTGGTCAGAATAAAGATTAAATTTCATTTGCAGTGGCAGTATAGTCAATTTCTCATTTTGTCAAAATGTTTTCATAAGTACCATTTTGCAGAACTATTGAAACTATAAAAGGCGGCCGTATGAGAAAACGCGGGTTTAAATTGCCACTATATTTATAGCGAGAGTGTGTACATGTATATTCGGTAACTCTGGCGACCCAATCTATTAATAGATCAGTACGGGACAGAGCGCCTAGAGTGTACATGATATAAGCAACTGTAACCTAACCGATCGATAACACGGAATGCACGTGGTTATTTACGCGGGCTGAAAGAGTATATTTCGCGACACGGGACATTTAACTTGTTACCTATGGCAACGGCTGGGAAGTAGAGACCCGGGAACCAAGTTCCCGCTCTTGATATCTTTCACAGTAGCGTATGATGTGATTGCAATATTTTCAGAATGAAATTGAAGATAGCAGAAAAAATACAAAATGCGACAAATTGATAAAATGGTTTGGTGTCCGAATGATTTTATTAATTGGGAAACATCAATGCAATGGTCGAGCGTCGGCCTCTAGTACAGATGGTCCCGGGTCCGGTCCGCGTTAGGCGAGGTTGAAATTGCCGGGACAAACCCACGATTCGGCACGAGTATTGGTGTGGTATCAGGAAGCAGTTTTTGGGATGAACTTAATTAGCTTCAAGCTTCACAATCGAAATCAATAAATAAGTTTAAAACTAACTATCCTATTTCAGACGAGTTGAAGTGACCAAAATAGGTTTAGAATTTTGATACATTTTAAATGTTTAAAAGAAAATTTATGCTCTCCTTTCCCTTCTAAGATAAATCAATTGAATCACCAGACATTTCGAATCAATTTCCAGTACAACCCTAGATTTTTCCTTTATTCTGTAACAAGAGAAAGAGTTGGGTCCCCATAATGCCTCATTAATCGTATTACTATATACTACAAAACACATCAGAAACCAATATGACAAAAGGATGAATTGCTCCTTACAAGTAATTTATCGTTTATTTCATAATGTTTTCTACCAGTTTTATAAAATAAATTATCCTTTCATTGCCATTTCTTGTAGTCTGTTGTTGGTTTAAATTGAATTTGTACTAGTCACATGTTCCTATATGAGGTAAAGATAGTAGTCTATAAATGCAATTTCTTACATAGATAAGTTCAGACATTGAACAATAAGTATGTGACGTAAAAGTTTCATGAGGTGAACCTAATTCAATCCGTGTCACTTATTATGACAATGGCACCAGTGGAAAAGTAATTAGAAACTAAGAATTGTTCTGGTCAAAAACTTAACTTGTCAGATAAAATGATAATATAGAAAAGTGAAGATAAACTTTACTGCTGCAATTTTTTCCATGTTTTCCTCCCTCCCTAGTTCCTTACTCCCTCCCTATTCCAATCGGAACTACTCGGGTATTTCCGTGAGCTGTGAAATACACTGTTTTCATTGGAAAAACCCGATGTGTTCAGATTATCCATATTCCAGTTTAGTTGAAGCTTTTGCTGGATTCATCAGTATAAGGCTAGCGCTCTGAAATGTCATGTAAAAGGACACTCCCAGGAAACAACCAGAGGCATTAGTGGGGCTCAAACCTTGAACCCCAGAGTTCTGAGAATGCCATTTAACCACTGGGCCATGTAGGACCACTCAATTCCTTATATTGTTTTTTTTTTACTCCAGGCTTCATTCAAAATATCAGAAAAAGACATTTATTAAGTAATACTTATAAAATTGACCAAATTCACAAAGCTTAAAATCAAATACAACATTCATTTTCCATAACGGGTCATTATTTGTGAAAATGCGATTCAGAATAGTGTAACTTAGTTTATACAGTAAACCATCCATTCTAAGGGGCCATAATTCTGTGTAAATGTAGTTCAGAGTAATGTAACTTAGTTATACAGTAAACCATCCATTCTAAGGGGCAATAATTCTGTGTAAATTTAATAAAGAGTAATGTAACTTAGTTATACAGTAAACCATCCATTCTTAGGGGCCATAATTCTGTGTAAATGTAATTCAGAGTAATGTAACTTAGTTTATACAGTAAACAATCCATTCTAAAAAGGGGCCATAATTCTGTGTAAATGTAATTCAGAGTAATGTAACTTAGTTTATACAGTAAACCATCAATTCTAAGGGGCCATAATTCTGTGTAAATGTAATTCAGAGTAATGTAACTTAGTTTATACAGTAAACCATCAATTCTAAGGGGCCATAATTCTGTATAAATGTAATTCAGAGTAATGTAACCTTGTTGACACAGTAAACCATCCATTCTAAGGGGCCATAATTTAGTGTAAATGTAATTCAGAGTAATGTAACTTAGTTTATACAGTAAACCATCCATTCTAAGGGTCCATAATTCTGTGTAAATGTTATTCAGAGTAATGTAACTTAGTTTATACAGTAAATCATACATTCTAATGGTCCATAATTTAGTTTAAATGTAATTTAGAGTATTGTAACTTAGTTTATACAGTAAATCATCCATTCTAAGGGTCCATAATTTAGTCTAAATGTAAGTCAGAGTAATGTAACTTAGTTTATACAGTAAACCATCCATTCTAAGGGTCAATAATTTAGTCTAAATGTAATTCAGAGTAATGTTACTTAGTTTATACAGTAAACCATCCATTTTAAGGGTCCATCATTTAGTCTAAATGTAAGTCAGAGTATTGTAACTTAGTTTATACAGTAAATCATCCACTCTAAGGGTCCATAATTTAGTTTAAATGTAATTTAGAGTATTGTAACTTAGTTTATACAGTAAATCATCCATTCTAAGGGTCCATAATTTAGTTTAAATGTAATTTAGAGTATTGTAACTTAGTTTATACAGTAAATCATCCATTCTAAGGGTCCATAATTTAGTCTAAATGTAAGTCAGAGTAATGTAACTTAGTTTATACAGTAAACCATCCATTCTAAGGGTCCATAATTTAGTCTAAATGTAAGTCAGAGTAATGTAACTTAGTTTATACAGTAAACCATCCATTTTAAGGGTCCATCATTTAGTCTAAATGTAAGTCAGAGTATTGTAACTTAGTTTATACAGTAAATCATCCACTCTAAGGGTCCATAATTTAGTTTAAATGTAATTTAGAGTATTGTAACTTAGTTTATACAGTAAATCATCCATTCTAAGGGTCCATAATTTAGTCTAAATGTAAGTCAGAGTAATGTAACTTAGTTTATACAGTAAACCATCCATTCTAAGGGTCCATAATTTAGTCTAAATGTAAGTCAGAGTAATGTAACTTAGTTTATACAGTAAACCATCCATTCTAAAGGTCCATAATTTAGTCTAAATGTAAGTCAGAGTAATGTAACTTAGTTTATACAGTAAACCATCCATTCTAAGGGTCCATAATTTAGTTTAAATGTAATTTAGAGTATTGTAACTTAGTTTATACAGTAAATCATCCACTCTAAGGGTCCATAATTTAGTTTAAATGTAATTTAGAGTATTGTAACTTAGTTTATACAGTAAATCATCCATTCTAAGGGGCCATAATTCTGTGTAAATGTAATTCAGAGTAATGTAACTTAGTTTATACAGTAAATCATCCATTCTAATGGTCCATAATTTAGTCTAAATGTAAGTCAGAGTAATGTAACTTAGTTTATACAGTAAACCATCCATTCTAAGGGTCCATAATTTAGTCTAAATGTAATTCAGAGTAATGTTACTTAGTTTATACAGTAAACCATCCATTTTAAGGGTCCATAATTCTGTCTAAATGTAATTCAGAGTAAGGTTACTTAGTTTATACAGTAAATCATCCATTCAAAGGGTCCATAATTTAGTTTAAATGTAATTTAGAGTATTGTTACTTAGTTTATACAGTAAATCATCCATTCTAAGGGGCCATAATTTAGTCTAAATGTAATTCAGAGTAATTTAACTTAGTTTATACAGTAAACCATCAATTCTAAGGGGCCATTATTCTGTGTAAATGTAATTCAGAGTAATGTAACTTAGTTTATACAGTAAACCATCAATTCTAAGGGGCCATAATTCTGTGTAAATGTAATTCAGAGTAATGTAACTTAGTTTATACAGTAAATCATCCATTCTAAGGGTCCATTATTTAGTCTAAATGTAATTCAGAGTAATGTTACTTAGTTTATACAGTAAATCCATCCATTCTAAGGGGCCATAATTCTGTGTAAATGTAATTCAGAGTAAGGTAACTTAGTTTATACAGTAAACCATCCATTCTAAGGGTCCATAATTTAGTCTAAATGTAATTCAGAGTAATGTAACTTAGTTTATACAGTAAATCATTCATTCTAAAGGGCCATAATTCTGTGTAAATATTATTCAGAGTAATGTAACTTAGTTTATACAGTAATCCATCCATTCTAAGGGGCCATAATTCTGTGTAAATGTAATTCAGAGTAATGTAACTTAGTTTATACAGTAAACCGTCCATTCTAAGGATCCATAATTTAGTTTAAATGTAATTTAGAGTATTGTAACTTAGTTTATACAGTAAATCATACATTCTAATGGTCCATAATTTAGTTTAAATGTAATTTAGAGTATTGTAACTTAGTTTATACAGTAAATCATCCATTCTAAGGGTCCATAATTTAGTCTAAATGTAAGTCAGAGTAATGTAACTTAGTTTATACAGTAAACCATCCATTCTAAGGGTCAATAATTTAGTCTAAATGTAATTCAGAGTAATGTTACTTAGTTTATACAGTAAACCATCCATTTTAAGGGTCCATCATTTAGTCTAAATGTAAGTCAGAGTATTGTAACTTAGTTTATACAGTAAATCATCCACTCTAAGGGTCCATAATTTAGTTTAAATGTAATTTAGAGTATTGTAACTTAGTTTATACAGTAAATCATCCATTCTAAGGGTCCATAATTTAGTTTAAATGTAATTTAGAGTATTGTAACTTAGTTTATACAGTAAATCATCCATTCTAAGGGTCCATAATTTAGTCTAAATGTAAGTCAGAGTAATGTAACTTAGTTTATACAGTAAACCATCCATTCTAAGGGTCCATAATTTAGTCTAAATGTAAGTCAGAGTAATGTAACTTAGTTTATACAGTAAACCATCCATTTTAAGGGTCCATCATTTAGTCTAAATGTAAGTCAGAGTATTGTAACTTAGTTTATACAGTAAATCATCCACTCTAAGGGTCCATAATTTAGTTTAAATGTAATTTAGAGTATTGTAACTTAGTTTATACAGTAAATCATCCATTCTAAGGGTCCATAATTTAGTCTAAATGTAAGTCAGAGTAATGTAACTTAGTTTATACAGTAAACCATCCATTCTAAGGGTCCATAATTTAGTCTAAATGTAAGTCAGAGTAATGTAACTTAGTTTATACAGTAAACCATCCATTCTAAAGGTCCATAATTTAGTCTAAATGTAAGTCAGAGTAATGTAACTTAGTTTATACAGTAAACCATCCATTCTAAGGGTCCATAATTAAGTTTAAATGTAAGTCAGAGTAATGAAACTTAGTTTATACAGTAAACCATCCATTCTAAGGGTCCATAATTTAGTTTAAATGTAAGTCAGAGTAATGTAACTTAGTTTATACAGTAAACCATCCATTCTAAGGGTCCATAATTTAGTTTAAATGTAATTTAGAGTATTGTAACTTAGTTTATACAGTAAATCATCCACTCTAAGGGTCCATAATTTAGTTTAAATGTAATTTAGAGTATTGTTACTTAGTTTATACAGTAAATCATCCATTCTAAGGGGCCATAATTCTGTGTAAATGTAATTCAGAGTAATGTAACTTAGTTTATACAGTAAATCATCCATTCTAAGGGTCCATAATTTAGTCTAAATGTAAGTCAGAGTAATGTAACTTAGTTTATACAGTAAACCATCCATTCTAAGGGTCCATAATTTAGTCTAAATGTAATTCAGAGTAATGTTACTTAGTTTATACAGTAAACCATCCATTTTAAGGGTCCATAATTCTGTCTAAATGTAATTCAGAGTAAGGTTACTTAGTTTATACAGTAAATCATCCATTCAAAGGGTCCATAATTTAGTTTAAATGTAATTTAGAGTATTGTTACTTAGTTTATACAGTAAATCATCCATTCTAAGGGGCCATAATTTAGTCTAAATGTAATTCAGAGTAATTTAACTTAGTTTATACAGTAAACCATCAATTCTAAGGGGCCATTATTCTGTGTAAATGTAATTCAGAGTAATGTAACTTAGTTTATACAGTAAACCATCAATTCTAAGGGGCCATAATTCTGTGTAAATGTAATTCAGAGTAATGTAACTTAGTTTATACAGTAAATCATCCATTCTAAGGGTCCATTATTTAGTCTAAATGTAATTCAGAGTAATGTTACTTAGTTTATACAGTAAATCCATCCATTCTAAGGGGCCATAATTCTGTGTAAATGTAATTCAGAGTAAGGTAACTTAGTTTATACAGTAAACCATCCATTCTAAGGGTCCATAATTTAGTCTAAATGTAATTCAGAGTAATGTAACTTAGTTTATACAGTAAATCATTCATTCTAAAGG
This sequence comes from Cerastoderma edule, assembly GCA_947846245.1. NCBI lineage: Eukaryota > Metazoa > Mollusca > Bivalvia > Cardiida > Cardiidae > Cerastoderma > Cerastoderma edule. The sequence goes on along the minus strand of OX401414.1, from coordinate 241,024 downwards.
GCCATAATTCTGTGTAAATATTATTCAGAGTAATGTAACTTAGTTTATACAGTAATCCATCCATTCTAAGGGGCCATAATTCTGTGTAAATGTAATTCAGAGTAATGTAACTTAGTTTATACAGTAAACCGTCCATTCTAAGGATCCATAATTTAGTCTAAATGTACTTCAGAGTAATGTAACTTAGTTTATACAGTAAACCATCCATTTTAAGGGTCCATAATTTAGTCTAAATGTTATTCAGAGTAATGTAACTTAGTTTAAACAGTAATCCATCCATTCTAAGGGGCCATAATTCTGTGTAAATGTAATTCAGAGTAATGTAACTTAGTTTATACAGTAAATCATTCATTCTAAGGGGCCATAATTCTGTGTAAATATAATTCAGAGTAATGTTACTTAGTTTATACAGTAAATCATCCATTTTAAGGGGCCATAATTCAGTCTAAATGTAATTCAGAGTAATGTAACTTAGTTTATACACTAAACCATTCATTCATAGGGGCCATAATTCTGTGTAAATGTAATTCAGAGTAATGTAACTTAGTTTATAAAGTAAATCATCCATTCTAAGGGTCCTTAATTCTGTCTCTTAGATAGTTATAAGAAGACAATAGTGCCAGCAGACAATACGTAAATTTTCATCCTTTACAATGATTAGAATAGACTAGGTTTTTCTTGTGGTACACATGCACACCATATAAAACTTTAAGTTAAAATAATGGATATCCTTTTACATGTGGCAAACCAGATCGGTGCTAAAGTCTACTTTAGGAAGGGTTCAATTAAACCCACTTCCACATGGCAGCCTGCACAGTGTCACAACTTCAACCCTATCCAGCAATTATAGAGTCCTAATCACGCTCAGCCAAAGCAAAAACTATATTTTACATAATATTGTCATTTCTTCTTATGTTATAATTTTTGTTAAAGCAATCGGCTGAATGATTCACAATGAATAAAAGGGGGTAATGTGTTGGGTTACAAAGTAAAAATTGAATTTAAACAAATCTATTTTAAGCATAGAAGCAAAATTCTGGTTTTGATTTCAGTATTGGCTATCCATCCATATCCTCAACTTAGCATATGACTTAACAAGGATGACCACACAATTCTCACATTGCTCAGATGATGAATATAGTTCATAACTTCTTTTTCTTCTCTGTAGTGAACTTGCTGTGGGCCATAAGTAATCAAACCAGGAGTGACTGATTCCTAAAGAAATGCCTTGAAGCCATACTGGCGCTCATTTACACTTAATTTGTGGAATAATTGACAATTAACTTAAATGTACTTTAAATTCTCTTTTACAGGGCAACTGAGATGGTAGCATGTTCACATGATGTTTTTAAAAAGAGTGAATATGATAAGGTTTGTTTACAATAAGCCACGAAACAAGATCATTTAGAATGTTCATGTTGTTGGTATTAGATAAATGACGAAATCTTTATGTGTTTCAAATGATTTTTTCTAACCAGATGATCGGCACTCGTAATTCTGAGCGCTTCTTGCTATTACAGATGTTACTTAAATATAAACAATGAAGTTTAATTGGTTGGTACATATTTTGTGAAAATAGCACTTTGCAGCAGAGATAATAAATAGTGCAGGCATTATATTGTCATGATCCTGTGGTGTGATGATCACTATATTTTAACACAATCTATCATAATTTTTAACTCATTTTACCCTGTTTTACAGTTTTTCTGATCCCTAGTCTGCTTTTAAGGCAAGGCACTTGGTCTCATTGTATAGTTCTAGTGTATACTCTGTGGAGTATGAATAAGTAGTGACAAGCAAAGTTATGAGGATAGGTTGTATCCTATTGCGTTTTTACATGCACCGTTTTACATCGCATTAACATTATTACAGTTATGTTGCAATGCCTGTCTCTCAATGATGGCGGATGATCTCAGCTCCAAATAAGGGCTGGTCAAGTCGGTAGAACCATGAAAGTCAGCTTTGATATATCTTTTAATTATTCACCTAACAGCAAGTTTTGAAAGAACCCAATTGAAATAATTCAAAGACAAATATTAACAAAGAAAGACATGCTTTATGGTGATAAGAACTTTGTTTGACACAGAAAATGTTTATTTAAGTAGTGAACCTTTCCCTACAACAACTTAAAACTTACAGATGCCTGTCAAAAATGAAAATAAAAGAGGAATAGCCAATATTGAGAAAGAATGCAGGCTGCCACATTAAGAACAATCCTGTCTTATATATAAACTTGTGAAAGTTTGATGATGAATAATACAATGGCTTAATTGGTCAGGTAACTACCAATATGACCTTAATAATGCCAGAGACCCAGCGTATTGGGGTATCAGTCTTTTACATGTAATACTTTTCAAACTTGGTGGTCCTGAAAAGCATGCGTTTCAGAGACTTTTACACTCACAGTTTCAAAAACTATTAAATAAAGCTGATTTTGAGGGTTCTAATTAGAATACCTTCATCAGGTTGATACTGAAATGACAATAAGTGTCAATAACAAAGGCTTAAAAAGAGAAATAGAACAAAACTGGATTGAAAATACACTTCTTACATGGACTTCTGGAACTACTTAGCAAATTTAACGTCATAGGTAATTGACAACATGGTTCTTCACTACACAAACTGCAGACTGCAGAGAGACAAGGCAGATCCATGAATCTGGGCAGATCCATGAATCCGGGCAGATCCATGAATCCGGGCAGATCCATGAATCCGGGCAGATCCATGAATCAGGGCAGATCCATGAATCAGGGCAGATCCATGAATCCGGGCAGATCCATGAAACCTACTCCTATTATTCTGCTTAATGTAAGTTATTGAAATATATATTCATACCATGCTTACCTTTATTGTATCATCCATCAAGGATGTCTAGGGTTTAAGATAAGTTATTGAAATATATAATTCATGCCATGCTTACCTTTATTGTATCATCCATCAAGGATGTCTAGGATGTAAGATAAGTTATTGAAATATATAATTCATGCCATGCTTACCTTTATTGTATCATCCATCAAGGATGTCTAGCTGTAAGATAAGTTATTGAAATATATATTCATGCCATGCTTACCTTTATTGTATCATCCATCAAGGATGTCTAGCTGTAAGATAAGTTATTGAAATATATATTCATGCCATGCTTACCTCTATTGTATCATCCATCAAGGATGTCTAGCTGTAAGATAAGTTATTGAAATATATATTCATGCCATGCTTACCTCTATTGTATCATCCATCAAGGATGTCTAGCTGTAAGATAAGTTATTGAAATATATATTCATACCATGCTTACCTTTATTGTATCATCCATCAAGGATGTCTAGGGTTTAAGATAAGTTATTGAAATATATATTCATGCCATGCTTACCTTTATTGTATCATCCATCAAGGATGTCTAGGGTTTAAGATAAGTTATTGAAATATATATTCATACCATGCTTACCTTTATTGTATCATCCATCAAGGATGTCTAGCTGTAAGATAAGTTATTGAAATATATATTCATGCCATGCTTACCTTTATTGTATCATCCATCAAGGATGTCTAGCTGTAAGATAAGTTATTGAAATATATATTCATACCATGCTTACCTTTATTGTATCATCCATCAAGGATGTCTAGCTGTAAGATAAGTTATTGAAATATATATTCATGCCATGCTTACCTTTATTGTATCATCCATCAAGGATGTCTTGGGTGTAAGATAAGTTATTGAAATATATATTCATACCATGCTTACCTTTATTGTATCATCCATCAAGGATGTCTAGGGTTTAAGATAAGTTATTGAAATATATATTCATGCCATGCTTACCTTTATTGTATCATCCATCAAGGATGTCTTGGGTGTAAGATAAGTTATTGAAATATATATTCATACCATGCTTACCTTTATTGTATCATCCATCAAGGATGTCTAGGGTTTAAGATAAGTTATTGAAATATATATTCATACCATGCTTACCTTTATTGTATCATCCATCAAGGATGTCTTGGGTGTAAGATAAGTTATTGAAATATATATTCATGCCATGCTTACCTTTATTGTATCATCCATCAAGGATGTCTAGCTGTAAGATAAGTTATTGAAATATATATTCATACCATGCTTACCTTTATTGTATCATCCATCAAGGATGTCTTGGGTGTAAGATAAGTTATTGAAATATATATCATACCATGCTTACTCTTTATTGTATCATCCATCAAGGATGTCTAGGTGTAAGATAAGTTATTGGAAATATATATTCATACCATGCTTACCTTTATTGTATCATCCATCAAGGATGTCTAGGGTGTAAGATAAGTTATTGAAATATATATTCATGCCATGCTTACCTTTATTGTATCATCCATCAAGGATGTCTAGGGTGTAAGATAAGTTATTGAAATATATATTCATACCATGCTTACCTTTATTGTATCATCCATCAAGGATGTCTAGCTGTAAGATAAGTTATTGAAATATATATTCATACCATGCTTACCTTTATTGTATCATCCATCAAGGATGTCTAGATGTAAGATAAGTTATTGAAATATATATTCATGCCATGCTTACCTTTATTGTATCATCCATCAAGGATGTCTAGGGTTTAAGACAAGTTATTGAAATATATATTCATGCCATGCTTACCTTTATTGTATCATCCATCAAGGATGTCTAGCTGTAAGATAAGTTATTGAAATATATATTCATGCCATGCTTACCTCTATTGTATCATCCATCAAGGATGTCTAGCTGTAAGATAAGTTATTGAAATATATATTCATACCATGCTTACCTTTATTGTATCATCCATCAAGGATGTCTAGGGTGTAAGATAAGTTATTGAAATATATATTCATACCATGCTTACCTTTATTGTATCATCCATCAAGGATGTCTAGGGTGTAAGATAAGTTATTGAAATATATATTCATGCCATGCTTACCTTTATTGTATCATCCATCAAGGATGTCTAGGGTGTAAGATAAGTTATTGAAATATATATTCATACCATGCTTACCTTTATTGTATCATCCATCAAGGATGTCTAGCTGTAAGATAAGTTATTGAAATATATATTCATACCATGCTTACCTTTATTGTATCATCCATCAAGGATGTCTAGATGTAAGATAAGTTATTGAAATATATATTCATGCCATGCTTACCTTTATTGTATCATCCATCAAGGATGTCTAGGGTTTAAGACAAGTTATTGAAATATATATTCATGCCATGCTTACCTTTATTGTATCATCCATCAAGGATGTCTAGCTGTAAGATAAGTTATTGAAATATATATTCATGCCATGCTTACCTTTATTGTATCATCCATCAAGGATGTCTAGCTGTAAGATAAGTTATTGAAATATATATTCATACCATGCTTACCTTTATTGTATCATCCATCAAGGATGTCTAGGTGTAAGATAAGTTATTGAAATATATATTCATGCCATGCTTACCTTTATTGTATCATCCATCAAGGATGTCTAGGGTGTAAGATAAGTTATTGAAATATATATTCATGCCATGCTTACCTTTATTGTATCATCCATCAAGGATGTCTAGGGTGTAAGATAAGTTATTGAAATATATATTCATGCCATGCTTACCTTTATTGTATCATCCATCAAGGATGTCTAGCTGTAAGATAAGTTATTGAAATATATATTCATACCATGCTTACCTTTATTGTATCATCCATCAAGGATGTCTAGCTGTAAGATAAGTTATTGAAATATATATTCATACCATGCTTACCTTTATTGTATCATCCATCAAGGATGTCTAGCTGTAAGATAAGTTATTGAAATATATATTCATGCCATGCTTACCTTTATTGTATCATCCATCAAGGATGTCTAGCTGTAAGATAAGTTATTGAAATATATATTCATACCATGCTTACCTTTATTGTATCATCCATCAAGGATGTCTAGCTGTAAGATAAGTTATTGAAATATATATTCATACCATGCTTACCTTTATTGTATCATCCATCAAGGATGTCTAGCTGTAAGATAAGTTATTGAAATATATATTCATGCCATGCTTACCTTTATTGTATCATCCATCAAGGATGTCTAGGGTGTAAGATAAGTTATTGAAATATATATTCATGCCATGCTTACCTTTATTGTATCATCCATCAAGGATGTCTAGCTGTAAGATAAGTTATTGAAATATATATTCATACCATGCTTACCTTTATTGTATCATCCATCAAGGATGTCTAGTTGTAAGATAAGTTATTGAAATATATATTCATGCCATGCTTACCTTTATTGTATCATCCATCAAGGATGTCTAGGGTGTAAGATAAGTTATTGAAATATATATTCATGCCATGCTTACCTTTATTGTATCATCCATCAAGGATGTCTAGATGTAAGATAAGTTATTGAAATATATATTCATACCATGCTTACCTTTATTGTATCATCCATCAAGGATGTCTAGTTGTAAGATAAGTTATTGAAATATATATTCATACCATGCTTACCTTTATTGTATCATCCATCAAGGATGTCTAGCTGTAAGATAAGTTATTGAAATATATATTCACATGCTTACCTTTATTGTATCATCCATCAAGGATGTCTAGGGTGTAAGATAAGTTATTGAAATATATATTCATGCCATGCTTACCTTTATTGTATCATCCATCAAGGATGTCTAGGGTGTAAGATAAGTTATTGAAATATATATTCATGCCATGCTTACCTTTATTGTATCATCCATCAAGGATGTCTAGGGTGTAAGATAAGTTATTGAAATATATATTCATACCATGCTTACCTTTATTGTATCATCCATCAAGGATGTCTAGCTGTAAGATAAGTTATTGAAATATATATTCATGCCATGCTTACCTTTATTGTATCATCCATCAAGGATGTCTAGCTGTAAGATAAGTTATTGAAATATATATTCATACCATGCTTACCTTTATTGTATCATCCATCAAGGATGTCTAGGTTGTAAGACAAGTTATTGAAATATATATTCATGCCATGCTTACCTTTATTGTATCATCCATCAAGGATGTCTAGGGTGTAAGATAAGTTATTGAAATATATATTCATGCCATGCTTACCTTTATTGTATCATCCATCAAGGATGTCTAGGGTGTAAAGCTGAGTTTGTCATCGACAGATTCAACATGACTCCAATACGTCTTGAGAACAAGTTAAATATCTTTATGCTATCAAGGTCAAATTTCACAATGGCAGCTATGTCACATCTAGCATTATTGGACCTGCACAAATTAAATTAATTATGAAAACAGGACTGTATTTGTGGAAAAACGCCTGGCAATCCTGGGCTAGGGCTCTGAAGTGACTTACCAAAGGTCACTCCCATGAAGGAAGAGGTGTCTGTTGGGCTCGAACCCTGAACCCCAAAGGTTCTTCAAGTCCACCTTGGCCACGCAGAACCCTTCACCTTAGTTTTACTCCATTCAGTCATTTGCTTATTTTCATACAATTTGACCACCATAGTTTAACTTTTGGAGCTAAACTGAGCTCCTGACCCATTATTACATATAAGAATTGCCAGACTTTAAAGTTATTGACCTGTGTCAGATCCATTATACCATCAAACAGGGGTAAGAGTATCGAAAAAGGAGTTAACCAAGAAAAAAAACTTTTCTCCAGATATTGAAATTTGGAAAGACGGGAATGACATGTGAAAGGAAATTTAACTGTGACAGTAATAGGGTTTATGTATAAATACCACTTCTACAGTCTAGCTGTGGAAGCCGGCTTTTATGGGCGATTCGGTAGAGTGGTTGGCTTTCTCTCCAAGTTAAGCAACAAACTAAGTGGTTAGTACCTGGATGGGTGACCCACAATTGCTTTACCCAGAGAGGGACCCATTACACGTTAAAGAATTGGTTGTAGCGGTGAGATTTGTTTTGATATCATCATCATTCCCGTACCCTTAGTAGTTCGTTACATTTTCTCGATCCTTGTTTCTGTTTTGTATCAGTGTTAGAAATGGCAGTGACACTGGTTAGTCCTGTTTTGGCTACGCGGCTTTACATCAGTGGAACTCCCACATACTTGCAGCTTCGGCTCACACTTGCTGTGTTTTCGGACAGTGTAAACACAAAGCCTGGATCGAACTGGCCAAGTGTCGGTAACTGCCCAATGTATGTTGTTGTGACATTTGTGACTTCGGGATGAAGTCAAGGGAAAGGTGGGAGAAATGTGACAGTAATAGGGTTTATGTATAAATACCACTTCTACAGTCTCGCTGTGGAAGCGGGTTTTTTTTTGGTGATTCATTAGAGTGGTTGGCTTTCTCTCGAAGTTAAGCACTAAGTGGTTAGTACCTGGATGTGTGACCCACGATGGCTTTACTCCGAGAGGGACCCAGTACACATTACAAAATTGGTGGCAGTGACGGGACTTGGTTTGATATCACCATCATTCCCGTACCCTTAATTGATCGTCGCATGTTCTCGATCCTTGTTTCTGCTTTGAGGCAGTGTTTATAGTGGCAGTAGTATCTACTTGAATTGTAAAAAAATCGGTAACTGCCCATATATGTCTTTGTGACATTTGTGACTTCGGGACGAAGTCAAGAGAAAGGTGGGAAAAATGTAACAGTAATAGGGTTTATGTATAAATACCACTTCTACAGTCTCGCTGTGGAAGCTGGCTTTCATGGGTGATTCGGTAGAGTGGTTGGCTTTATCTCGAAGTTAACCTGGATAGGTGACCCACGATGACTTTACTCCGAGAGGAACCCGATACACGTTACAAAACCTGATACACATTACAAAACCCATAACAACATATGTATACCACACCTCCTGGCTCATTTAAACCCATTGACAAACAATAACGACATTTGACCAGTTTGTTGTAGACAAATCTGGACAACAATGTGGGAAAAGAAAAAATTGCTCTAAATGAGCAATTTCTCCTTTTCTCACAATGTTTTCTGTCCTATCACAAGATTATGTTTCAATTTCATCTCATTTTGAATTGTTGTCTGCAAACTCTTTCAATTTGGGTCAGTCGAAAATTTGGCATTTGGTAATCAAAGTAACAAGTTAGCTCTAGCAAGTTGAAACAGTAACAACAACTTAATATTGCCCATACACCGATCGATGGACTTGGTGATACGTGCATGGATTGCAAAAGGGTAAATGAAGTTTCTAACTGTTATAAAGAAGAAGAGTGGTACAACATAGTGGGTAAAACAATAATTTCAAACCAATGTGTAGGTTACGAAAAACCCTGGTTACGACTCGAGTTGAATTGGCAATGACTTTGTTTGGTGTCCAATATTTCTAAAGTGTTCTATCGATATCTAAACGTATTGTTGGAACAACAAACTTGCAGTTACACCTTACCTTGCTAAAAGCTGACTTGAATGTGTTATTTTGCTTGTTTTCTGCATTTAACGATGTTGTTTAATCGAGACAAATTGATTGTAGCGCCATATTTAGTACTATGTGACATCAGAATCAAAGTTCCGATAGTCTGGTTCAGTGCGTTTTTAGCCCATTCTGAACCAGAGACATCGATACATATGTCTCTACCAATCGGAACTACTCGGGTATTTCCGTGAGCTGTGAAATACACCTCGGATATAAGTGTAGGGTTACAATTCGGGTAAATCGGCAGCAATTAACACATTTTCTAAGCGTGCACGTTAAGTAGTTCAATGTGTATGGAAGTGTTGGACATCCTTTTTAATCACTTTTGGTCAGTAACTCACACCAAATGGAGAACTTGTTGGTGTGACATGTATACTTGTTTCCTCATTCAAATTTAACGACTTTTTGGAGTTTACATTCAAGATCTATTTTTAGAAACGAAAGTAAAGTGACGTCATTCTCGCGGGAAACAATATGGCGTCATCCCTATTATTTCAGAGGTGTTTTCATTGGATAAACCCGATGTGTTCAGATTGATGTCTCTACCTGAACATATTGATTTGACTTTTCATGTATTCCATTTTCTTTTCTTAAGCATAGTCAAACTCTTCAAAAACAGAAGGTTTTTGTTAAAAAGGGCGATGAAACAGGATAACACTTGTTTAATTATGATCGTCTCTGCAGACGAATCATTCTCTGTCATGTAAATTTTTAGAATATCGCCAAAAGAAATTAAATAAATGAAGAAGAAGAAAAAGACAGACTAACCTAGAGACATAACAAGCATTTTTGATTGCATAAAACTAGTATAATAAACCAAACTTGAAGTGCACGCTGACTTATACGGGTTTTGTTCCTTTCGGCCTGAAATATCACCTACGAGACTCCAGGGCGACACTATACTAAGTATAATATATTATATATTCTTCAAAGAATGATAGAACGGTAGACGACACAAACCACAAATAATATAAGCGCACCTTGGAGCTTAGACCTATGATTAAAAAGAAAACACCTATATTTGTTAGGTGTTTGCAGAGACATAGATCTATGTCTCTGGTGTTTGCTGAAAAAAAAACTTTCCAAGGAGAAATAGACGTATCTCTCGGGCGGTACAGCTAACAGGCCATATCCGCGGATATGGAAAACGGTCTGCGGATATAACTTTTATTTTTAAAATAATTAACTTACGTGTGATATATTTGTTTACCATGCCTCGTATTTATTTTTGGAGCTATATCAGAGACATAGATGTTATCTTTGTCTCTGGATGTATATATATATATATATATTTCTCTTGGGAAAAAACATGCATTGTTAATGATTGAATAAACATCTATTTAGTCACCGGTCGGTGACTTTCTACAACTTGTAATGATAGGCTAGAGAACAAATGAATCAATATTTTTAGGGCGACAGTGGTACAGTGGTAGAGCGTCGGGCTACTGTACCGAAGGTCCCGGGTTCGAATCCCCGTTAGGCGAGGTGAGAATTGCCGGGACTAGCCCTCAAACCGGCGCGATTACTGGTGTATTCTCCAGGAAGCAGTCATCGAGAGTGACTCGATGGGCTATAAAGCCTCCTTCACAATCGATGTAAAACAAATTGGAAAACAAACAAAAATATGTTCAGCCTTGGGAAAGGGTTGTAAAACAAGGGGAATAACTCGTCATTTCGTTTTGTATAAGTAACGCGTGGGTAGCCTCCCATTCATTTACTTTGATATTCGGTTATTGAGTACCTCGAAAGTTTTCCTTTTTATGAATGTCAATTAAACATTATGCATGTTTCGTTCAAACGCGTTTGAATGAACGTTACAAGAAATAATTCGAGACTCATGTCAGATTAATCTGAGTGAATTTAGTGTAAATACTCAACATGGTTTAAGATTTCATAAGGTTCATATCTCCATGGTCTCTGGATCACAATCGGTTCGACTTTCCTAACTTACAAAAACATGGTATTACTACAACAAACTGTTTTGTTACCCAGTGTCGCATTCAGGTAGAGAAATACAAACCCTTGTCGGAATGAACGTTGTATGGGTATTAAAACGACGTATATATTCGTATGCAGAACATTAAGTCTCGGGGAAAGATGGACTTAGCTGTGTGTCACATCGCGCTATCCACCTTTTTCGTTAACATTGCAAAGAACATAATGACACTTAGAAGCCATTATAAAATATACACCCAAATCCTAGTATTAACAGACACAGTTACAGTTTACCCCTGCCAGTTACAAGGTGCAGACGACAAAAGCACGTTCCATTCTATTCCAGTTTTGTCATATCATAATAGTACTGTTACATATAAGATGAAAACATCATAGAAATTGATATTCAAACAACTGTTATTAAGACTTAAAAATGGTTAGCTGTCCCTTTGAGTTAAGGCTATTGTACACAAGGCGGATGGTCAGTTTGTCACTCAATGAAGTTTCTGTTTTAACGCGGTCGTATAGAAGATTTGAGAGGAATACATAAACACGGACATGCTCACTATATTAATAATAAACAAACTAATAGTGATATGTTTATTCATACTCTCGTTTTTATATATATATACAAGCATTCCTACAAATATAAAATTACATGTACACAACTGTAACACAAGCATTTACACTGATACGTGAATAGAGAGATGCGAACACACATATCGATATAGAACCATACAAAACATTCAGCTATCTGAACATGGAAATAGCGAAAAACCGATCAAAATCTAACGATTAGATTCCGGGTTGCACCATTCCTGCACACAGACAACCTCCGACAGAACAACCCAAGTAGAGGGGGTCCCATGTAGAGGTGCTCCGCATGGAACTATTCCTCCATCCACAATGAAAGTTAAAGACAGAAAATGTCAAATTTAGCCGGTCGACTTCTGACCATTGCAAGGCCATTTGGACCGATTTCTGGGCCGTTTGGACATGCATCACTTCAAACAATGACCTTATAAAACCTTTATTTATGTTCTTTGCTTCAAATCAAAGACCTATAAAAAAAACCTGTGTATTATGTCTTTGTTCAAATCAACAAAGTATGAATTCCGAACTTGCATCCATTAAACAGTTAACCTATAATTGATACATATAAGTTTGCGAATTTTGAACTTGATAAGTAATCAAATGAAAAAACATGACAAAACAACTCTATCCATCAATTTATTATAAAGTCAATTGATACTAAAGACCAGTAGACAAAACGATTTTCGTCTGCTGTCTTAGTTGCTACAAGTAGACGAAACAAGCACTAGACGAACCCGACTGCAATTCGATCAATCAACTGGTTGATTACGCGGTGTCATCACAATGGCTTATCCTAGTGCAACTTGGATAAATAGTTCTGTCTTGTTTAAGTATGAGCTCTGAACTTGAAGGAAGAAATGCGTTTCAGTTAGAAGGGGGATAAATCGTGATGGAATATTGAGTGAGTAAAACGTGGTAGTTTCCCTTGCATGGATAAATTGTGTCGCATCCAAGCCAATCGCAGAAACTCAACGTTCGCTGGAATTCGCTCGATGACCATGAATTATTATTGCCTATTTAGCTGCCGTGTTAAACGTGTAAGGTGACTATATCAACTTTATTTAGTTAAGTTAAATCGCATTAATTTCCAGAAATGCGATTCTGACGTCACATCCTTGTGAAGCAAGCGCACAGTTTGAGAAAGATAACCATGCTCTTTAAATAAAGGCAGCGCGGACTACACAGCGAGAGTTTCTACCAAGGTAAATTGTACAACATGATTTTGTCCAATTCCTTAACGCTTTGAAACCCAAGAGGAATCAATACACACGTATTTTGGTTCGTTTGGTAAAGCGTTTTCTCCTATCTCGTAACTCAACTCGCACCCTGATTATCTCGTACTAAGTTGAATTATTCTGTATCTGTTTCTGTAAAGGTACGTCGTTTTAACCAATACTGGCACTTAAACGACGGAAAAAAGGAGTGTGCTTGTACAACACTTATTCACAGTTGAGAGCTGATCTGAAGGTTTTCACTGAGGTTTTAGTCACAATGCTCTCATCCAGTTGGTTCCACTCAGTAATTGTTCTTTGTAAGATTGAATCTCTCTTTATTATGTGTGTATAGTAACGCATCCCTGGTGGCACATCATTGGTGTGACAGCGGTAGTTTATATAACACTAATTTGCCTTTACCCCTATAAATATTTGAATGGTGTTAAAATCTTTCAATTGTTTGCTTGTTTTCTATGTTTCACTTGTTTGTTTTGGTTTTGTTTGGCCCTGGCACATAATCTTCAAAGTCGAAGGAGTGCCAAAAACTGTAATAAGAAGAAGAGAATAAAAATGATTCGATGTTCTTGTACACTTGGTTCCCTAAAATCAAAACAAATAGTTTCTGATCCTTCACCGTGTGTTAAATATCGAGCTTAAATATATCACTTAATTTATCCCACAAATTAACTCTAAATATGTGTTTTAAACATCAAGGATTGAAAATTATATGTTATTACGTCATTTTAACTGTTTGCAGAGAGAAAATGATGGACACAATTCTTAAAATGAGAGATCTAGATGCTAATTTCAGTTCGTAAGAATTTTATATTTTCTAATTTTAGAATTTTAAGATGCAAGTCGATTTTTGTCATATACCACTGTAAAATTATGTAATGTGGTATCAGAGAGGATCTTCCTATATTGTTTTATTTATATGTTTTCTTTGTAGTATACTACTACTATTGGGGTAAAGAAGTTATTCTTTAGACAAAGACGAAAAAAGCTCTATTTTTGTTTGCCAATATTTGTCATTTATACAAGATATTTGTTTATTTCAGGGAAATGGAGAAGACTCTGGACACTGGACACAAGGGGAGAATCAGTCCTAATTTGTGGTTGGTATTGAATATTGCAGTGATGACACCTGTTGTGGGTAAGGGTGGGGAACTGCTGCCCAATGTTGGGCTGAAATAAGGCAAAATAAAATGTTGTCCTTACATTTGGGTGGAGATGTTAATAACATCCCCAATGGCTAATCCATTTTGTGTAATAATATCCCCAATGGCTAATCCTTTTTGTCATAGCTAGTGTTTCAAAGGGCCTGAATCGTTTTTCAAAATGTTTTCAATACCACAATGTTTATACTGGCCATTATGGCAATATACGACGGCTTTTTTTTTCAATTGGGAAGAGGCCCAAGCCTGATGAATTTAAGAAATTTTATTGCTGGAATTGCTGAATTGGGAAGCCTTAAAGCTGGTATGTCTCTGGCTTTTTGGGAAAACTGCATAATTTTAAAGAAATTTCTAATTGGGAAGGTGCCTTTTATGGGAGTCTGTTATATAAAGCAAAAAATTCCTGTATGAATTACTAAGAGATGGTGTCGACTAACATTGATTTCTTCTAGAGAGACTGTTTACCTCCTACAAAGAATCTTTCTGTTTTTTCACAGACCCAAACATACTTACAATTTTTGTAAATTTCTTTTCCAATATTTTACTGTCTTAAACTTACAATTTTTATAAATTTCTTTTCCAAGATTTTACTTTTTGTCACATTTCTACATATTCTGTGTCCTCTTTTTCTGTTTCTTTTTGTCAACCAAGACTTCATTCAATCAGAAATGATACAAGGGCTTTCTTATTATATTATCATAATTTATAACAGATCTATCAAAAGATATGAAAGTTATCATCCTAGTTACCAATCACTATTGATTCCTGTCACACAGTTCGGCATGAGGGTATGGGTGTATCTGTTGTCATGGTCATCATTCTAAAATTGGATAAATTTGTTATTCCTGCATTTCATGCTGTTGTCAACAATTTTTGTGTTGTATTAGATGACAGTTCTCATGTTCATGTTTGATTTGACATGAATGTTATGGGTTGAAGTTGTTAACAAGTCATTTCAACAGCAATAAGTCAATATTCAACAACTTCTCTCCGACTGCTTGGCACTCTAAACGCAAATGAAAAAATCATTTTCAACTGAAAAGAAGAGAAGTTTGATCTTGGATGAAGAGAATATGCAGTATAGGATATTTAGAAACTAATAAGAAAATCTTTGTTTCAGGAAACCCATATTGCTGATTGAGATGGTCAAATTGTGGGATCTAGCATTATTTACTTTGTATGTAACAAGCTGAGGTTGTTTTTACTTGAAACAAAAACCTTCCAAACAGAGATCTGCGTTCCCATATCAGGATGCCTGTGATTCCACGTTTTTTCACGAAGGTATTTAATTACACTCCTATTACATTTTATCAGCAATCGGTGAAAACAAGAGTTTATTTGACAATATGATATGGCAATTTACTGGTTTGGCAGGTAATATTTCTGATGTTTTACCTAGGCACTGTTCTTTTGTGTATAGTAATTTCTTTTAGATGCAATCATATAACATATAGAAATGAAGAACTTTCAACACATGTTTAATATCTAAACAATACTGAGTATTCATGTTTTATTTGCAGTACAATGTACATACCTTATATAGATTATTTATACAGTGCGAGTTCCAAGCAATACTATAGCAAGTCATTGACAAATGTGAAACACTTACTATGTTCTTATATTGACTCCTTGACATGTATGATGTGCTCACACTGTCATTATTTATGTAAAGTAAAATTCAGAAAGATTTCAAAATGAATGAAGGCAATTTCTCTACCAATCAATCTGTTAAATCTAGGATCAGTAAAGGGGAAGCCAAGATTGTTTCATTGTTACAGCAATAAGGAAAGATGAAAAATTATTGAGTTATCTTGAAAGTGCGGTTTTAATCTGACGCCATTCAATACTGGGGTACAAAATTAACGTCCTACGGTTGCAGTATTCATATTTTGTCTGCACATTAAACTATTTTATTCATTTTTTCCAGACCTAAAGGTGATAATTATGTGAAAGGTAACATCACAGCTGATCATGGCGTTTGACTGGTTGCATGACAAAATTTCCTGACAAGTTCATCCCAAATTACCAGGGATAGGTATGTTTGCTCTTCAACATCATTTTTGATGGGTGCAACAATGAAAGTAAGTTGAACTTGATGATGGTTTATATTTTATAAACCAGGAACATTTTCCAGAAAAGAAGAGAGCATGCATTTCTCTTGCGTTCATTAATTTGTCTTCTCTAGAACGCATGTTATGAAAACACAACAGACTCTTCTCTCTAGATGATTCTGATTATCACTTGCATAAATATGATTTAGAGGGAAAATAATCCATTTTTGACTATAAATCTAGAATTCAGAAAAAAGGCAGTTTAACACATAAATATTTTATCAAAATTTCTCAGTATTGAATAAGTATGATGCAGAATAGCATTATCAGTTGTGGGTAAACAACAACTTGAAACAAAAACGCATTGTTCATTTTCCCTACTCATGTTTATGTAATACCATCTGGTGCGTGAGATGAAATCAGCATCCTTTCGTTACCTTTGGTGTAAACTTGATTCTGTTTGGTATCCTTACAAAATAGGAATCATTCCATTGTTTTCATGTATGCATTCAATCATAGAGTATTGGAAATTCTGACAGTCTTTCGCTTTATTGAATAAACAACAATAATGCAGCAAATATTTTAAAGAGTTACTATTTATACTGGCAGCTCTGGTTTAAAACTGCAAAGAAAAGACCTTGTTTCACTTCAAGTCTTGTGTTAAATTCACCCCTGCTGGTGTGTACTATTTGAACTGAGAAGCTCACAATGTGTGGTGTCTGTGTTGTATTGAATGCCGACAACACTTCTATGACATCATCCTGCGGGTGTATACAGTAACGTGTGTTTGGCCAACCTAGAAGCTCATAATGTGTGGTGTTGGTGATATATTGAATGCCAACAACACTATCTATGACATCATCCTGCGGGTGTAAATAATTACTAACAAAGATATTAACTTGGAAGATTCTTATAGAATATGTCGCTATGTTAGGGTATTGGGACCAGATGATTTTTTTTTCAAAACATAAGAATACCTTTGATAGACTGGATGATTGATTAATGGATGTCAAAACTAACCTAACAAATGGACAATCTGTTCATCATCAGCTTTCCTCCTGGTGAATTTCATAGTTATCTCCTACAAAGGTGCTTAAAGTGAACAGGTCTACAATGGAAGGTCCGTTAAAGTCAAAATATTCCTGTCTGTGGCGTTAAGTGTCGTATATAATAACCAACAATGAAAGAACTCCTCCTGGATTGTGCATGTAGAGTTCATGATAATCTTCTTATATATCGATGATGACGAGAACAATATTCTTTTTTAATATCGAAGGGATATGCCCAAACCGTTTGGATATTATCGCTAACAGTCACATGGCAGCCACGTGGAGTCAAACAGTGGTCCCTCTTTTTCTATACTTGGCAACTGCTATATGTTCACTTTATGCAATACTCGACATTTGGGTATGGCTACACCAAAAAATTGAAAATTCATATTGATAATAAAGAGAGGTCATTGCAAAAAAATTGTCTGCTGCAAATGCGCCTAAATGAGTACTCATTGAGATTTAAAATAATGCATATGGACAAACATCTCGCTTCATTTCACTGTAAGATTGTTTTTAGCGCTAACTCTGGTGTAGGCATACCATAGACCCACCATACCATATATTATAGTGCATGTATAGCCAATTCTTAAGGTCAAGTTTAGAGAAAGGGGAGACCGAAAACAGCAACATTGTTGTTTATATAACGCGATCTGGATGTGCGTGAAATCTTCGACTTCCGCCGTGACTTTCAATTACGGAAAATCTATAAATAGCAATAACAAAAGGTTCGTGAACCATTTGTTCAGTTTTACATACAGAATCTTATATATTAGTTCACACAGACCTCAAACAATATCATTTCTTCAGGAATTATTGCATAAAGATATTATACCTATACAATCCATTGTTTATTTTGCGTACTCAATGAAAATGTGCCCATTGTAGACCAATACCCTTAAGAAGTGTCTTATTAAGAAAAGTGTTACTCTAGTCCTTTTGATTATGGGATTAACTTGCAGCAGAGAATTGTTGTAAACAATTTTTACAATAAAGAAACTTCTTCACTCATCTGTGTTTATGTGGGGTGCCATATTTTTAGGGAACTGGCACATAGATTGAATAACAAACCCTGAACTTGTTATGTCAAAACTCTCCTTTAATCTTGTAATCTTCCAGTATAAACCTTGATAGTGAGAAAAATTGAACCTAGCAATTGATCCAATCAAAATTAGTTGTTTTTTAGTTGCTGTAAAAATGATATAAATGAAGATAAAGGAGTTTTCAAAAGGAAGTTGACTACCATACATGGTCTGTGTGAGAATTTGCTTATAAGAGTTATAGACTTAGGGACAACATGAATAACAGTGAATATTGATGAGGAGATTTAAAAACATCAAGATATTTAACACTTTGATATCAATAGTAGACTGAATGGATTACAGTTTGAAAAAAAAAATTGTCAATACCAAACTTTATTGTTGTTGCTATTTCAGGCACAAAAAGAATATCAGGGTTTCCATGGACTCCATAGTTATAACTGAATAACTTTATTGGGAGATCTAGCTTGCATTGGTTCTGTCATTATCTGACACCTTGTGTGATAGACATGCTGGTTTCATCATTGTTGCTGTTAGCCAAGACAACATCAGCCATGGGGAGAAGTGAAAATGGAGCAGCACCAGGAGTGACAGTCCAAGAGGTTACAGATCATCGCATTCACACCTCCACAATATATAGAGGATCATCTATTACTCTGTAAAGCGCGCTAATAGGAAGGGCATTTCAGTAAATGGAGTTATTGAACATATTGTTTAAATCATTTGTATACCAGTCTAGTTAGGTAGAGTGTTATTGAAGCCTTACCAAATAACAGGATGATTTATTGAGATGAATTCTATAAGTACTAACTACATATGAGCATGGTTCTTGTGTCCAGCATGTTTTGGTTACATCATTAATCCTGTGTTGTCCAATAATTTACATAAATTTAAATTGGTCTTTCGTCTCAAATTGATATGCTAATGTCTTGCTTGACACATCAGCAAATATCCTTTAAAGAATGAAGAGAATGTTGACTGCGGTTTTTAATTCATCAACAAAAAAGAAATATTGAAATGAGTGATGTAACAATTGACATTGTATATGAAAATTGTAATTTCCAAACATTTGCTGCTTTTCACATAGACACTGGTTTATATTATGCTGCCACCATTAGAAGAGAGTTATAATTTTACATTTTAAATGAGATTGTATACACTACAATACATTAATAATTGTTTTTTCATTATGATGTAACTGGACACTAATTGCACATTTGAAAGTCTTGTAATAAGGTTATTATTTTAATAATAAACCAATTTATAGTATAATTCTCCAGAAAATAATTCTGACCTATTTTTAAACAAGAGAAAATGATTTTTTAATGTGAGGAATGATGTTCTTGAAACATTGTGGATGTAACAGTGGACGCAATATTACTATATGGCAAACAGAGACGGAGTTGACAGCTATGATGTCAAACAAAGATTAATGGTGTTAGTGCAATCTAAATGTGCACCCATTATTCCTACATAATTACAGAAGTAACATTCATAGATATTGACAAGCTTTCTTGATTCAGCATTATCTTGACGCATTATATTTGGAGAATAAAACTTCAGGCATAACATGGACTTTAAATGTGCAAGTAATAATTGCTGTCAAAGTTACATCTTGTTGTTATAATTTAATTTTCATAAGTCATTGCAATTGTCGCCACTATAAGGCATTCAGAAGGTATGCAATATACTTCCAGTAATATCACCAAGTCATTTAAAAAAGACCTGCTCGATTAACTGTCCGTTCATAAACTATTTTCTACAATATTCCATTGGATATCTTAGGTGAAATGGGTGGGGTAACTTTCATAGGCAAATACCTAACTGTGTGTTAGGATTACGATTCATTTCTGAGGAAAAAAGCAAGAGCTGATCACAATTTAAGTAACAAAACCATTGCATATTGTAAGAAAATGGTTGATCATTTAAAAATATTGGCACAAAGTAAGTAATCCAAAAGTTAAAGACGTAATTTTCTCTTTTAACTCTCCCAGTTCTATTACTTGAATTCATCTCGAAACGGCCGCTTAGCAAAATCATGTGTCACCGTCTCTTCTGATGCACAACATAAACGAATATCAAAATTACTATTAAAAAAGTATGTTCAAAATATTCAAAATAAATAGCATGTACAAAAATATTAATGACGTAACAAAAAGAGACATAAAAACATACCTCAGATTTTTTACAAAATTAAAATATGTATGAATAATGAAATTGAATTGTGCATCACAGAAAGGGCTTTCCCAGCTGCATTATATTCGTACCCCAAACAGTTCGAACCTATTATCGTACTCGGAAGTCAAAAAATGACGACTTTTAAAGATGTAACTTAAGTGGACAATAAAGTTACTTCATTTTTAAACTTAACTTTTTAAAGTAATATTTCCGAATTGTTCATTTATATTGTAGCTCTGAGAACTTTTTTTGTTTGCAT